>QOCX01000166.1:357963-402819 GCA_005959815.1 Sarcophaga bullata
TAAGAGATGTTTCGCCATTATGCCCACACGAATAACGAATAACTGTGACAGATTGGAAATGTTTGATTCGTTAGAGTGGTGCGACCAGACTATTTATTGCACCGCCCTCAATTTATGTAAGATCTACCTTAATCCAGTTGCCCTGACAAAATTCGCTTCGAATGCTGTTTGGTGTCAGTATGGCCTTATACTTGTTAAACAGTGCTTTCATCTGAAATGTATTAACAGCGAACAGATTGCAAGTATGTGTTCTGGTTATTCGTTTTAGTCATCACATAATCTAAATATTGGGCTTAAAAGGATTAAAAAAGTGTTTCCTCATTCAATGAAACAGATTGTTAGCATGGGAAAAAATATAAAAGGTTATTAACTTTTTAAGTAAATTCTTTATGCGTTTTTGATTGTGTGAGATCCAATTTCAACTTAGCTGGAGTTTAGTGAAAAATTGGCGTCAACAACTCGTCTTTTCAAACGATACTCCTTTCACATATGGAAACTTTTTATCTGCTAGCGAAGAACTCGAATATCATAACCCTTTTTCGTTTTATTTTCTTTTGGCAATTTGTTTATATCATTCATATACTATAAGACTAGATGATATAAAAATTAGAATAAAAAAGCAGCTTTAAAAACTTTTCAATGGAAGAAAAAATTGTAACATAAACAAAATAAAAAAAAAAAAAAACAATAACAAAAATGTTCGAATACGTAGAGAAATACAACAAAAATCAAACATACAGTAAACAAATCCACAACAATACAATGAAAAACAGTAAACACACAAATGCGTTAAAGAAAAATAAAAATTAAAATGAATTATAATAAAAATACGTGTCGTTTTCTTCTTTGTCTACAGTTATGGCGTTGGAGCCCAATGGGGGAATACAACTCACTTCCTCCTCTAAAAGTTCAAGACAAGAGTTCATTTTACATACATACATATGTATGTATGTACATAATTTCAGAAGTGCGAAAGTAGCATAAAAACACATACGGATTAAGTATTTTTCCGAAAGTTAAAAAAAATTAAAGAAATATGAAAAGAATAGAGAAATGCAATTGAAGCTGGGACATGCCTATTGTATAAAAACATTTAGAGGGTATTGAATCTGTATATGCAGTGATGTTATTGTTGGTAGTAAAAAAGCCGAAATTCTATTTTTAGTCATTTTATTTTTCGTTGTGCCAGTGCAACATGCTATACTTGTATTTATTGTTTTTTGTTTATTTTACTACCGAATAACTAGACATATAGTGCATGTGTTGACTTAAATAGTTGCAATGCTTTAAATTACATGACCCTATGAGTAAGGAAAAATTTTAAACACATTGTTTTGCCCTAAAGTTTGTTTCTGTCTTTTCTCCAAATCATAAATTATCAGACTGACAAATCACTATTTCTCTCTCTGTGTTTAGTTATTTATTTTTTGGTTTTTGTGAGTAAATTTTTTTTGCTTGTTTGTGAAACCTCCCTCAATATTTTTTTTTATTCAGTTTTTATTATTATCATATGGCGAGTGCCTCATGTTCGGGAAAAAGAGATACACACACAAACGCTTGTATAATTTTTAATGATGATTTTATTATTCGATAAAAATTAGATACCCAGCAAACATTGTAATGGTAATACGTACGTATATTAATATTGAATGTATATTAATATTAATGTTAAATTACTTTTTTTTTTCAAGTTGAAAACTATAAATTAAGGATAGTCCTCCATAACTTATGAACATGAATGCGGCATGAAACTATTTTTCAAATAAATTTACCTCGTATGGTACATATGTATATATTATAATTCCAAGGGCCATAACACTTTTAGATGCTACGTTTCAGAAGAAAAGTCCACTCGAATATAGCCAAAAACGATTAATTTTAAAGTCGAATTCGGGTTAAAAATATTGTCAGACTGTGTATTTACTGAACTAAATATCTGACAGATAAGGTTGTCATGTCATAGTGTGAACATTTTTGATTTAAATTGCAATATATACTATTTCTTATAATGTAATATACTTATAATGTCCTATAATGCCTGCTATGTTCTATTTAAGATTGATTATAAGTAGTGAAGGACTTCGAAAAAACCAAAAATTTATAAACTTAAGTTTTGAGAATAACAAATAGTTTCCTTCAGTTTACAACTTATGGTAAATGTTTGCTGTATACAGTGTGTGCATATTTTGATTGCAAATGAATGATGGATTTTTCCAAAATTTAGTATTTTATGCATACAACTTTGTTTAAATATTTTTTTTGTTAAAATAGATGGCAGAGTCATTTAAAAATATGAAAGAGTTAACACATATGTACGCATATAAAAAATCTATATTGATAACATATGTTGTATACTTTGTAAAACAGGTATTTTGTAAGAAATAGCAATTAAAAAATCTTTTTTTCAGTTCAATTCATGGTTTTAGAATTAATTTTCATCACAATCTGATGGTTTACATAATTTTTTTCAGAATTACATGTGAGAACATCTAACAAAAACATGATTTATCTTCTACTGCAAAGATTTTTAATGCCACTAGATTTATACAGAGGATCGAACTTATCAAAATTATTGTACGTTAATTATGGTCTATCTATCTAAAAAAAACTATCCAAAAACTCTGAGATTTATTTAATATTTCGAAAGAAAATTTTTTAACCACCATAAATAATAATAAATTGTTCTTTCGTATAGAAATACATAATAATCATAATAATAGTCGTAGGTGCTCTTCGAACAATGCCCAATCAAGTAATTCAATATTCGTGTTGCAAAACCTTATGATCGTTCCAAGTGTCAGTAAATTTTTGCCACATCTCATAAACAATGGTAGTACATATTGCCCCGAATTTAAAGCAATGTATATGTAAGTATAGTGTAGTGTACATTTTATATATATTTTATAATATAAAAATGCATTTACTATTTATAAATTCTTTATTTCAATGTACAGATTTATTATTTCTTAATATATTAACTGAAGAATGCGATTGATCATCAAAACATTTTTAAATTAAATAGAAATCGTCCCATATTTGAAAAATAAATGAAGATTACCTGTTTTTCGGGCGATGGCGTTTTATGTTTGGCGCCTCTGTTTCCCATAATGGAAATTAATTTTCTATCACTTGAATGTTTGTTTTTTTGTTCTTTTTTTATTTTTCAATTTTCTATCAAGCACATAGTATATGTCACAATTCTTGCAAATATCAGTCAAGGTAATTTAATTTTCTATTTTTCCAAATTTAAATTGCATTCTATACGAATAATGAGAATATTGAACTGCGTACGTTTTGTACAATAATTTTTACAGTAAATATTTAAACATTGTATCTGGCACAAGTATATATTTTCTGCCATTCAGAACCGAAAATAATTATTAAATGTTTTGTTCGGGAGTATAAAAAATTATGAGTCAAAAAGAGAAAAAAAAGTAACGCACAATTCGAAACGATAATTCCATATGCGGCCAATAACAAAACGAAAATAACGTAATAATGCAAAATAAAAATATTAAACAAAAAATTCTTTTTAAACAAATACACAAAAACCCGACGACGATGTCCACGACAACTGATTTTGTAGTATATTTTTTTATTATTTACAATTAATGCTCGATCGTTTAATCAATCGGTTGTGTATGGGTCGCAAGACGTCAGTAATCCATCAATAAGTAATCAAACTGAACCACCATCATAGGGCTAAATAGAATACTAAAAATATAAAATAAAATAATACAAAAGAAACTCTCTGCAAGCTTTTTATTAAAAGAATTTGAATATTTGCAAAACAATACAGCTAATGACTAGGAGTGTACCACTACAATGAATGAATATTGAAAGTGGTAAACGCTCATCGATTAACATTTGGCGTAAGAAATAATTATTTGCCAGCGAGAAGTATTTGAAATTTAGACAAAAAAATAAAATACGAAACCATTTCACTTTTTATTATTGTATTTCTTCTACTAATGCAAAAAAGGTAAATCTCTCACTCTTTTTTTTTGGCTAAAAGTTTATAATGGAAGGAAAACAACAAAAAAGTGAAAAGCAGCTAGTTCAATTACTTAGTTTTTAGGCAACGCTGTCTAACAAATTAAAAAAAAAAAGAAAATCAATGTCTCTTTCACTTATTTGAAAATTTATATCATTAAGATAAAATTTAAACAAATTTATATTATTTAAAATTTCCTGTTTTTGAAATTTCCATACGTTGTACATGAAGAGGTTTTCTAAATTCGGTTAAGGTCTTCTTAAATATAAGATGTATTGCTTTTTTTCTTGGTACTCTGTCAGTTTTTAAGCTGTCGTATGCAGTTAAAATAAATACAAACAATTTTGTTTATAAACAATTTTACACACTCGACTTCCATATAAACAGTAACCGCTTTTTGTATACACTTCCCATAAGTTAAAAATTAAAGATACCCATCAATGCTAAAAAATACATTGAATTTTTTTTTCATTAAAAGAAACTAATTTGGTAGAATAAAATAAATGTTATAAGAGAACTTTGTAAACGATTGTTTACCAAATTTATAAACAGCGTGACTTTTTGGAAACGAGTTAGCTGGTAGTTATTTTCTGAGGCTTGTCGATTTGTTTATTAGGAGAGTAAAATATGTTTATATTCTCTTTGTTATTTCTTATAATATTAAATTTTTTTCAATATTACGATACTATTAAATTGTAGCAAGCAGATACAACAATGGATTCAAAGCGAGCAATAAAGATTAGAAGAAATATTAGCTACGGTCTTATTAGCTTTAAAGCTAGTAAAATTCTCTGCCTGAAAGACGGTACAATCACAATTTAAATTAAAAGGATGCTTAAGTTTGAGACCATTATAGAAAACCTCATTTAACTCCAACCATTCTGTGAAGATGAGTATACCTTTCTGCCGCTGAAGTACCCCACCGTTCCATAATGCCCTATCTGATAGGATGATCCTCAACACAGGCTGAAACATTGAATTAGGCACAATAAAGGTCCGTTCATCCCCTCAGGAAAGACGACGATCAGAATTCTAATGTGTCCCACTGAGCGCTGCTTCCAGCAGCCCGTTTTTCCCATACGTATTCCGGTGATACTCAAAGAGTCAATCTGCTGGACATTATGCAGTATCGTCTGTTGCAGTCTTTTCTAAGACACACCCATTAGTAATATTCGGTCTAACAATCACCAGACGATTCCAGCCTAAAAATTTACCGCCTACCAGAATAACTATATCATCGACATACGTCACAACCTGCATCACTGAGTTCATGTTAATTGTTGACTCGAAGGGATTAATTCTTAATATTGAGCCGTACTGCACTGTCAGTTTCGATGGCACTTCAAAAACGATGTAAATAAGCAAAACGTTTATATTTTAAAAGACGGTGCAGTAATTAAAATTTTAACTGACAAGAATAAATACTATGCATTGCGGTAGGCTAGAGGTTTACATGAATGGATAAAAACTTTAAGACCGAATGTTGAATATAGTGAGGATATCCCTCTATAATACTTCTGTATATAAGTACATACATATATAAATTTTCTTTATCCCAAAGTAAACACATATGAAAGAAAATATAACAAGTTCGTCTGCATTATTCCTTTAAATTTTATTTTAATTCTTAATTCTATATAATCGAGTAATCATTTTGATTATGATAACTTTACAACACTAATAGCGGTAATTTACATTAAATGGACAGTTTTACATTTTGCGAACAAGCGGATATTTTATACGAAATCCGAAAATCGGTGTTACTAACAAAAAAAAAAATAAATAAAAGAAATAAAATAATAGTCTTAAGTTAAAAGGATAAAATGGAAATGTGAATATGTCGGGACACCAACAAATACCAAGAAGAATATGGCAAACATTGCGCAATAGATAATTTCAATTTCTTTCAAACTATCCAAAATTCATAAATAAATAAAAATTCATAATAAAAAGATACCTCTCCTTCTTACTTACCATTGTGTTGTGCTCATTCGTATTTAATTCCTTTAACACTAATCTATGGCCGAAAATTGGTGAGGCGGTCGCAGCGCTGCTGGGTACATCATATGATGCATTCAAATGTGTGGAAGAACCGCCATTTAAATTCAATTCATTTGTGGAAAAACTCATGTTTTAAGTATTTCTACCCAAAAATGTTCACTAGTAGAAGTTAAAATTTATTTCTGATAGTTTTTTCAATACGATATTATACTTTTTCTTTTAAAAATTCGGAAAGAAATTATTTAATATGTTTAAACAATGGATCTTCTGTAATTTCTTCGCCACAGTTATATTTGAATGCTTTAGCAAAACAAAAAACCAACAACAATAGAGGAATGTGTGATTTTTTGCACAACAAAATAAGCACTGTAGCCAACATGAAGATGTCATTTAACGCGGTAAAATTGGTAAAATTTAATATTGACGTACAGAGGGCACACAGGTAGAAGTATAAAAAGTAATGCCAAATTTGTAAGATTGCCAAAATGAACCAAATTAACGTTGGTGTTCAATTAAATGATGGTTTTAGGCCTTACATCTTAAAATATTGTATAGCAAAACAAAAATTTGTAAAGTTAACATTTCATTTCCGATGTTCGTGTTATAAAATTAACGGTTTGTTTTATGTTTTTACTTGAAACGTAGTTCGAAAATTAAAATTGTCAACAGGTGATTCAAGTTTATATTTCAAGAAATCACAAAATGTGTTTACTTTTCGGCCAAAAAGGCAACAAGTAATAATAAAAATAAATAAAGTAAAAGGTAATAGGAAAAAATAAAGTAAAGGTGAAAATGGTTTTAATACTCATAGTACGTGCATCCAAATAAGTAATACGGACGCCATGTAAGTACATGTGTTTTTATATAATTTTAAATAAAATATATTGATAGACTTATTACGGCTTTTACAATTTTACTGCATTAGGGAGGATGCATTTGATGGTATTTTAAAATGTGCTAACTTTCGGCTTCCCGCAACAACCATCCCTAATAAAAATGCAGCTTCCTGCCACTTTGAGATTTTTAGATGAACATTTTCAACAAGGGTTTAGGGAAAGACAGCAATGTAGCCTTAGATAATATCTAACAAGATATCATGATTTGTTGGGAAAAATATTGTGGTTTCAGACATTTCTATGTCTATTATTAATACGGGTGCGGACACCTTACAGTTTTATGTTTTTGAACGTTTTGTTTTATAAATTAAGAAAATGTTTGCCACCACACCTAAAATTGTTCAAAAATGCCGGAAATCTCTGGAGGAGATAGCCGGGCATTAATGTGGGTTCCTGGACACGATTTAATTGGTGGTAAAAACACAAGCTGGCACAAACGCCAAAATAGCCCTTAATTTGGAAAAATTTTCCTTCAGAGTGGTAAATGGTTGATTTCTTACTTACTTTACTCATTTGACCTGTTATATATGCACACAATAAGATAATGGGTTCAAGTGAACATACATTTGTATGAAAAACACAAACAAAATTGAGTGTTTTTTACTACAAACAGTCGGTCGTCTGATACAATTCATCTTACAAAAGATTTTTAAGAAAATACTGCAATAGTCAATGGCAACCTTGGAGAAAGTATAATTTCAGAACCAGAGTTCATCTTGTCGTGCGTCTTTGGTTGGAAACCTTCGAATCTTCAGAGAAAGAAGTATGACACCATACAATCGTTGTAGAAGTATCTATGACTTCCTAGATGAGTTGGGATTTAATTGCACCACTCTTTGCAGTAATAGAAGTTCAGGGGGGAGGCAATTGAGTATAGCAAATAATGCCTTCGATTGGAAATGAGTGCGATCAGGGCCCCTCACTGCCTGCCTATTATGTTTCTTATTATGCTATACTTTCTTCGCTTAATTATTACTTTTTTTCTGTAATTGTTTCGATTATTATATACAACTTACTCATTATGATAACTTTTTTTAAGGATATTTTATTTAAAACTACTTTTCTTTTTTTATATATTTTCGCAAAAAAATAACAATTAAAATATTTTATTTTTATTTTTTATTGTGTAACAGTTTCTGTTTTTAGACTTTAATTTATTTTTATTTATATTTTTACAATTTATTTTTAAAAACGAGCGTCTTTTTTGGTTTTATTACAATAAGATTTGTTTTCTTTTGTTTTCTGTTTAATTATATTCTAAAGGAATTAACAAATAATTTCATTTAATTAAAACTACTTAAAGTATAGAAAACAAAATTAAGGAAATTATTACTTAGAATTTTAACAAGTTTTATAGAAAACATTTTAAATGTTTTTCTTTTTTTTTATTGTTTTGTTTTGTTTTTAGTTTTTAAACTTTAAAGCAATTAGTTTTATTTGCTTAAATTCTAAACAACAATTTAAGAGAATGTTTACAAAATTGGGCTCCTAATAAAGGATAAAAAATATAATACAGTTCTTCTGCGAAGAGAAGGTTGGTGGGAATTGTAATTATATGTATGTATGTATGTATGTACATGATTAGAAACTTAAAGTAGTACTTTTATGAAATGTAGATCAAAATAAAGAATTGCAGATTCAACGTATAATAATTAATTTTTACATTTAAAATTTGTGTTTTATATACAAAAAAAAATAATAATAATTTTTGTTAATCACTTGGTTTATTTAGTAATTGTTTTAAAGGTAAACGTAGCATATATATTTTTCTTGTAATTATAATTGCATTGTATTGTATTACAGTTCTGAACGAATATTGAAAGCGTGGGGAAGAGACGTTATTTCTCAATCATTGAAATTTTTTCTTATAAAAACACACTTGTTCTCAAAGCTCATGGTGTATTTATTACACTATTGGAGTACGAGAAATGATTACATTTTTAAAATCCGCATATCAGCGAAAACTAAAATTAATTCTTTTGTTTACCGTATTTATCTACTTAGTAGTGTTTATCTGTATTAATATTTATATAAACAGGAGGAAAACAATTTTTCCTAAACATTCCACGAGGTATAAATTAACGGTTTCTTTATAATTTATTATTTGTCCAAGGAAGTATTCTGCAAAGTGTTCTAAACATTTAGTCGGTTGAAAGTAGATTCAAGTTTTCTGTATCAAGTAAGTGAAGTGTGGTAATTAGATCAGGTATGAACTTGTTTTACTTTGTTTTGGTATTTTAATAATCGTGTAAACATAAAAACTTTTCTGTAATATATTCTCTCTGACTTATCGTGTAAATATGACATTAGAGTCGCGAACATTGAAGGATATTGGAAATTGTAGCAACATTTTTGGCTTTGCTTTGTTGGCTTTTGATTTTCTATGTAGCTTCAAAAGGAACGAGTGTTGTTCAACTGCTTCTCTTTTTTTGAACAATAGGGAATGGACGAGTGTTTCTATGTGTAAGTTATACAGGGATTTCTTTCGGAAATGAAACATATTTAACATAAATAGAATCATTTTAACATGGATTTTTACTAAATTATTTTGGATTCTAACTTAATTATTTATTATTATAAAATTAATTTAATTTTAATATTTGATTTTAAATTAAATTATATTTAATCACCCAACTTTGTAAGCATTCTTTTTTTTTTTTTTAATTTTTTGTTTAATAAGGAATTTGATTTGTTTTGTCTAATAATTATATTATTTAGAGAGGCCTTTGTTTTAATTGAGCATAATGAAATTGCTAATTATAATTATTACAATTTATTAATTATTATTAATTTTTTGTCATAAGTTTTGATTTCTTCTTTTTCATCTTTTTTTTAATTTTAGGCATTTTAAGACATATTTTTTTTAATTATTTTTAATATCATATTATAATAAGATTTATTCTTAAACTGTTTTATGTATCTTAGATAAAATTTTGTTAGAAATTTATAATTAATAACGAATTATTCGAATTAATCGAATTTGTCTGTGGATATTTTTTTCGTAAGCTTAAACGAATCGCTAAGATTCGAAAATCTACTTAAAGTTTGTTTTCTTCTTGGTTTATTTTGTTTAGCTTGAAGCTTTTGTTTTATATTTTTATAAATTTATTCTAAATTTTTAATAATTACCCGTTAATTTTTTGAGATTCAAAGGGTGGAATCTGGCAAAGGATTTTAATTTTTGATTGCTTGATATTTTTCTTTTTGTTGTTGTTGTGTTTCCGCTGTTCAAAGGGCGGTAATATAGGTGAATTCTCATATTGGCGGTGTTTCTTCATGATTTTTGGTGGTCCAGATACCAGGCATCAATTGTGGAGGTAGATTAGATTGTGGTTTGGTCAATTTAGCGCTAATATTATTAAAAATAGGTCCCTTAGAGTAAGCCTTATTATCAATACCGCCATCGGCATCGGTCGAAGACATTTGTGTAGCGGCTGTCATATTGCTGGTAACATGAGAGGCACGTTTCTTGGGAATGGTGCGTGGACTAGAGATAAGAGCGCTTAAAAGTCCACCCGTTATGGCGAGCGAGGCAAAAGCAGTTTGTGGTATCAATTGGCCAAAGACAACGGTGGCACCTATAAACGGTGCACCCAAAAGCCAAACGCGTGCCCAGCATATTGTAGAGAAAGCGCAAATTTTCTTTTTTTCATTGCTGACAAGTTCAACGGTGCAGGTAGTGAGTATCGCCAGCGTACAGGATATAGCAATTTTTGATATCATAGCCGATAACATTAACAAAGCTACGCGTGAATCTAAATCAACTAAAATAAATTTGGAACATAAAAGAAAAAATTAGTTTATAAAGCCTTTAATACGGTCACCTTGCAACATTATGAAAACTTACTATTATGCGGCACCAGCCAACCCATATAGGCAATACAACCGGCAATAATATTGAATAAACCTGTCCATAACCATTTGCGTGTAGTCTTCAGTATTAGAAATAGACCAATAAATGTACCGATAATTTCAGAAATACCGGCTATCACAGTATTAATTTGTAAATGTTCACGACTGAACGATCGTATATTCAATAACATGCCATAGTAGACAACAATATATATGGACCAACACAAATGTACGCAAATCATGTGTCGAACAGCCTTTTCACCTTTCCAAATCGACCACCAATTACCTGGTGGCGGTGCATCTAGAGCGGTTTGGGCCTGTAATTGCAATTGCTGATCGATATCATGAGGAAGACTATAACGAGTACCATTCATTTCAGCACACTGCAATAATAGATGGAACGGAGAGTTAAATTTTGAAAGAAATTTTGTTTTTCTTGGCAGTTTATCGGAGAAGAAATCTCTCGATTAAGAAATCCTCAAATCAAAAGGTTATACTAACCTCTATTAAAATCTTTTTGGCTTCCATAACTCTTCCTCTAGCTACCATCCAACGGGGAGAATCGGGAATCCATCTAAAAAATTAAATCAAATTATGTTAAATTATAAGAAAACAGTATTAAATTTTCATATAGTAAATCCATATTCTAAGCCAAAGCAATATTCTAACATGCTAGAGGACACACTGCATTGACCTTAGGGACTTTGCTTTTGTGTTCTTTCCTTTTAACAAAGGTATAGGATTATCGTATCGTTGGCACGTTGAATGTCAATCTCGTTGTACCTAGTATTGATAGATTTTATACTAGAATTCGAAACAGAACATGGTCTGTTCTGTTGAAATCTAAGCTAGCGAAAAAAATTTACTGTTGAATTTTTTCCACAGAGTTTAACATTAGGATATCTCTTTACCTCCCAGGCTATTACAATATGTTTCAGGTCAAAATTTAACTATGAAACTGATCGATCCCCATCTGTTAGCTTTTATATACTCTGTGATAGCTGGGCAGCAATCAGATCTCAATCAATCAGATCATAACATTTGAATCTAAACTGGTTGGTATATCCCACGAGATCCTTGATCTACTCTCACAGCAATTTTGTGTCTGTATAATAAGGGATTTTTGTCACAGGGATATCCTACGTAATTGAGTAGCTGATGAGCTTGCTAAAGAATTTATTGGCCTCTTATAAGATTCTAAGCTGAAGAAGAATCTTGTTTTATTGTCGCAGTCACCTGTGCTAACGGATCACTGCATAATTGTTTGGCCTACCAAGAGCTTTCGCATAGCTGCAAATGTCTTCTGCAGAGATCGTACATCGTATGTGAAGGGAAATAGTATGCTAGTATGTTTTATTTGCTTTCCATTTTTGGCTCGAGTCCACCCTTTCCCTAACGAAGCTATCGATCGATCGAGAACGATCACAAAATTCATTAAACTTTCAAGACAGGTAACTCAGGACATTTCAGTTAGTTCTAGAGCATCGTTACATATGGTAATGCAAGAGTCTTTTGATTAGTTTTTCTTCCTTTTTGTTCTTTTAATGAATTACTGTATGGATAAACTGTATGGATAAAATTGTATGGATAAAACCACGAAAAGCTGATATCGAAAAGATTTTTACAGTTTTATAAGTTAAAGAGACTTATTAGGTTGGATGACGGTTACTAAACATTAAGTTACATAACATGCCAACTTTGTTTGCCACACTCTAATTTATTTCAAAGTTGTAATGCTAAGGAAAGCGACATTTTCCTACTTTTGCTTCTAAGAAGTACCCTGAATACCGAGTTAACAAAACATCAAACATTTGTTACATGAGCATCTTTGTATGTTTTCTGTAAAATATTCAAAATTTTTAAAATTTGATTTAAAACTTACTGCCACAAGTAAATTAGTATCACAGTTGGCCATGATATGGCCATATATAAATGTGTCCAACTAGAAAAGAAGCTGGCTACACCGGGTAACATTATAACGCCTATAGACCAAAATTGTTCAAACAAAGTTGATACACATGTTTTATAAGTACCACCGGTTATATCGGCCACTGAAAAGGAAATCCGTATTAAAAATTGAACAGATGTTTCTACAGTTAAATACTTACTTATCATGCCGCCCGCTGTATACATTTGGGCACAACATACAGCCGAAAGACAACGGAAGAAGACATGCAATTCATATGAAGCCACATGACCCGTTAAATTACCACAAAAGATCTGCGTAATCATGCCAAATAACATGACATTGCGGGGACTAAAACTGTAAAAATGAAAATAAAATTGAAATTATTTTTGTTTAAATTTTAAGATTGTATTTGTTGTTATATAACGTACTATTTTAGTAGGTGATTGGCCAATATACCACCGGTAAGGACGCCGAAAAGATGAAAAAATTGCGTTACCGATACTAGAATATCACGCGAACAGACCAGATCATATTGTGTAATAACCGAATGGAATTCAGCCTGATGTTCAAATGTCCGACAGGGTATAACATCCTTGGAATTTAGTGGTTCTTCCCATACTTTTGGTTCATCCTCTTGCCTTTCGTAGTTGTAATAGTGATGAGCATGTTCCTGGGCGTCTTTGTACACATTACAAAAGTCTATAGTGAATTCCTGATCCTCTACCTCCTCTTTTTGCGGATGTGATACTTTTATCCAAGCCGTTTGATTTTTAGCACCTATTTGGGGAGGAGGTTTACAAAAGAATTCACCATGTCTGGGAGCCGGAGCGGTAAATATAATGCAGGCCATAAACCAAGAGGAGGGTATTTTACACAAGAAAATCAAAAGCACCGTTCTCAGTTGCCATTTACCCCATTCTCCGGTAACACGACCGACAGCATCCACTTTCGCTTGCATTTTGCACGATTGCTTAGGAGCTTTACCTTCAAGATTATAAAACGAATCCTTGGGATAGAGATTATAGTTGTGAGAATGTTTGCGTGAGGGTGAGGTTTTTGTATAGAACTGATTAGAATAGCAACGACTACGACGTGTGGATTCGTCTCGAGTGCGATATCTTTTAAGATTTGGTTGGGAATTACGGCGACGACATTGCTCTTCGCTTATGCCCAGCAGAGTTTGTATCGGGTGTGTTATGCTCTCGATGGATAATTTTCTTGCAGATGGTATTAGGGAGGGTATTGAAAAACGTTTACGGTTGCCACTATATGCTGGACTTAAATCGCTTGGGGTCGTAGGCAGTTCGGGTGATAATCTATTTACTGATATGTTATTAATTGAGGTATTCTTATCACTATCTGGAGTTGTTGTGGTGGTAACAGTAGGTGGTGTTGTTGCTGCTGCCGAATTATCGTTATTATTATTGGTTTCGCTTAAACTGTGCTCTTTAATGGGAAGTAATGGTGATTCAGCCTAAAAATACAAACACAAAAGCAAATGGAAAATTTTAAAATCACTTTTGAAAAATAAAGATATTGCTTAAAACCGTTCTAATTATTCTCAATTTAACAATGTTTTAATGACCTTGAAAATTGAGCTTAAGTTTTTAACAATTCTCGCTAAACCGTATTATTTAATTTAATTTTATTTATTTAAAAATGAATACAATTTCATTTGATTTCCTTACATATTTTAATTTCAGTTAAAGAACACTCAATATTATTAAAACGTATTTAAGCTAAAGATTCAAGAAAAAAAAAACAAAATAAAAACAAAACATGAAGAAGAGTAAGAAGATGACAAAGACTTCTTAATTTATCTTCTGATAAAAAATCATTAATTATTCCTTAGAATTTTGTCTCATTTTTTTCTTCGCCAAAAACATTTCCTTTTCAAATTTCACGTCACGTTCTAGTTGTTGTTAAATATTTTGCATGGGAAATGAATATGTCTTAAAATTTCTTGGCCAAAATTAATGTTAGAAGGTTTGCCTGAATATGTATGTATATATCCTCGAAATTTCATAGAATTTTTTAAATCCATGAACAATTTTATGTGACATTTAATGTATTAACAAATTATATGAATTGATTGCATCAACATTTCAATTTGATTTTGCAACCATGAAAATGTTCATAAAGGAAAATATGGCAAATAAATTTATAAATTGAGGAAAAATTTGTAAATGCTTGATATTAATGTGACACACTCGCCATGAATAAAATTTAAAGTAAACAAATAAATGCAAAGTTTTTTGAATTTTATTTGATAGAAATATTACAAGCAGCGAAGAAATAATAAAATGTCCTGTTACTTTATAGGTTTTATCATAATTCCATTCTTCTTTCCCTTCCCTTCCCTTCCACCACACACATTAAACACACTATTATTTTCATCATCAGGGTTCTAGTTGTATGAGTTTGCATGAAAATCCTCTGTTAAGTAACCCATTGGCCGATACTCAGCATTGCCCCCACTGATTTCATTTCGGAAAATAATTAGGTTTTGAGAACAGCTTGACTATCTTGTTTTTTTTTCAACTGGAACTTTAAAAAATTTGACAATTGTTCACTCTGTTCTGTTAAATCACCCTAGGAGGACGTCGCATTCAACAACATGTGTATACAATAAAATTGTTTTATCAAACTGCTGGGTGTTCTGTTCGGGCAATTTACTGCAGAAAAAATCAGCGAGGAATCCCATTTCTGGGTGAATGGATAATCATAATTGTTCAATTTGGGACAATACCAATCCACATGAAATTAAAGAGAGTCCAATGCATAGCGAAACAAATCACTGTTTCGTGTGGATTTTGGGACTCGTCCATATTTCTTTGACAACAATATTGGCCAAGCCAAGACTGTCAATGACGAGCACTAGAGGTCAAAGATTACCAATTTCTTTTGGCTTGAATTGGATAAAGTGGGTATCAACGTTATATAGCCATACAACTCAGGCCAAATTGGATATTCTATATGGGCAAAACCCACAGTATAGTTAATTTAATGGGATGTAATTTGGCTTGAGGATTGTTTTTGCAATTTTGCTTATTGAAGTTGTCATTGCATCAGAAATGAGTTTCACCACGAAACACAATTATTGGATAAAAAATCTCATCTTCAGTTATTTTTAATTTTAAATCCATCAAATCCACAAAATAGTTATATCGCTGGCCATTTTTATATTAATCTCTTAGCATAGCTTAAATAAATTTAAAACATGATAAAGTGAGAAATTATCTTCATTTGCATTTTAAAACTATGACAATTCAAATATATTAGGCTCAATTGAGATAAACAAATGACCTTTAGAATCTACATCAAAACAAAACAAAGTTAAGAGTCAAGGTCAATGACTAAGGCATGTTTCATATTAAAGTTAAAAGAAATAGAAAAAATGACAATCTACTATGAATTTAAAGGAAAAAATTAAAATCACAAAAATTTTATTTATTAAATCGGAAGTTTATCAAATATTTTTGATGACACCAGGACTTCAAAACTTTTAACTTTTATAAGCCAGCCAGTGATAAATACATTGGCTGCAGGCTAGACTTCAATTTTTATTCAATTAAATTTGTTAAGTTGCCATTTTAATATTGTTGTTTCTTCTTCTTTTGTCATCTAAATGTTTATAAAAAACGGTCGCCTATTAATTATTTGAGTTTTTCTTTCTGCCATTTTCTTAGCAATTATTTTCAAGTGGCTTTTATTTTGTAATAAGAAGTCAGTCGGCCTGGAAAACAACAAAGTTATGTAACAATAATGATTTGTTGTTTGTTTTGGTTTTTTATCTTGCTTTCTTTGCCTTCTTGGTCAGCAACGTAAAAGTTTTGACAAAAGTTATTGAGGCCTTTAGGAAATATAGAAAAAAAAAGGACAACAAACTTAACAAAAGACTCTTGAGCCCAAAGAGAAAAAGAAAAAATTTGTTTTGCAAACGTATTCCCACTGTTTTCTGCTTTTCTTAAGAGTTTTGTACGCCACAAATGAATGAATTTAACAATCAATTCAAACATCTGGGAATAATTGTTTTTTTTTTAACTCATCGAGGTTTTTAGAAAAGTACAAAATTATGGAGCACAGATCCTACTCTTTTTTAAGAAATTATGTTGTCTTATTTTCCTATGATGTTTGTTGTTAATGTACAATAAACCGGGAGGCTTTCTGGATAAATGAAAAGCGGAGATGGATTGAGTCGAATTCACAAACTATGATAACAAGTTATTTTTCTTCTCTCAGATTCATCTGATAGTGAAGCAAGTACAGCTGTTTAACTGGAAAGATTTTATGAATGAAACTGTAAGAAAACAAAGAACCAATAAAAAAGATGGGGAAATGTTTTATTCAACTCTGTTTCCTTAAAGAGCAACAGTCTAGTACGTAGTGTGTTTGCTGATTAGACAGCAGATTTCTGGCAAAAGCTCTGAGAGTAAATAAAATTGCCATGAAAGCGTTTGTCAAAAATCTATCGTTCGGAGTCTATTTTAAAGTGTAGGACCACAACACACAACATGGGTGGTGTAAGAAGCTAGGTCGTAAGCCTGACTGAAGGGCCTTAATGACCAATTTTGTGTGTATGTTTTCTCAAAGGAAAGTAAGCCACTAAAGAAACAGCTCATGAGATTTTGTGCGTAGAAGTGAACAGTGGTCTGACTTCAAGCTGGAAAAATACTAGGAAAAATTCAGTTGTTTAGGCTTGTGTGCCGTTTGGTAATATAAGTAAACTATTGTCTTTATAGAAGCCAATGTGCGGCAGACGGCAACATTCCAAAACTTTCACTTTTTATTTGACAATCCAACCAAGTGTTTTTTTTTTCTGAAATAAAGTTCTCTAATCTTAATAGCAAGCAACACCATTGTCATTTATTGACAAATAAATGGGAAAAGAAAAATTGTCTTCGAAATTGATTGTTTCAACGAAATTACTTGTTACCTCAATTAGTTCCATTTGAAATTTAAGGTACTATTTCGGGGTGATACAATTCATTCATGTTTACACTCCTATGGTCGTCTGTCATTAATACAGATGTCAGTAGGTAATATGACAAGTTTATGACGGAACTACGTATTCAATTTAAACCAAAGATGAAATCAATCATAATGTTGTTGACTTCCTGGTTGGATGGCACGTAGGATTGAGTTGATATGTGTTATGACGTTTATTTAAGAAGTAAAATTGTAACACTGTGGCAGCAGAAATGAATTAAACAGGTGAAATTATTATTGGAATACCAATACATACCTATGAACATACAATATAACTGGTGATAGTGGTGGTATGTTATGCAGTCATGCTAATGGAGAACAAAACAGTTACTGTTTTATTATAAAACATTTGCTAACGTCACTTTTGACATTATACTGGTTTAGTCAAGGTCAGTGAGAAATACAATAATTGTTCCGCGTGAAAAAAAGAAAAAAGGAGAGTTAACACAGTTGTTGGCAAAAGATTTGAAAGGCTTTTCCAATTCAGTGTAACAAAATCCTGAAAAACGGCTTACCGGATCTTATTTTTACTTCAGTTATCATTCTTGGCCGGTTACTACTGTATATGACTCTACTCTCAGTTTTTTTATGATGTTACGAATCGAATCTATCGAATCCATGCCATTTTGCGTCCACATAAAATTTAACAAAACATTTAAAGCCCGTGGTTTTTCTTGAAAATAAACATGGAAGGACCGTTACTATCAATTCAGAACGCTATAACCATATAATAACCGGCTTTATTTGGCCTTAAATTAAAGATTGTGAACTGAACGGTATGTGGTACTACGAAGGCGGTGCTACAAGTCACGACACACGTCCGAATTTGACTTAATTGTTTAAGAATATTTCAGCAAAAGTTGTTTCAAGATCATATGATTGAGCATCGTTAACTGTTGTTGTGTGTAGCTACATCAAAAAACGCTATGGTAACTTTTGAATAGTGACTTTGGAGTTCTTTGTTTGTATCTTTAAAGAGGCAGCTGAACATGCATTTATAAATATTTAAGTTTAAGCTTAAGTGTGGTTGTAATGATTTAGAAGAATATTAGACTATCTGTCATTGTATTCCGTTGTTTTTGACTAGACTGTTAGTGTTCGATATAATCTGTTTTGAGAGACTGGCTGATATATTGCCATTTTATATGTATTATTACTGATAAAGCTATGATACTATCTTCTTTCTCTACGTCCTAGTCGATCTGACACAATTGGTATTTAAGATGAACTTTTTCAAACTTGGTTACGACAGTTATGTAACTGGTTTTAATTACAAAAGGGAATATTTGACTTAAATTTCATTTTCAGTTTCCGGTTAATTCACTCATTAACTGATTTTGACTGTTATGATGTGATCTCTTTTGTTTTTACTTCTTAAATTCAAAGAAAAGTGTTTATTAAGTTTTCTATTTAAATGTTTACGTATATTAATCTTCTGACGCAGCTTATATTATGGCAGATATTTATAAAAAAAAAAAAACGAATGGAAAAGAATATGTTTTGCAGGCGATGTAACTGAAAGTGTAAACAATTCAACGCTAATGAATAAAAGATTTCAACATGTTTTCGAAGAAATAAAACTTTTAGAAATGAAAACAATACAAGTTTATTTAAACGTTGTTAATAATAAAAGAAATACAAGATTTGTTCATGTAATTTAAGTGTAGGCTCATACTTGAAAACTTTTTCTGACGTTTATAAACATTTAAAAGTGTTTCTTGTTACACGTAATGATTTTAAATCCTGTTGATGCCATTTGTTACTGTTTGTATGTTTTTTTTTTATTTTTTTTTAGAGTAGGATGACAACATATTAGAATTTTTGCGAGAGATTAAAAAACTTTGTCTTAAATCATCTTTGGAAAGTGTTGAGTTTTTTAAATGTGGGTCTGGTCTTAAAACAAAACGTTTGAACATTTCAAAATTTAGAAAATTTATGTTTTTTGTGTGATTTTATTTGAGGGAAACTTTTTATGTCTTTAATTAATCATATTTTTATATTTAAAGGCAACCCATAATTAATAAGTTGGAGTAGAAAAGTGAAATATTTATTTAAATTATTTAACTTGCGTTAGTCAACATATAATGAAGCCTTAAATTTCCGAGATTTTATGAATTAAATCAGCATTATATTGCAGTATGCATTTAAATTTCTTCAGTATAGTGAAATGGATGATATTATTAACGTATGTACTATGTATTACAATATATGATCACACTGGGCGTATACATGAATTATAATTTATGCAACGCAATTAATATCACTCATACGCTCAACACATCAGCACATCCCACATATGCTTTATACGTATAATCATTTTTATTTGGTTTTTGTTTCCGCATAAAATAGCCTATAAAATATGACTACAATATGACATCATACTGTACAAGTATGATGACAAATATCATCATGAAATATTTAATTAACCGACTAGTTAAATATACGCGTACATGTTGGATTAAATTTAAGTTTGAATGCATAAGGAAAATAAGGAAAGTTTAACAATCAAAGCATTACCGGAATACTTTTAAAATAATTGTGACATTCGACTGTATTTTATCCATAGCCTAGGCTGTCAGCATAGTGAAGATCGGCAGGTCGGGAAGACATCAAAACAATACAACTCATAATAAAAATCGAATTACTAATTACTCTTAATTACGCCGCCGTAGTCTAGTAGGCAGTATGTTGTCTTATTATACGTTAAGCCTCGGTCCAAACCTCAGGTCAGACATCAAACCGAAAATATGGAGAAATATTTCTTTGATGACTTATTCTCAGCAGATTTCTGGCAAAAACTCCGATATTAAATAAAAAATTACCATGAAAAGTTTCTCAAAAATCTGTCGTTCGGAATCGACTTTAAACACTCGAAATATGTCAAACCTTAGAGTTCCTAGATGCAGGTTGGAAAGAACTAAGCAGCGTATTGATTATGTAAGTAGTAATATGTATAATGATTTACCACCCAATTTAAAATCTATCGGCAGAATATCTACGTTTAAAACATTGGGCGAAGGAATACTTATGTGATTTAACTGAAATTGCTTCTTATGTAATGTTCTATGTTATATTAATTTAATACTTTTTTTTTCTTTTTTTAACATTTTTCATAATCATACATATTTGTATATAGAGTAGATAATATTTTGCCAACTTTGTCTCAATAATGCCTTATTGGCGCTGAGACCTAAACTGAAATGAAAATTTAATATTGTAAAATTATTATTTAATTAAAAAAAAAAAAAAAAAAACTGTAGGTCCTGCCACTCATGTATAAAATTAGCACACACAACATAGGTGGTGTGAGAAGCTAGGTGGTAATATTGACTGAAGGGTTGTAATGACCAATTATGTATGTAAAAAAACACTAATCGGTCAAGATTTCAAAGAAAGTGTATTAAAAAATCAGAAATTTTTGGATTTTGGAGGTTACATAATAAGAACCAAGCTAGGTATTACTAGAAATATAATATTGACATTGCTTCAGCTTGAGATGAAATCTTAACTTAAGCAGATTAACATATAAATGTTGTAATCCGGAAGTTCAATAATTAAGATCTTACTAGTGGTGAAAACAAACAGAAGAAGTTTTATGTAAAGATAATGGAAAGTGTAGCACTTAAAACTTAGTCTTTGGTGAGGTTGGGTATGTCTGCTTCTACCTAGTCAAACCCTTAATTCGAACCTATTTAGTCAACAACTAAATATATAAATTTCAATAGCGATTCGAGTGAAATTCTTTGCCTTTATTTGCGGAGCTCTTTTCAGGGGGAAATTAGGACACAGAGTCTCTGGTGGAAATCCAATCCACGATCCTAACGCTATTCTATAAGTTAAAAATATAAACTAAAAGTAGAATTGTGTTCAATAAATGGAAAAAGGAAAGGAATACGATAATATAAAAAATGGAACATAAATTCTGAATACATTCTAATAAAAATAAATATAAACAGTTTTAAACCTCTTAATTAATTAAACTTCATTATATAATTGTTAATTATTCTTCTGATATTAATCCTAAAATCTCATGTTTTGCAAGACATTTTGAAATTATTGGGACAAAAATCTTGAGTAACACATGTCTTTAACTCAATTAAATAAATGAAGTACAAGAAATTTTTTACGAATGCCATGCTCATATGCTTGACACTGACATTTAAAGAGGATTTATTAACAATGAAAGAAAAATAACAAAAGAGAATTTATTTATAAGACGAAAAAAAACAACAACAACAACAGCTGCTGTATGTCTTACAATATGAAAAAAAGAGAAAGATTATAATGCTGAAAATAGAATAAAAAAAATATAACAAATGAGTAGTAGTTGACCAAACAGTCAAATAGCCTGGGAAAACAAATCAACAAAAAAAAAAACAAATGGTAAATCCTTTAAGGAGCATTGCTATCAGCAAATACCAGACCTAAGGTATTAACAAATTAAGCAACAGACTGTTTATAAAGGCATTAAGAATATGGTTGTTAGACTGTTTTAAAACTGAAACGGCATTAAACATTGTACTTCGTTTCGTTTATAACGAATGTGTGGATTTTATTTTTCTTTCGGTCTTAACTTAAAATGTTAATTGAAATTTACCTTTATCACCATTTACCCATATTTGTAATATTATGTGAATTGTTAACACATTATTGTTGATGTTATTGAATACCTGTCATCTCAACAACATTGTATTGAAATTGAATTATTCATGTCAATAACTTAATAAATACTTGCATGTGTTTATTGGTAAATAAATATACGAATACTTGAATTGAGTCACAACGATTTTATATGTGATATTCACTAAGAAAAGCGTATGTATTTATTTTGTTTATTTATACATACATACATACATATATAGATGTATGTTGTACATGACAATAAAGAAAATGAAATAGGACTGGAGGTTAAATACGATACTATAATAAGTCATTTATTTTCTTGTTATAACGATTTGTATTTGTTTATCTAATATGAATATAAAATTAGTCACATATCCTATTACTACATCTAATTATAAGTTGATATTGAGGTAGAGAAGAAGAGGGTTGATAATCATCGACATTAAGCACTCGTTGCTGATAGTGTTGGCCTGGCCAATGTCGTTCTCAAAGAAATATGGACTGATAATGCCGCCACACCAACAAATCACTTTTTTTAGGATACATTGGACGCTCGTAGGTTGTTATCACCTCCATTTCGACAATTTTGTTTGTACATAGAAAAGTATGGGCAGTTTGCTTCAGAGCTTATTCATGGAACACAGTCTGAATAAATAACAACTTTAACAAGATGGTCGTTATCAATTGTCAAAGTCAACTAGCCTTTGTTGGAAGAACGTATATTACAGTGACCATTCCATTTCCTACTTTACGTAGAAACATAAAAAGCTACAAGCAAAGGAACGGATATCACCTGGAAATGAAAGGTTAGTGTTTATGATATACATTATTTAGACAATGTTTTCTTCACTGAATGTAATCAAATCGAATGTAAAGACAAATCTAATGTGAGGAAAGAACAGATTTTAGTCGTTTCAAAAAACTTAAGTTCAAAAAAATCGTATATTAAATAGAAATCATTGTAATTAAATTGTTATGATCTACTTAGGCGTGAATGGAATAAATAAAAATATTTTCATTCTAAAGCACTTTAACAAATTTATTTATTTCCCTTCTAACATTTTCATGAAATTTATCCATACTTTGCCACCAAATAATAATTAATTTAAGTGTATTTTAGGGGTTGTTTTCCTTTTCTTCTGTCATTTACTGTTAAAGAACACAGAATTATGTGTGAAATGGAATTTAATTTCAATTAACATTTTTAATGAAAAAATGCGTGAAAATTGGTTTTTCCTGTTATTACATTAACCAAAAGCAAAACACTTTTCATAATATTGCATGAACTACTATTTTCTAGATAGGCTAAGTGAATAAATTAAGTTTCATAAAAAATTAATTGCATATATTAAGGCTGCGGGTAATAATGGATTTATACAATTTTACAGCATATACCAGGGATTAGCAATTGTAATTATGTATGGTTTACTACAATGATTTTAAAATGCTATTCTAGTAAATGTAAAATTAATTTACTTGCCATTAAAATAACAATTTATACAAAAAAAAATAATAATAATAAATAAACATTAATTTCCTACATTAATTTATTTATAGTGAAATGCCTACAAGTATGCTAATTAAAATTGTTCATTGCGGGATTTCCCTGTAATTTGGTGTCGGTTAATTAGATTTTAATTTACAAAATTCTAATCTTTTTGACTGTCTAAAATTAACAGAAGACTTGCTGAATAGCAAAAGGTTTGAAATAGTTGCTATTAGGATTTAAGCATAGATTTAATTTTTTTGTTGTAAACTCTGTTTAAAAATCTTATTGTTTTGTTTTTTTTTTTTTCATTGCAATTACAAAGGACTTGAACATTTTTCTGTAAGTATATTTTGATTTACATTTGAAAGACTCCAAAAGAAAATTTTGTAAAAAACCCTAAAAAGTATGTAAATGTTTTTATATAATATTTTTACGCATTTATTTCAAAGCAACATACTTTTAGGCATTTAAATATAATTCACATACTTCTTTCAACATTCTCTATAATAATTTAACGGTATTCTTTGCAGTAACTTATAAAAAATATTTTTTTTACTACAAAAAAATCACAGAATTTTTTTTATTTTAAATCTGTTTTATTTACTTAAAAAAGTATTTTTGGTCTGTTTTGTAATATAAAAACCACATGCCTTTAAAAACTTTTTATGGAAATTTTTCTTGTTTTGCTTAGAGATTAAATAGTCCATTGTAAAAGCCATGTTTTTTATATTTTTATAAAAAAAACAATCATTTTACTGGAAAAGTATAACAATCATGCAAAAATCAATATATTATGGCAATACAAAACTCATCATATGTCTTGGGTTCAAGGATCAAGCTGTTAAATGCCAAACGTGTAATTACTCCATATTTCTCATTATAGGAATTAAGCAGATTTCTGTTAATAATCTATTAGATTTTCAGCCTATACAAGGCGTAGAAACTTGTTACCAGTACAGTGTAGGGTTTAATAACTTAAGTTATTTCGATGCTACGCATCTCAGGAAATTTTCAAAGAAAACCTAATGTTTTTAAGTTCAGTAAAAAGAAGAGATAAAGTTACAATATTACTATAATTAATGCCACCTCATTGAATTTGTGTGAAACACATTCTGATGTGCCTCCCCACATTCAATGACAAATCTTTGAATATTCTAGTCGTTAAGGCTTCCCAACTGCTGCATCATTGTTTAGATTAAATTAAACTCGGCTAGTAAAAGTATGAATTTGGTAAGCAAACTTACATATATACACAATTGGTCATTACAACCCTTCAGACAGGGTTACGAACAAGCTTCTCACACCAGTTATGTTGTATGTGTTAATTTTATACATGTGTGGCGGGACCTACAGTTTAAAGTCGATTTCGAACAACAAATTTTTGAGAAGGTTTTTCATGCTGACAGGAAGTCTCCGAAGAAATATCTTTTTATATTTCGTTTAGTTGGAAATGCCTTACCTGGGGTTTGAACCGTTGTCACACTACTTACTAGACCACGGCGACTTAAGAAGACTACGGCGTCGTAAGAAAACTTGCCCTGAACATAAAGATTAATTGAAAGTCAACGCGTAATTGAGAATTTATAATTCTAAAATTTAGTTTCCCTAAGCGGTTTTAAATACATCGTATCAAATTAAATTTCTTGTTACATATTAATCAAGCTTTTGTTTTAGATTCCCAAATTCTTTAAATGTTTATAATTCCGTATGAAGTTATACGGCATTCAACATTTTTTGTAATATCTTTTATGAGTAGAGAAAAAGAAACCTTTAGTCACATCAATAGTAAACAAATTTCCTAAAGGAAATCGATATAAAAAAATCAAGGACATATTTTATTTCAATAGGGGCCATTATATATAAATTAGGAATTTAACCATACCAGCTAAGAACTCAAATACTTCATCATTCGATATGCCACAATATTGGTTTCAATTGCATTCTTATGAAACCACGTTAGAAACCCTTCATCCATTGTCAAGTATCAAAACAGAATCTTTTAACCACTTTTGCTTACATTTTCCTCAATGTTTCATTCGTCTTTGTATGGCATTTCAGTTATAACACGTGTATATCAAAATCAATTGTTGTACGAGTATTTCTTTTATCCTTGTTGGCTCTTGGACTACATTTCATATACCATTAAATGATTTATACTTATACTTGCACGAGTGTTAGCATTTTATATTTACGAACATAAAATATGATTTTTTCCACTTCTTTGTTTATGCTGAAGGTAAACGGGTAGCATAATATTTGAGGATTTTTAAAATGTATTTGTATCATAACAATAAATTTGTTTACAATAAGATTTCATAATTTTCTACTTTCGCCTTTTACTCTCATTATATATGGAATCATGTAAATTTTGTTCTGTCCCCAAGTATATGATGAATGGCATATTGGAAGTTTCATAAAGTTTGTTTGTAAGCAATGAAATATTTATTGAGAAATAAAAAAATCCGCTGGGGTTCGCTTTCCTAAATCGTATACTACTTCAAATTGCTTTTTCAATCTGGTAGTTATTACACAGTACACTGTGCCAATGTAGCCATAGAATTCTTTTAAAATGCTGGGGAGTTATATATTAGGAATGCCATTTAAAACCAGTATCACTTAGTCTACTGACGAGCAGCGACAATGCAGAAGCTCGAAGAATACATAACATAACATAATTGACCCTTACAACCCTTCAGTCAGGATTACGGCCTTGCATTTCACACATGAACGGAGGGATCTGCAGTTTAAAGTCGACTCCGAGCGACAGTTTTTTGAGAAACCTTTCATGGCAATTTTATTTACTCTCAGAGTTTTTGTCAGAAATCTATCGAGATGAAGCCGCCGAAGAAATATTTTTCATATTTCGTTTTGATATCTGACCTGGGGTATGAACCGTCTAATACTTACTTGACACACTACCTTCTAGACTATGGCTCGCAAAAAATGCTCTAAGAATCCTTCTGATAATTGTATCATAGGGAATTCAGTAGTTATTATATGGTACAACCTTTAGCTATCCCTGAGTCTCTACTCCACAAAAGCCATAGGGTCTGAATCAGCTGCTGGATCTTTTTGAAAAGTGTCCTGATACGCACTCCTTACGTACAAAACAGTAAAACTTTATCTGAGATTATTCCTCCGGAAAGTATCTGATGCCATATTAAAGTTCGAAATGCTTGCCATGAAATGCTTAATTTATCAAAATCTATTCCCATTGGTTGTTATACGTTTTGTAATTTTCGAGAAGGTTTTTTTCAAATTTATTTAAAATAACTTTCAAGCGGGATGGACCAAAGCCTTTATCACAGAATATATAGCATTGAACTCTGTACTCATCGTACCAAGAGTACTTTTTCATACACATTGTAAAAACAAAATACGAATTTGGAATTATTACAACTCTTATAGATTCTTCAGGTTTGAACTTCATTAAAGTTCAGTTTAGTCCTTGAACCACCTTAATTTTAAAATGACAGAAAAAAGCAAACTTTTTCATTTAGAATTTAGCTAACGTGGACAAAATATCATTTAAAAGATTTATGTGAACCTTCTTTTGCGAAACAAAAATGTTTACATTTTAAATGTTCAAATAAATAAATAATAAGAGAACTGTCGAAAGGGTTAAGTTAATAACAACAAGAACTATGCCATCTGGCAAAAGGATAAGGAATAACAAAATGCGCTTTAAGGAGAAGATTTAGAATATTTTAATTTAAGATTTTTTCGTAGATTTTTGTAAAAAAAATAATGTAGAACCACAAAAAGATCACAATTTAACATGTTAAAATGTTACATTTAACATTTTATTTAGAATAGTTTGTGTTGTTTAAAAATGTTTTAAAATTAATTTCTAACTTTAAATTGTTTATGTTTCTAACCTCATTGCTTGAAATTGATTTGTGCTGTTATGGGTTTGTTAAGCTAACAAAAATAAACACTTGAAAACCATACAATTCACTTTTAAAAAAGAAAACATTTTATTTATGTGTGGGTTATTATGATGCCAAAAACATTTTTGATATATATAGACAAATACATAAATATTCAAGTGAACAAGAGTGTCTGTTTAAGAGTTGTTTTTAAAAAGGACATTTTATTTTATTTTCTAACTGAGAAATAATATTAAAAATAAAGTTATTATTATTTAAACACAAGAAGTTCGCTTTTGAAAGAGAAATACTTATACAGTATGGGAGAAATATTTTATGTTGTGGAAAAATTCAATGAATCGGAAATTACGATTAAAATATTTTTTTTTTTAATTTTGTTTTCCGATAAATCTTTTTGTAATAAATTAAGTAAATTTGTTAAAAGCTAATATTGAAATCTAGTGTTTTCACTAGAAAATTTAGCTGTATTTTTACTGGATAGTAATAGGTTTTATTGCAGTTGCATTATTTCTGATCTGATCGTAATAATACTTTGCTTATAACATTCTGCAGCTAAATCACAAAAGTCATCTTTAAAGTCAAGGCAATTCGGTTAAACTTGCAATCCCTATGTTTAATGCTAATTGTTTTTGTCAAAATTATTTCACTGTCGTAAAAGATGACCTTAATAAAGTTAAACTTTGCAAGTTAGACTTGCGAGATTAAATTTCTCGAATTTTTCACATGCCAATGCTTTCAAAAACTCACTGTGGTCCACTTTAAACGTCATAAAACACTCGAGAGAGAAAACGGCATTCCATAGAATCTTGCCCAATAAAATTTGAATTGTTAACATGGTCGATCATAATAATTTTTTTTGTATACAATGCTGTTAATTAATCAAAAATCATAGAGATAATTATTTAAGCTTTAAGAATAAGTGGATATTATTCTAGCACTTGTATGTAAGTGTGGCTTCAATAACTCGATCAAAAATCTGTCATCTTCTAAAGATTTGTAGCTCATAGGGCTTAGTCAACGTTTCAGTTAGCGTTAAAGTCGTGAAGCTTCAAACACTAGGTCAAACACCAGGTCAGACATCTCAAATATAACGAAATATGAGAAAATATTTCTTCGGCGACTACCAGATTTCTGGCAAAAACTCTGACAGTAAAAAAAAATTACCATGAACAAATTTTACACAAATCTGTCATTCGGAGTCGACTGAATGCCCCGCCACTCTTGTCTAAAATTAATACGCACAACATAAGTCTTGTAATAACCAATTATTCATGTAGCGTTTTTCCAAATTGTGGAAAATTTTTCATACATTTTTCCTACTTGAGTTCTTGCCTCTTCTCTGCTCCAATTATTCAATTTCGTAATATTATGCCATTGCTGTAAGTCGATATGCTTTATATTTCTTTAGATAACGTATTATATGTTTTTCTTGTAAATTTTTATTTCCTTTCAATCTCATATCATACACATCATAACATATACCATTAAAATAAAATTTATAAAAGAAATATGTTGCTATTGTTTTCTAAAGGAATAGCTTATAAAATCAAATAAAACAACAATAAACTGTAACAAAAAATATTTTCAAGGTTTTTGTGTCAATTTTATTTGTATCGTTTATAAACAATTTATCACTGAATTTTTATAGGAAAATTTTAGAAAAAATAAAAAATAAAAATAAAAAATGAATTAAAATTTGTGGTACAAACAAATCAAGATTGGTGGGTTGCTAAATGTACGCTGTATTTGAATTTCATATTGATTTCGTATAAAAAAAAAATTAAATAAAATTTGTATTCGAAATGTACAAATTAAACGTTAAATGTTTTGTTTGTAATTTTCATTAGTTTGATGGTATAGTCGTTGATAAATGTTAAAATTTTTCCTTAAAAATTATGATTTCGTTTATGAACCTTAAAAACTTAAGTTGTTGAAGAAATCTAAAACCTAAATTATGTTGGTTTATATTCTATTGGCTAAAAACTTTATGTCTTTAACTCAACATGTAATGCAGGGTAATATTTATCATTCTAGTCGTATTATTTAATATGTTAATATTTATCTTTTGAATTTTATTATTCGTCTTTTTATGGCATTATCATCGCTATTCAATTGCTGCAAAATAAATTAATCATGCTAAGCAAACAAATTTTACATGCTTTAATAGATTTTGTTTTATGTTGCTTAAAGTTTTATTCTAAAATAATAAAATTTTCCCCTCTGTAACAAAGTCTGTTCACTTGTGATGAAAGATGAAAATCCAAATCGATGAATAAATGCTTGTCGAAGGGTAGGAAAAAAAAATAAACAGAAAATTTAAAACATTTCTTTAAATAGATGGATAACAGGTGCAATATACCAGTCTTGTTAGTAAATTTATGGAATAAATTAGCAAATATACTCATGTTAATATCATTAAAGTGAAAGCGTTTATGGAAAAGTGAAAAAGAATTGCTACAGTTTTTTTCCATTTTTTAAATACGATATTAGTAAGGGAATGCTATTCAATGTACCCAGGATTTGTTTATCAGCTATCTTTATAGCTATTACTTCTATTATGTGCAATGCTACAATAATCGGTTGGCTTAATAGCAATTCTCATAATCTATTAACTCGAATAGAATTAACTGCCTGACTAAGATATAGCCAACGAAGCTAATTTTTTTACACAAGCAAACAAAATGCTCTATATAAATCGAGCAAGATGCAAGTCATCGACAAAAACGCAGTTCGTGAATTTTGACCGGTTTATATAGAGCATTTTTATTGCTGATTTGAAGACATCATTTGGCTTTGTCGCCTATGTTTCCGGTCCAGAGTAAAGCTCGACCGTAAGGAAAACTGTTTTAGAATCCTTGATACCATAAAACAGAACCTTTTTAAATTTTATCGAATTTTGCCCAATTTGTGTGGAGTTAGTTAGTTTCGTTGGCTGTACCTCCGGTCCTAACCGTTACCCGAACGCAAAGAAAACTCTTTTGAAATCCTTGATTCAAGACCTATCAAACCTGAAAGGTCTAAAAACCACAATTGTTTAAATTTTATCGAAGTTCACCAGATTTATGGAAGGCATATTATGTTAACTTAACAGTCTCTGTTAACATAACATTCATTGGAAACAAAGGTACCCAACTTTCGTAGCTAACTTCACACACATTTGTAATAATAAGGTATTTTTAAATCATATTTTGATAATACTGAATAAATGTTTAGAAATTTGAACTTTTAAAAGAAGTTCATAGAAGATGAAGAGTACTTTCAATATCTTTATTTTAAAAATGACGGAAGAAAATGGTCATAATAAGAGTTTGATTTTCATCATACGAGAATTCCTGATTTGCTAGAAAAACTTAGAGAAGTGAATCTTATTTAAATTTTTTATTAAAATAATTTACTGCAGCTGTAGTTCCAACAGTCGCGTTTAAAAGCAATTAAAATTTTTTATATTACATTTAACGTGGCTGTTATTATAAAATATACATTTGTTTACTTTTATTAAAGAGAAAATTATTAAGGGATTTCTTTTTACCAACATATATTTACATAATAATTTTTGTTTATTTTTACTTTTTTTCTAAACGGGATGTTTAAACATTTATTAAGCCGGAAGATTTGTACATGGAAGAAAAAAAATATTTATTATAAATTTTATCTTAACAAACATTTGCTTACGGTTTACTTTCATATTTAATCACAACAAACTCAAGCTATACGGACGGCCACATTTGACAAGTATGCCTAGTTAATTCAACTTACCTAAAAAGAGTGAAAAAAAGGAAAAAATCATTAAAATTTGACTTAAAAATGCGCAGCAAGGAATTTAAATTTTAATTTATGTATAAAGTACACACACGTATAGTAAAAATTCACATTCATTCTCTTGGTTTTAGGATTCATTATATTTAAATATGCCTACACGCATATTTAAAGAATTCCCATGTGAAACTAACGGTTTGAGTCAAGTGAAGGAGAGTGTATAAATGAACAGTAAGGCTAACGAAATAGGTAATAAAAATGTTTAACATTTTAAGGAAATTTTTTTATTTTAAAAACTAAAGGAAGTAAGAAAATTTATAACAATAACAACAATTAAAATAATGTACTGCAAAGAAAAACAATAAAAATATAAATGAATGAATGTAGAAACGAGTGTATTGTATAAAATTTTCAATACATAGTCAGTGCAATAATAGGAATCCGGATAGACCCATAACTATTATAAATGTTTGACAGTCTTTGTTTGCATTATGACAAAATAGTTTAGAATGGATTTAACAAAATAGTATCCTAGTTCCGCCATCGAAGCATGAGCTCCCTTAAGTCAGTGTGTAGCGTTGATCCTTAGTTATTCACCGAGAAACCACTGGTTGTCTTCTACGATGCATTAAATATCACTCTGACCTTAACAGATTTACTTCGGGTTTGATGACAGCATGACAGATGTAGCAGAAAAATTAAGGACACCTTTTCAGTCGCACTTTAGGTCTAAATATTCCTTTAATAATCCAATATATTTGACTTTGAATTCTGGTGTTTTGTTTAACGTGTTCTCCATCCGATGATGTTGTGCAAGTACCTGCGTATGTACATGTATGGGTGAGTGTATATAGGTGAGTAAACGCGGATTCTCATTGTCATTGTTCAATTAACATTTACTGCTAAAGGTACCACAAAACAAAACAAACAAATAAAAACAAACCAACAACTGTAATCCACCCTATAAGACGGTATTTGTCATATTAACTTCTCGTGAAGCGCAAGTGCTCCCATAGAGTTTTTCAATCATTTCTGCAGTTCGTAATTTATTTTGCGTACCTTTACACATTGTGTTAATTGGTTTGTTGTAAATTAAATTATTATAAACTTCTTAATGTGTCTCACTCGTTTATTATTGTTATTTTTTTTTTCTTAATATTTGATTTAAACCTTGTTTAACAAGAGAAGTTTAATACAAAAGGGGCATACGAGAATACTCTCACAACGTGTTTTGCTGAACGCTAAACCAAACTGTCATATTATAGCGGGATTACTGTATACATTAAATATAACAAGTGAAGTGAATTAAGTTAAGGTCTTGACAACATGTTTAAACTGGATCTTCGTTTTATTTTGATATTTAACCCTTGCGGACATTAAATGGAAATAGTTGCAATAAAATTTTGAAAATTTTACTGTGACTTAATTGGAGAATGCTGATTCACAATATTAATGTAATTATAGGCGTAATTGCGTTATAATTTGTAAAGCAATTAGTTTCGAGGTTTACATAGGGATAAACCATACGTTTTGTCTTATCTAAAATACTTTTTCTTTTCGAAAATAGCTTAATTTTAACAAAAAGCAATAACAAATTGGACATTTAAACGATACATTCATATATTTTATAGCAAATACTCTTTTAATAACGGTATTAACCGCAAACGACGATGTTACATTATTTTAAGGAAAAAATTAAAATGTCCAATATATTGGACAAATGTCTGAAAGGGTTAAATGTATTTTTATTGCCTAGGTTTTACAAGCAGTACGTGGTTACGAATACTAAAAAAATTTGATACGTGCATGTCTCACTTACAATAAATACATTAAAAAATTGTTTAAGAGAAAAGCAGGAAGATGGTGGAATAAGAGTAAAATTTGTAAACAAAGTCGTTTCTTTTCTTTTTAATGGCGACATACATATGTAGTTTTTGTTGTTTTTCTGAGGTTTTTAAACTTTTCTAAGCTGACGTGAGTATTATGTCGCTATTAGTCAGAGTTTTTAAATTGAATTTTGAAAATCTTTGGATTATTAATTAATTACATGAATTATGTAAATTTTTTATGTAAATTTCTTTAACTTTTTTTCTATTTAAATTTGTAAATTATTTCTTGTAAAAAGGCTATTTTATTAACCGTATTATCGTATTATTGTGTCTATAATAGTAAGCAAAATCTTATCTTAACCATATTTCTTGGTAAAAAAGGTCCATTAATTTAGGGCTACAATATTTAACCATTTAAATTCTTAAAATAAATACAATTTATTCAAAATTATTTCATTTCTCTTTTACTCTTATGCCTATAAATTCTTATTATTTCTTTGATTGTCGCAAACTCTTAATTAAATAACTCTTTTGGGGTTAAATTTAAACAACCACAACAAATTAGTTTTCTGTAAGAGATATTACAAGACCTTTTCCTTTTTATATTTCCATTTAATTGGTTAAATGTCTCTTAACGCTTTCTATGTTCAATGTGAAACAACATTTGTTACAATTCGTATTGGAAAAGAACATTTTATTTATACTCGAATTTGTAAGATATACAACAAAATATATAAATATATACAGTGAGATGGAAAGGAAATAATATTATATGTTATAAATAAATTAGTATGTAAAGCGTCATAAAACATGTTTAATAGCCTGAGGAATTTATTTAATTGTTTTGGTATCGCTATGAATGAGCCAAGTATATATGAAAACTAGAAATCAGCTTCAAATTTCCCTTTAAATACTATTGATAAACAAATATTGTTTTGTTTATGTTGTTGTTGTTGTTTTTTGTTTCTTTTTGCAAGACATAAAAATAAAATCTTAAAGTGTCATAACATCAGGACTCACTCGTTCAATGCGATGTTTATGTTTTCAGTTCTGGCAACTTGAATATTTTAAAAACTAATAGAAATAAGGTCCTATACTGTTTGTTTTGTTTAAAATGGTTTTGCATTCTGTACACATTCCTAAAGTAAATATCCTGGAGTATTAGAAGAGTCTAGTAGGTAGTGTGTTGATTTATTAGACGTTTCAAACCCCAGGTCAGACATCAAAACGAAAGTATGAAAAAATATTTCTGGCAAAAACTTTGAAAGTAAATAAAATTGTGATGAAAAGTTTCTCAAAAATTTGCCTTTCAGAGTAGACTTTAAACTGTAAGCACACAATATAAGTGGTGTGAGAAACTAGGCCGTAATCCTGACTGAAGGGTTGTAATGACCAAATATGTATGTATGTATTTATTACAAGAGAACACAGAGTTGTAGATTTCATCATTTCAGTTATAGTAAAACAGGATAGGGGTAAGATAGGAGTTGTTATCCTACATCCTGTACGAAATCAAAGTCCATTAATTAGAAGATCGAATTTGCTCATTATAAAAAGTACACAATCAACAAGATTTCAGTTAAGGTTTATAATAATTCCAGTGGTATATCACCTGACCATTTTTTAACCCACAGGTTTTTATTCCCCTCATTATTTCCTTTGTCAAACGTGGTGTCGGCAACACTGGGTTTTTATCATTACCGATTCATTTGATTTTATTATTTTGCTCATCTGCGTGCTCATTTTGATACTCGTATACGCTTTCATACTTTACATGCTCTCTCATTTGGTTTGTGATTCTGTTATTATTATTGTTATTTAAACTATAAAATCCATTGCTAATGATAATCATGTTAATGTTAATAATGATTTTGTTGATGTTCATAATCCCAAAACAACATTAACAATCAACACTGTGTATGACTTAATTTACTTAAGGATTTTATAATACAAAACACATACATACACTTAAACAAAACTACTATAGGCTTTGAAGCCTGTTAACGATGTTATATTCTATTGATATATTTTATGCGTATTGTGTTAACGAATGAGTAAAGAACATGATGTATGTTTTTTCCTCTTGTTCTTTTTCGCGTTTATGCAGCGTTGCCAGTAAATTTTTTTAAAAAACAGTTTATTGTGGAAAAAAAACTTGTTTTCTACAAAAGTACCAAAATATTTTAAGAAAACACCGGAGGCCAGTGCCCTCTATTGGTATTTATTTGCCCCTTTTGCCCGGGACTAATAAAATATACAATATTTTATTTAGAAAGCTAAATAATTCGTGTTATTATTTTTCAATTTATTGAAAAACAATTTAAATTGAATTTTGTCGAAAAAACTTGTTTTGTTAGAATACAACTTTAATGAAAACTTTTTCGCATCTCAAATAACTTGAAAGAAAAGGAAAACTTGGAATTTGATAAACAGAAAGAAACATTTGAATGCCTTTAATTAAATTTGTTTCTCTCTTTATCTATTCCCGTATTTGTAATTGAATTTAAAAGAAAACGTTAAACAAACATATTTGATGTGGGATTTCATATGCAAATTTATTTACATTCATTGAGAATTTTCTAAAGGACTTCTTTGTTTGTAGTGTTAAATAGGATATTCAATTGAATAATTTTGTAATCCATTTATATGTATGTAGTGATTTTAATTTCATCTCATGTGTATTTTTAACAGAAATGTCGGCATAATTAATGCGTAAATTGAAATTGGAATGAGGACTTTTTTTTGGTAATCCTTTAATATTTGTTTTGTCATTAGCATCACTAATCAAAGTGATATTTCACTAAATTTTTTACTTAATATTAATACGTATAGGGTTTTTTTTTCATTTGATAAATGAAGTGAAGTCTAAATATGAGTTGCAATATTAAACTTTCTTTTAAAAGGTGCAATAAAAGATAATTTTACAACGAAAAATTCTTTAAAATACACGGATAGACTAGTCTTACTTCACCATCCTAATTAAGTTAATGCATTAATCTATTTTTAAAGCCAATAAGATTCTGAAAGTCTTAAATCTGTTTTATAGGCTAGGCTGTTATTTCCAACCTTTACTTTTTTTTAGGTGAAAACTTAAAGGAGTTAATAATAGATTCTGAAAGAAGATGGTGGCACTTACGAGGGTGTAGAATGCGAAGTTTTAAAGGTCTTTGGTCAATTTACTACCCTGAGTAAAGTTTACGCAATAATGTATTGTATGCTGTGTTATATTTTAATTCGATATATTATTGGTAGAGCTTCACGCGTAAAATAGGCTACCAAAAACACAGTTTCTCGTATAAGAAATCAAATTTTTAGCTGCCTCTAGAATACAAAAATTCTGATAGTTTTTCTTTTCTATTGGCTATCCTGGAAAGATATCGATAATCTTAAAGCAAAAAGTTGTATGTTTTTTAATTCGTTTATTATACCATGTAGCTAGCTGGCTTAGTGTAATTTCTTTTAGATTGAAAATGTATTCTTTCAGTTTTCCACATGATAAAATATTAAATTTCCTACATTTAAATTTATTTTTCTCATTTTATACTTTTGTATGATTTTCCAAAAATTTTGAAAATAAACCAAAACATAACCATAATCAGGAGAAATAAAAATATTGTGTTAAATAATACATACATACACTAACAAAGAGAACAGAAATAAAACAAAAAGAAGACAAATAAATAATAAAAAAAAAACCGAAACGAAAGGAAAAGAAATGAACAGGGATACAAAATATTATTAAAGGAAATACAGTGCATCAACAAAATATACAAACACTAAGTGAAATTGAATCTATTTCTCCATAGAAAAAGAATGTTTTCAAATGAAATTGTTAAATCACACTGATTTTATCGTATACCAATTTTGAGGTTATTTGTGCTAAGAAAACCAAAAGATGTATGAACACTTTTCTAACTCTGTATACACTACACATTTTTAGAAATGGCGACGTGATAATAAAGGAAATGATTTGTAAGATTTTTGTAAAGCGTAGAAATAAATCATAAATTATTAGAAGCCAAAAAAAAGAGAAATTGATGGTTATTAGAAATTAAGAAAGCAAGAAATTTATTTTTAAATTAAAATAACTTTTAGAAAAGGTTGTTAAACTTTTAAAGTTAGTTTTATGAAAAGAAATTTCCAGGCCGTCGATGGGACAAGAACCTCAAACCCAAAACGTTCATTCTCTAATGGTGAGAATGAATAATCAGAATACATACACACCGTTCTGAAATAGTTTTTGGGTGTACTGTATGTTTTTGGACATCTTGAAGATGCCGCTTTAAAAATTGTAATGAAATTTTGTTTTCAGTTCGACAGAAACGTTAACTAGAATACTACTTAAGACTTCTACCTGTTACAGGCTGTTATCGAACCTGATATATCATTCACAATTTAATTGTACTAAATTTAATAAAAATGGAAAAATCTTGTTTAAGTCGAATTAAAATCAAATTTGCTTTAGGCAAGTTAAGCCTAGCCATTTAAGATCAGGCAGAGTCTGTTATTTTTTAGTATCCTGGGCACACAATAATTTCATTAAAATTAAATTTTATACGTAAAATATAGTCCTTTTGTTTAATAAGCCATCGATATTATTGGTTTCCCATATGCATAAATAAATATCTATACATGGATGTATATAATATAGTCATACATGTTATTCATTTGTATATAAAAACTAAATAAATTGATCCTTAGCATGTGTTTTATGTGTTATGTTCGAGAGCACTACACACATGCAAACGGTAGGAATGAGGCGGTCGGTATCAATGACAGTGACAGTGGCATTTACATGGGCTGTTGGCGACTGACTACACCATCTGACTGCAGGCATTAAATGTTCTGTACGTTTGTGTATTTTATTTAATGAATGGGTCGGGCTATAATAAAAAACACTTGCCTACACACATAAATTGATAATTTCATATTCTGTCATAATATACTCTTAAATATGGAAAGGAATGCTTTGGAGGGCATTTATTTTGTTAAAGACTGAAACGAATGTCTGCTGGGACTAGACAAGTATTGAGTGATTGAATAAATGAACGTGTACAGGCGTTTTAGCCATATCCTCAATGTCCTTGTTTAATATTTCAACATAGTTTTTAGTTTTGTTTAGTTATACTTCAGACCAATTTATGTTTTATTTATTTTCTTTGTTAATAAGTTTATAAAAAAACGAAGTGAAATTGTTTAAAAAATTCATTGGCCATCCTTCATAATTTTCTTATTGTCTTTAATAAATAAATATTAATGTATGCAGTATGCAGTTAATTGATTTAAATAGAGTATTGACAAGAAGAGGTGTTATTATTTATTTAATCTGAAATGAAAAGCGATTTTCTTTAATACATAGTCCTTTTTTTTACTTGAATTTTCTTCTCTGTAGACGTAAAGCTAGCCTCTGCAAAGAGTTTAGAGTCTTGAAACATTTATATTAATTACAAGTGGTAATAAATATTTAAAGTTTCTTGGTATATCGAACAAAGATATTTTCAAATCATAATCGAAGGTTGGTTTTTCCATTAAAAATATTTTCAATAAAATTGTTCAGTAATGTTGAATTATTATGAAATTCAAATGTAAACATTGAAGTGTAAGCAATAAGCAACTTTAAGGTTAAAATCATTAAATGTTTATTATAAAATAATGATACTTTATCCTAGTTTCCTTTCGCTTTGCGACATTTTGTTGCAATTTCAAGTAGTCCAATGTAGTTAAACAATACCTTCATCATCATGATATGCTGCCATTGGCATACTCTCTATTAAAAATAACTTTTTTTCCTTCCGAATGTGTACTTTTCTAGTTAAAAAACAATTTTTTTTAAACAAAAAGTAGTTCAAGTATGTAGTTAACTTAAGTTCATACAATAAAATATGCAATGCAACTGTAAACAAGTAAACAATTACAGGAAAAGCAAAAAAAAGGAATTTTGTAAAATAAAATTATAAACAATAAAGGAATTGTTTATTTTTTTCGCTTTACTTTGATTTGAAATTGAATTTAATAAAAATTATATTTTATTCATAATTTTAAATTTATTAAAAAGAAGGAAATTATTAATTTGCTCTCTTATACAACATAACACAATCATATCCTCATACAAACATTCAGTGTTTTCGTAAAGAACTACATTTTCACACTCTAACACTAGTGCCAAGTTAAAATTATTTTCTCAGGGTGTGAGATAGAGACAGAGAAAGTTCCAGCAAATAATACATTTTAATTTAATTATAAAATAAAAAAGGAAATATAAAAAACATGTATCAAATAACGGGACAAAAGAGTACTTAAAAAATGGGTCAAATTGCAAAAAGATAACAACAATAATGACCCTAAACCAAGAGCAACAAATAATAGAAAATGGGTTAAACAAATTGAGAGATATATAGAGAGAGAAAGAGAAAAGAAATAACAACAAAATTACATAACATTGTTGTTTAAAATCAGAAAAATAAACAAACGTACAATATTACCAGACAAGAAAAAAATAACAATTTTTTAACTCAGCAGATGGCTTTAGTAATCTGTTCGTATCACACAAGAGCGATTGCGACATATATGTGGGGTGTAGTTAGAAAGATAAGAATATTTTGTATTAAAATTTTTTACTTTCTTTTTTGAAAGTTCTCTGATTTTTTTTACTTAAAATATATAATGTAGATGTGGCCTAAAACTTTTTTCTTTAATTAACGAAATAGTTGTCTGGACCGCGGCTAAATAATTGGTGTAAAGAACAATGCTTTTTGTAGTATAAATTTGGTTATTGGGCTATACGATTAGTTCAATAAACAATATTTTATTTTATCCACTGAATGCTTGTGAATTCAATCCATTTTATTGAAAAAATAAAAAAATAAAATAAAACAATCTTCATTTGAAAATTATTGTTAACTTATTATATAGTAGACAGTATTACTTTTAATTTTCAATTGAACTGAAAGCGTTAACTTCTTAATATTGTTTAATATTAATTTATTATTTATACGCCCCCCTATACCATTATTTGAAGCTCTTTGCTAATGTTATTACTAGTTTTGTAATATCTTCTATCTTTAATTTTCAAAAATCATTGTCTTATTACCGTCTATCTCTAAGATCGCATCATTGTTATTATCAGCTATAATAAGCAAAATAATTAATTTTATCGCAAATAAACATTAAATGTTGGCCTTAAGCCACTAGACTACGTGGTCAATATAAAAGAAAAGTTTTCATAATTATTAAATCCGTGTGCTTAATAACACAATTTCCTATTAAAACTTATACTTTTATCTTTAACGACTCCTATAATAAGAGCTGATGTAAAACTTAAGCTGATAACTCAGTATCTTTCTATTAAGTTTACAGCCTCAATTTTTAAGAGGTTTTACTGCGTTTTCATTTTGTTTAATTCTATTTTTATGTAGCCTCTGCGGTGTTGAAAGCAAAAGTAAGTAAAGAAAGTATAAACGTATAATAAAATTCTAATAAAACAAAAAATAAATAAATGCGTTTAATCAGCAAGAAAAATAGGAGCAGTGCTGAAGGGCTTCCATTATAAATACAGGTTCATTTACCTTTAACAGCCTCTTTTGCACGTTTGTATTTTGTTTAGAAAAAAACTTGTTTTCTTCTCTGGAAATTCAAGGTAATTCGGTGCGTTGTTTGTTTATATTTCAAAAAATATTTCTAATTGCATAGAGAAGAATGGTATAAAATAATTTTTAAAAATAATAACATTTTCGACGTTTGTACGCTTTTGTAACGGGCATTTCATTAAGTGCTTCATACCTTTAAATTTAAGTAAAACAAAGTGTATGTGAGATATCATCGGGATTTTTTATTCATTTGAAAGACCTACTGAAGCTATGTTGTTTGAAGTATTACAACATTAAAATAGCAGTCATGGTTTTTCTGAAGTATTCAATTTTCCATAATTCTGGCTCACAAATCAGGCTGAATTTGACTCATGGAAAGGGGCTATATTAGGGCTTTGAAGACCGCTGTCGTTTATGGTTCCTGCGACTTAAGAAAACCCCACAAAACTCTCAACGAATCTAACATCACCACCTCGGTAGATGGCCATACCATCAAACCGCTCGCAGGATATCCAATAGGTTTACTTCATGTCCTGCTGACCGTCCATATGCGATTAGAGTTCTGCTAATCATATTCAGACCAAATGAAGTTGTTAATCATCGATCTATAGTGCTCGCCTTGACAGTGATGTCCTGGCCAACGTCATTTAAAAAAACAAAAATAGTCAGCAGTCTTACAGCAGCTCAAAATTTACACTAACTACTAACTTTTTCAGCATGCATTGAACTCTCTTGGATCGCATGCGTATTTGTATCATCTTAAATAGGACAAATTTGTTAGTTCACAAACCCACTCATACAGAATAAGCCTTATCGCTAAAGATGTTTTTTTAATGAAAATTAGAGCCAACTGCTCCAGAAATCAGTAGAAACCTCTGTAGTACGACAAAACTAATTCTAAATACAAGACGATCATCCTCTCCTTGCTTCTTTATGGTGCAGGAGCATGGACACTATTAAGTACTGATAAAGCAGCTTTGAGAATATTCGAGAGAAAAGCCCTACATCATATCTGTGGTCTATCGAGCTGTCGATGACTTCCGCATTCGACCCAACAATGAGCTGAATGAGCTTTTGAACGATGTGGGCGTTGTGCAGCGTAATAACATCCAGCGGCTCGGCCATATCGTAGGAATAGATGGATATGCTCAGGCGAGATGGGTATTTAAAGCGGGGATTTGCGAACGTCGACGAAGAGGACGACCTTGTTTGCATTGAAAGCATCAAATCGAGGAAGCCTTGTCATCGATTGAAGAAGCTGATGCCTGGAACGATGTGCTAAAGCATGTCGAAATTCAATAATCGGTTCCTTAATGGTCAATTAAGAAAGGAAGGCTCCAGAGATCGTTCAGCGGATATGCGGCGTTGGTTTAGAAAATAGACAGAATAAATTATAAATAATTTGACAGCTACAGCTTCAACAAGACGACCGGTATCTACTGTCAGACTTTGGAAGTCCCTTTTGGAAGATCTTACATAAAAGAAGCGCCATCTAATATAAATTTGGCATTTATAAGCAAATTGATTGTGTGATGTTGTATTATAGAATATAAACGCCTGCCACAGTTTCATTTTTGTCCAAAATTCTTGGAATTATGTTGGAAGAGAGTTTCCTTTATTGAAATATTAATTTTTTACTAACGACCATACATAATTTTACTTCCACGCTTACAACCTTAAGCACTTTATTCAAATTTTTGGTTTTATTCTTTTTAAATTTCATTTCAAGTATTTCTTTTTAAATTATTTCTAGTTTTAATAGCAAAATATTTAAATTGAAATATTTTCCTACCCTCTCTGTCTCCCTCTTTCCTCATTCCTCTCTTGTCATAAACAAATTTATGGAAAATTAATTTTTCCCAAACCAATTGTTAGAATAACAAATCCCAACAACAGCCATTAACGATATTTTAGGTACTGTCCTGCGTTTTTTTTTTGCTGTTGTTGTTCTTAAGACATACTGATGTTTAAATCTACCGAAGGCAAGGTCCTAAAAAAAAGAAAGATAACAACAGCATCTTATTGAAGTGTTGAGGGTATCATAAAATTTAACTCTCAACTCAGGACAGGCATCTACTATTCAACTATTTCGTTGGCCTGTAAACAAATACTTTTTTATAGTTTCCTGCTGCTTTTTTCGGGGGAAGACATTTTTATGAGTTGAGTGTGTGAGGTAGAAATTTATTAACCATAAAATGTTGGCCACATAAAAAAGGCAACAAAAAAAAAAAAAATAATAACGAAACAAAAACAAAAACAAAAAAATGAAAGATAAAAATGGAAAACTGGAGACAAAATTTTTTCACAAACAGTAAATATTTACACATGCTAACCTTCTCTGTCTTCTTAAAAGAACGACAGAGTGCTATAGAAATTTTTAATATTTTTTTTTGAATTAACTGCAGTTGAGCTATAAGCTTTTCACAGAAGATCGAGATGAAGACGCTCGCCCTGGACGCCCCAACACAACAGCAACCAATAAAAATGATGAAAAGTTAACAAAATTGTTATCATCGACTCCCAATTAGAGAAGTTGTTGTTGGATGCGAAGTTCGTTTTAAAATTACTGAATTTTGACAAAAAAAAGTTCACATAAGCATTACTCAGGAATTGTTGAGGATTACGACCTAGTTTCTCACACCACTTATGTTGTGTGTATTCTGCATAATTTCTTTTATTTTGAATGAATTCTCTCACTTAAGTTTAACAATATGATTAAAAATAAGACGATACGATCTATAACAATTTCAATTTTTAGACGTATTTCACAACGATGTCGAACATCCTTGATGAATGCCGCTAAACTGACCGACAGATTTTTGAAAAACTATTCATTGCAAGTTTTTATTTATTCTGCTGAAAGGAAGTCGCTGAACAAATATTTTTTGGTATTTCATTTTGTGGCCTTAAGCCAACACACTACCTATTAGACCTATTAGACAACATCCTATTAGACAACATCCTTGATGAATGCCGCTAAAAGACAATTTATTAACAAATTATCAATATAAATTCGTATAATACCACTCTGCATTACAACCATTTAACAATCTAACTAATGCCTTAAAATTGTTTCGAATTACTTAGAAGCTTACTTTCTTTTTAACCCTTCCCGTATTTAGTTTCAAGATATTTTATAATTTCTAAAAAATACTGTGCCATCATCGAACCTGTCACACATGCAATGCGTCATCAAGCTAATGCTGCTTTTAAAAGTATTGTAAATCATAAAAAAAAACGAATTCTTAGAAAAAAAACCTTATAGTAGAGTAGGAAAATTACAAAGAGATACATTTTTTATGATATTTTTTTCATTACATAGTCAAGTCAAGTGGTAAGGAATTTTCTTTTTAAGCCTCAATTAACTAAAAGTTCAATTATTTTCTTTATGGAAAATTTTATGAAGACATAATAAAAAAATAAAATAAAAATAATATAATAACGATTTAAGAAGCTTACAGTAAAAAAGAAAATCAATTTCAATTGGAATTTATGTCTACTTTGTTCATTAACTTAGATTTACTAGTAGAGGTATTAACTTTTAATAAAAAGTTGGTTGCCTTAGGTTGAAAAGTAAAGTTAATGCATAAGAATTTCTTACACAAGCATTTATAAACAGCTGTATCAGACGTATTTTTAGAATACACTGGCCAGCCTCGATATCATATATAGAGTTATGGAGGCGAATGAATAAAAATAAAATTCCTTCGAACGTACAATGCGAGAGCTTGTGTACGATTTAGCCCGACAATCAGTCGAACATAACCCAAGGATCAAGAAGGGCTAGTAAACTGTTTTTGATTTCTAAAATTTAACGGAAAACAGTCCTATATCGATAAGGACTTAAAATACCCTATCAATATATTTCTTATGCCACATAACACTTTGTGCAGGGAATGCACTTCAGCTATTAATAAAAGTAGATTTAGTTTAAAATTAATTTTATTTCAAGCCGAATATATATGAACTGTATATCTAGTGGTCGCCGTAGTCTAGTAGGTAGTGTGTTGGCTTATTAGACGAAAGGCCAGGGTTCGAATCC
>QOCX01000167.1:0-14762 GCA_005959815.1 Sarcophaga bullata
TGTGTTGCGGCAGGCCGAAATCCGTTAATCGGGTTGTTATGGCCAATTAAGTAAGTAAGTAAGTGCTACAATACCTATAAGCTACAATTCCACACAGATATAATACACATAAATTAATTAATATTTAATTAATTTAATAATTAATTAACATCGATTAGTTACACCTTTTAGGTGAGCTTTGATTTCCGGGGATTGATAATGATCCATGGATATTATTTTTTAATTTTTTTAATTTTCTTCATACATTATGTTAAACATCTTATCGTACAGCAATATAAAGAAAGTCCTTTTTTATTGTAATAATTGTCCTTTTTCATTTTCGTCCTTCCGCTAGCAATAAAAAACCATCTTCACAGACGAGAATAATTTCACTTTCTAAGCAAGTATAATGAAATACAAATCAAGACATCTATAATTACAAGAGTATACCGTAAATAACTGTGTTATATGTATAGACAAGCCCCTCTTGTTCGTTATGGAATACTCTCGGTATTTGAATGCCAAATCATCGTACGCGGCAGTGAAAACGTTTAGCGGAATATTGTAAAAGGAATTGAACATGAAAAAACAGGCATAAAAAACAAACACACGCACGCTAATAAGAATTAAAAAAAAAAAAAAAGCAGAGAACGTTTGCCAATTGCAGCGTGCAACAGTTTATTTTAAATTTATTTTTCATGTTCGTATTTGTTGTATTTGTTGTTATCGTTTGTCTATGATTTTCATATTTTTTCACAATCTCCCACCCATCATAACTTTTTGTTTCTTTCTCTTCCTCTCTCTGTCTCGCTCTCTCTCTCTCTGTTGATAAATTTACGTTTTCATTAATTTATTTATACGATGGATGGCATTTTATTGCATTTCAGTGCATGATTGCAGCAGATTCACTTCATTTGTATGTGTGGTGGGATCTTTCTATGCATGTGTATGCTTGTATGAATATTAATATTACTGTTGTTGTTGTTGTTGTTATTGTTTATATTGAAAGTTTTTAGCTCAGTGACCTATATAAGTTCAGACTCAAGGATTTGCCATATCCTTCAAAATAAGCGTAGAAACAAGCAACAATAACAACAGCAACAAACACAATCATCACCATCATCATCATCAGTCAAATGTGAATGGGAAAACACGCAGCAAAATTCTTAACAACATGTAAACATTTCAACATACATAAATGCAAATACAACATACAGCAGCAACACAGTCACAGACTCAGTCAATCATATACGAACAATTTGTTGTTGTTGTTGTTACAAATATGAACGCAGTTTCGCTCACTTACTACAACTTATTCACTTAAAGGAAGGCAGGCACTCACTGGTGCTTGCACTGGTACTGGCATGGGCAGACACTCACACACCGCTACCGTTGATAGACAAGTTAGTAGACAGGCTTGCATACAAAACACACCAAAACTTGTCTTAATATGTGTATTGTCTTGTATTGTATGTATGTATGTATGCATGTGTAAGTTAGTCGCCTGTTTACACAAAAGACAGACACTACAATGTATGTATGTATGTATGTATGTATGACTATATATGTGTAGATGTTTGTGAATTTTAAGTCTGAGAATATTTTGGTCCTCCTTGGCTCCTACAATTTTATTCCTTTATGTTATGGATAATGATGATGATGATGGTGATGATGACGATGACGACAGTAATGATGATGATGCTGCACACATAGCTGCTTCACTCACAATATACATGTGTATGCGAATTTAACAACAACAACAGCAACACCAACAACAACAGTAGCAATAGCATTAGCGACATTGGCGGCATTTACTACACTATGCTTCACAACAATAATATTTGGCCTGTCGAACGTAAGACGTTAAACAAATATAGACAGCATTCAGCCATTCCAAGAGCCAACAGCAACAACTTAACAGCCAACCAACCATTTAACCATTCATACATACGAGCCAGCATACCTTCTTTCTCATGAAAGAACATACACATAAATATGGCTATATATGTACATATGTATGTATGTTTATGCATATGAATGCATAAATTTAAGTAAGTATGAATGTATGTGTGTATGCTGTTGTTATTGTTGCTGTTGCTGTGTAGTAGACTGCCTACTTGAGTATTGTTGCCTGCATTATTTGGCGAAAAACAAGTGAAAAACATTGAGGAGAAGCTTATTTCATTGCCTAACAGAGTCCTTTCCCTTATATGGCCACCGGAGAACACTTGCGTCTGTCTGTCTACGTTGTCTACGCACCTCAAATGAATGATTTTAACAGTGAAAGTGTTTTCGATTTCCTCCATTTTTTTTCGGGTTGCCCTCCTCAGACATTCGTTCGTTCGTGTTTAATTTATTCTAACAGACGAAATCTTTTTTCTTTTTTTTTTTGTGAGGAAAGTGAAAAGCATTGCAAAAGGATTTTAAGTTAAAGAGGAAACAACTACATTATCAGCAGCAGCAGCAGCATCAGCAACAATAACAGTCACATTATTTTTAAGCCACGAATGCTTTTCATACAATTTAGGTTATCCCCACTTAGACTACCAGCCATAATTAATAAGAAGAAAAAGAGGCAAAGAAAATGAAGAAATGTTTGCCAGCCAAACCACAAATACAACTTCAGAGAATACATATTGTATAGCGAATTAGAAATAATGGGCCAAAGCAAAGACAATCCAGAAGTTGCCGTAGTTTAGTAGGTAGTGTGATGGCTTATTAGACGTGAGGCCATGGTTCAAATACCAGGTCAGACGTCTACAAAGAAATATGAAAAGAATATTTCTTCAGTGATTTCAGATTTCTGGCAAAAACTCTGTGAGTAAATAAAATTGCCTCAAGGATCAGTTTCTAGTTGATCTTTGATTATGACAAATTTGAATTAAAACGCTCTATTCTGATGTCTAGAAAAAAAATATTCTTTCCTCTAAGGGTTAATAATTGCAATGAAAAAACTGTAGATTCTGTCATCTGGTGGATAAAACCAATACACACACAACTTGGGCGGTTAGAGAATCGAATTTTGTTGCATAAAGTGCATGATTAGACATGTTAGGCTCTCTAGACAGAGTTCTATCATTCGCATGTTCTAGATTGTCTTTCTTTACACCGTGATTAGCCGTAAACTGGCAGTGACAACGTTTGGCGCCAACTATTTGATCTCTTTTGGACATGAAGAAAATCGAACAAAATGTTTTTCAATTGAAGGGGAAACCCTTAAAAAAAACAATTACAACACATGGACATTGTGGCGTATAGGTGGTTTTAATTGCAAACAGTCTGTTTTTTGCTCTTTCTCTTCTACCTTTACAAACAAAATACTCGCTCATGCATACAGTAATCGCAAACATTACCAAACATTCTCCTTTATGACATCATCAGCAGCGATAGCAACTAACAATCACAACACAACAGCAACACGTCTTTATCAGCGTCGTCAAACATTATTGTGAGAGAATTTGGTTGCCGCAATAGACTTTTGTGTGTGATTTTTCATCAGACATCACCTCTTATCAATTGAATTCAATTCAGTCTATGCGGAAGGAGAAAAAAAACATTGCCTGCCTCACTTTTCTTTGCCGCCGCCGCCGACAGCCATTAAATCCTTTTCTTGTCATTTTCATTTGAATATGTGAACACATTGTAAGCGTCACCGTGTGAGTGTTTTTTTTTTTTTTTTTTTTGTTTCTTACAACATGTGGATCACTTTCGACGACATGCAGAGAAAGAATCAAGCAGATTGAAACGGTTTCGTATCACAAACACAGCTGTTTTGTGTTCGATGTGGATTAGAACAGTACAGAACCGAACATACATATGTAGGAGGGATAGACACCAATACTAGTACAATTTTAAAATAACCAATCTTTGTTAAGCCTTTTACTGCTGCTAGTCGCTGATGATGATTATGATGATAATGTTATTGCTGTTGTTGTTGTTGTTGCTAATGTTACTGTCAGTGGTGGTATTGATGGCATTACTTATGCGAGTATTGTTGTTGCTGTTGTTGTTGTTGTATTTGGTTCATTCATTCATTCTTTCATTTATTTTGCATTTTTCATGGCATTTTTTTTTCTTTTGTTTTGGTTTTTTTTTTCTTCTCCTTCTGGTTGTTGTTGTTTTCGTACATATACTGTGTTCACTTCTTTTTATTTCGATTATTATTATTCATGTTATTAAAGTAACAACGATTACAAGCCAAAGTAGAATTGAGCAGATGGAGTAACAGCAGCGGCAACAACAACAGCAGACAATTGACGACCTTGACTTTTTTTTTATTTTGAATTCGTTTTTTCTTTTATTTTTTTTTTCTTTTGTGTTTAATGTGATGATTTTTACATTCCGTTTCGTTTCGTTTCGTTTCATTTTATTTTTTTTACGTTTAATGCTTAAAAGTATGCCAGTTAGTTAAGCAGTCAGGCAGCTAGAAAGGCAAGAGCAAAACATTTATCATTTTAGCCAATGAATTGCGTTTTTGAGCCGTTTTAAGCAGTTTTTTTGATAAAAAAAAACAAAACAAAACAAAACAGAATGAACTGAATTGTTTATGGGGGGGAGGTTTTAGAATTACCTTCACTGCTACCAAACTACCAAAACAAAGCGGCCACCTTTTATTTGCTTTGATTTTCATCAAAGGAAAATAAATGCAAACAAAAAATTTGTATTTAAAATCTATCGTCATTATTCATTGAGTCAGTCAGCCAGTCTGAAATTCAATTATTGTTTTGCTTTGCTTTATTTTTTGTTTTTGTTTTTGCTTTTATAATTCAATTCCTTATTGTTTGTTTTGAAAGGGGTTAAAATACCAACAAGTGGTCTTTAAAAGGTTCTTTAATCTGTGATTCGGCTTTACTTTTACTTTCAACGTGATGTTGTGATTAGAAAAACAAACAAAAAAAAAAATGAAAAAGCGATTGAATTAATAACAATCGCGCTGTACAAGGATGTAATTCGATTAAAAATGAAACAATATGACGTCATAAGTACATAAATAGGTACATAAATATGCCTACAATTTAGCAATTATCATGAGATCGTATGGTTCTGGTTAGGGCATAAGCTATTGAATCATCTCTGCAAAGTGCTGCAATAAACTTTATTTTGTTAATAAGATTTCACAAGGTCCTTTAAGACAATTTTCATATACATACGTATATAATATGTCTACATTGAAAATAGAAAATTATTTCCAACAGTAATTTAGGCTCTAGAGCCTATAGTTTATGAATGACGAACGTCCGACTTCTTTCTGAATGTAATCTTTGAAAATCTTGATTCTGTTTAAAGAAACCACGATGACATTTCAGCATAATTGCTGTTCCCACCTATATGGTTGACATTTTATTGTCGTATGTTGTATTGCTACACTTCAAATGCTTAAGAAAATAATTATTTAAAGAGATAAACTACAGCAATAATTGCCTTATGAATTTCGTTGAGATGATCCTTTACCGGAATTTAGTTTAGCTTGTTGATCATGTGGAAACAACAAATTAAAACCAGCTTTATAACAGAAAAACGGTTTTTTCATCAAAACCATATGGTTGCTCTTCAGTAATATTAATGACCGCACTCAAAATTGATAGATTTTCGATTATTTCTCTTATGCTGGCCTTAATTGAACAATTATAAAGACCACAAATCCACTTCTCTAGTGAAAAGGAACTTTTTTTTTAAGGAAATAATACACTGTCTACGCTGACAACTGCCAAAAGAAAAATAATCACAAGCGAAAGTTTTCGAAAGATATAAAATAATATTGAAAAGCAAGTCGAACTCGAAAGAATCTGTATTATTAGCAGAGTATGACACTCATTCCTTTTATATAAAATAACCAAGAGCTATTCTATCTATATACTAATAGACTACGGCGTGCCCAGGTCAGATATCTTCCACAAACGGCGGCTTCCTCTCAGCAGTTTTTTTGCCAAACACTTTGAGAGTAGAAAATAAAATTGCCATGACAAGTTTCTTTAAAAAATCTATAGTTCGTAGACGACGTTAAAGAGTAGGTCACGCCTCTCATGTATAAGTGGTGTGAGAAACTACGTCATAGTCCTGACTAAAGAGTTGTAGTGACCAAGTTTTCATATTCTATCGCAATCCATACTAAAGGCAATCGATTACCAAGGAGATCCTTGAACTATAGTTTCCATGCCTGTATGTAGCTGCAGAACAAATGAAATTCTTCAATAATTTCAAGAAAATATGGGTCCACAGTCTTTTTAACGGAAAAATTTAATTCAAATATTAATTAAGAAACATTTAAAAAAAAAATCAATAAACACACACACATATATATACATAAATGCATACATGCATATGAGAAGCAGCAAACATACATGTAATGCATCGAAAATGCATCATTGGCAGTAAGAAAAAAATTGTCAATTAAATTTTAATATTCAACTTCAAAAAAAAAACACAAAAAAAAACAAAAAGAAGGGAAAAATTTGTTTCGTTGTTTGTTCATTAGTGTTGCATTGAAAGGTTTTTTTCATGTGGCAGTAAAATTCATAACTGATGGATGATTGAATGAATGGATCGATGAATGCTACGACAGGATGTAATGAAGAATTTTATTATTCGAAAGGAACACATGCATAATGATGCCGATTATCAGAGTTACAAATGAAAGCCAAAAAACAAAAAAAGAAGAAAAAAACGAATTGCATCGGAAGGATAAAAAGAAAATGGACAAGAAAATTGAAAATCATCAATTTCATGATCGTAAAGAAATTGTAACACAAATTAGACTATAAAATGACAACCAACAGCAACAGCAACAGCAACAGCAACACCAACAGCAATAATAAGAGGCAAAAAAAAAATCAACAAACATTCTATTCTATTCATATTGCATGCAACTTTGTAAAGTATGGCGCCTGCGCCTTTCGAACCAACCAACCAATACCCTCTCCCCCCCCCCCCTCGGTACATTAAATACAATAAAAATACAAATTCTCACACACAGCCAGACAGTTTCATTTCTCCCTCACACTATCCCACACACACACCGCCTACTTTCATACTATCCTATGACGACAAACTATACATAAATAGAATTCAACAACACTGAGAATAATAACAATAACAACAACAACAACAACAACAATTTTTTTTTTCATCATTTAAATATGTTTTGAATTTTTCCTTCTTTTACCAACTGCAACAGAGACGTACGACGTACGAAGTATAGAGGAAAAGTCTCTCACAATGTTTCTCACCCTTTTGCTACGCCATTGGTTTGTTTTGTTTTGTTGCAAGTTTTCTATTTTTGTTTCAATGTTTTCCTCTCGCACACACACACACAATACGTATGGGTATTGTTGGTTGGTATTTTTGTTGTTGTTGGTATTTCTTTTTTTTTATTATTCTTCTCTTCAAATTTCTTACAATCGAACGAATGGATAGTGCGAGCTTTAAGGCGAGCGTGTATGTGTTTAAATTTTTAGAAACTAACTACAGAGTCTTTAAAGTTCAATTAGCATCGTTAAGTAGGGTTTTATGTCTTCATTTATTGTTGAAAATTAATCGAAAAGTCATCAATTCGTATGGAATCCACAGCCCACAAAAGCGAAAAGCTAGGCCGTAATGAAGGGTTGTAATGACCAATTATGTATGCATGTAGTATGTAAAAGTTATGTTAGCGATCGTATCGTATAATAATAATGATCGTACAAGAAAACAAGCGAATTATAATCAAGAAAGAGCTGCCCAAGCCCTTCTATACTACGACCAAATCTATAAAACAGTTTCAAAATGCGCGATAACTGCCATCTTGTAAGCTATGCAGATGACATAACTGTTGTTATTATTACTAGACACGCCGTATGTGTGTAAAGTTACCAGCGAAAGTTATATTTTTCTTATACAATGAGTATTAAGTTAACAGTTTGGAAAGATATGAAAAGAAAATCGATTAAAAATCATTACAAAAACAAACCGGAAAAAGTTGAAGAAAAATTAAAAGAAAGACAAAGGAAAACCTTTGATTACATAACATACATAATTGGCCATTACAACCCTTCAGTCAGGATTACGGCCTAGCTTCTCACACCACTTATGTTGTGTGTGCTAATTTTATACATGAGTGGCGGGACCTACAGTTTAAAGTCGGCTCCGAACGACAGATTTTTTTGAGAAACTTTTCATGGCAATTTTATTTACTCTCAGAGTTTTTGCCAGAAATCTGCTGAGAGGAAGCCGCCGAAGAAACATATTTCGATTCGGGGATTCGAACCCTGGCCTTTAGTCTAATAAGCCAACACACTACCTACTAGACTACGGCGACTTCATTTTTACTTGATTTTTACAACAAAACAAACAAATAACTGTGATAGCTGTTTCCTTATCACAGATAAAAAATTCGAAAGATCATAAAAATCGTAAAAAAATCGAATAAAAATAGAATTGTGGAGCAATTGAACCTAATGGAGTGAACAAAACAAACAAGTTTTCGTTACGATCAGCCATTGTTTGGGATCGGAGATATGTATAGACGACGAAGTAAACATTTTTTTAATATAACCAGAGAAAGCTTTCTACATAAAAAGATAAAAATCAAATCAAATATAGAATGCTGGATTAGTCAATCTATTGATTCCAAAATAGTTTCTGTTACGGTTAAGAATTATTTGGGAACGGAAATAGGCCAGTTGTCCAGATGTTTTACTTGATTTTGAAGTTAACAGCAAGAACGCCTGCTCTTTTCATTCATCTGAAAATACTCTATCCCTCTTTTTTTTATACCTAACCATGCATATATGGATGTATGTATGTATGTCTGTATGTATAGTTATATGATATTCATTTATTCTTCTTACCAATCCTATATGAATCTATGTATCTATCTATCTATCTATTCACATAATTATTTATCTATTTATAGTATACATATACATACATACATATGTATTTATCCTTTTTGCATCCATCCTGATATCTACGATATGCAACTATTTTTTTATTTTCAGTTTTCTGTAAAAACCTCAAAATGTTAAAAGTTCATACTGAAAATTGTTTAAATGAATCCCTCGTTCTTCTTCTTTTAGTCCGTGAGCCGATCATCATGTAGCCTTTGTTCGCCCTCCACCAGCGGGGGCATATCAAAATTGTTTCTGTACTACAGTTTTGGCTTTACGACGCCCGATAAGGCTGGTTGCCATACAACAAATGACAACAACTCATTCTAACGGATGATCAGAGAGAATGGAATTTGTGGTGTACCCGTATGACGCAGCTCGTCTCTACTTGATTCGAAAAAAAGGATATTTTTTGTGTGTGTGGCGTTCTGTCGATTTGTCTTTGCCTTTGTATCTCTCTCTCTTTCTCTCTCTGTATCTATCTCTATCTCTCTCTCTCTCTCTCTCTCTCTCTCTGTATCTATCTCTATCTCTCTCTATCTCTCTCTCTCTCTCTCTTAGTGTGTGTCCGTGTCCAAAGGTTTGTGAATTTCTATGTATGTGTGCGAGCGTGTGTGTGTGTGTGAGTTTGTAGGGAAAGCTGGTAATATTACTTAAATGTACATCCATATACACATACACTATTATACATGCATACAGTGAATACAGTTACAAACATGAAAGACCCAGATTAACGGGGTCTAGATAGAACTCCAAAGTGCCCTACATTGTATGCGAAAAATTGAAAATAAATTAAAAATTTTTTTTTTCATTTGCTATTGCAAATACATAATGAGCAAACAGTCTACATAAAAGGACAGGCAATCATTTGAATAACGGAAGAGTTTCTGCTCTCTGAGTAGCGGCTTAACAACTGATATTCCCACAGAGATCATCGAATGATGAAATTATCTTTATTGTAGGCATATGAGACATTGGAGCACATCACTAAACGAATTGTAAATCGTACAAGTATTGGTAACAGCTGTTCAAGAAAGATTCTAAGCACTAATCAAATGCCATCAATCTCGCCACATTCAATCGATTGCTGCGATCCTAAGCTCATTCATAGGGTAAAAATAATCGATACACATACAAATGTATATACGTTCTGTATGGTCGATATGAAAGTTAGTTTTAAATTTATTCTCGTAAAACGTACATTTTAAAGGAATACTGCCATGCACAATCAAAAACAGATACGTAAATACATACACATATATAACAGATACATATGTATATACATACATGTATATATAGATACAGACACATACATACATACATACATATTTTATATTTAGTACATACCAATATTGTATGTACATACATACATACATACATGCATACATGCATACATATGTATGTATGTAATCATATCACTCACGTACACACATTTACGGTGCTGATACACAGACAAACTCGAAGGCAAAATTTATTTGTGGGCTGCTACCACGCAAACTGTGGGCCCAAACAACACTATCATTGAGTGAACGGCAATGACACACGGCATGAGGATGAGACATTGATTTGATTGTGCCTGTAAATGTGGTACGAACAACGTTATAGTCATTGTAGTGGCTATAGTCGAGTTGCCGTAGTCAAGAGTCCAGTGAATCGTCATTTTGACTCTCAAACGGTCGTTTTGCCATTTAGTCGAACTAACGATATTTCAAATCATTTCTTTTGTTGTTGTTGTTATTTCTAACGTTTTTCTGAATATTTTTGCAGTTTTATCATATTCATTGTTCCTGTTGTTGTTGTTGTTGTTATTATTGCTACTGTTCTCATTCTGTTTGTTCATTGTAATGCCAGAGTATATGCCTCACAATTTTACTTCAGCAGTCAGAGTGAGGACTTTGAATGCCAAATACTATCCTCATAGTTCATGCAATCGTTCGTTCGTTCGTTCGTTCGTTCGTTCTATCATTCGGAGTTGGATGAAAATGGAGAAGTTCACACGTAAGTGTACATACATACATACATACATACATACATACATACATACATACATACATATATACATACATGCACACTACTTAAACAAAAGTTTTTGTTTTACTACTCTACTCTGTTCTACTCGTATATTATGTTGTTGTTGTAAGTTGGTAAAAAAAAATTCGTCACCACTGCCACCTTTAACCATCATCATCATCATCATCATCATCACAACATACACATGCACACACATACTCGGTAGTACAACAATATTTTGCAATACCACCATTGCTGTTTCTCAACATCACCCCTCCCCCCCTTCACCCATCACTCTATGCAGATTATTCTTCAACATCGTTATTGTGTTGTACTGGGCCATTGTTTGTTGTTGGTAAATACTTTGAAAAGTAATTGTAATGGCAGGATGAGGTGAAGAGGGGTTACATGATTTGAAATGCTGGGGGGGGGGAGAAGTAGTACCGAAATATTTTTGAAAATAAGCGCATGACAAAAATACACCGTACGAATGAATGAACGAACGAACGAACGAACGAACGAACGAACCCCAAATGGTTGAATCCGACATTCAGTTGTCAAGTCTGTTGGCTGGTGAGTTGTTCACCCCATTCGTTGAGTCTGTGCGACAATTCAGTTTGACAATGACTCTACCATGAGGAGGATTAAACAAATACAAGAGAATATCAATGTGTATGGGTGTATGTATATGTATGCATGTACATATATCTGTATAAGTGTACTTATTCAAACACTCATTTTCAACTTACACGTACACACAAACACATATATGTATATATACATATATATATGTACACATACATATATATAAATGAATGTGTGTATATGTATATATGTATACAAGTACATCACTGTGTACATTTAGCAATGCACAGCTTAACATACAATTAGACAAACAGTATGTGCATACATGTATGTGTATATACATATGTACATATGTATGAATGTATATTGTATGTATATATACATATATACATACATACACATTATTATAATTATTATTTTGTATGTATATTGATATGAAATTTCACAAGTATTACAGGCTATAGGAGCACCCTTCTTAAACCGTTTTCCATTCATTTAAAATTCATTACAAAAGATTTTTTATTTTAAATTCTTTTTTAAAACCTTAGCCATTCATATCTTGAAGTTATTTTCTTAAATCGGGAAAATTTATTACAAGGCTGTAGACCATTGTTCTATGGCCGCTGTAGCGTACACATCATCAGCACTTTCGTGGTGAAACAAATTTAAGAGACAATCAAAAAAAAAAATATGTTGGATTACAGTGAACACTATTTAACATAGAAATACAAGGGCTTAACACGAATATAACTTCTAAATTACCAATATTCAGGCTTAATACCGCTAATTAATCTAAGCTGCAGGTTGCAGAGTCTGTAAATCTGTGAGAATTTAGTTTCAATAGTTCCTGATAAATATTTTTACGATCGTCTAGTGGTCTTGCAACTTAGCTATCCATAATAGAAATGAAAATGATGAGATACCTTATAAAGAAATTTTCGATCATTTTAATAAAGATTGTAGCTCTTGTAAACCCTTTCCCTACTCTGTTATTATTATAACTTCAAAAAATCAACTTCAATGAAATCAAGCACTTAGAAACAACCACAGTAAAGCTGCATTGACAGCATATGTGAAGAGGATTATGGGTTCGATTCCAATCATAGATTTGACTTTTTTGAATCTAATATGGCTTCTCTTCTAAAATTGAAAATTATTTAGGCGTGCCTTTTTCATAGTTTGATATACTGGGGTCAACCCGTAGTGGCTTAGTAGTTTCGAGTAGTGCATGAACACAGAAAACAAAAACAAAAATGTATACAATCGTTGAATGCTTTTCGTACGAGATATACCGTAAAACGATGTTACGAAACGAAAACGAAAAATGTCCATACCCAACTACTCCATCAGCCAGCCAAAGCAACACTAATGTAAGGAAAATTTTTTTCTTTTTTTTTTTTGTACATATTTCCACTGTTGTTGTCGTTATTGTTGTTGTTATCGGGTTTAAGTTGAACAAGCAAAAAACACAGAAAAAGGAAAAAAATGAAGAGAAAAAACACGCTAAAAAAACAACATCCAGTGTGAACTCTGCACTTCAAGGCACAACATGAAAATCAGCGTTTTAGCGCAAAGCACACAAATATTAAGCTCGAAAAGACGAGAATTCTAAGCGAAACAGAAAAAAAAATACGAAAAAATGCGCACAAATTTTCAAAGACTTGCTATTGAAAACATTTCATTTTACCGTTGGCAACCATTACTAATAAAATGGCCAAGAATATTGCAATTGTTTCGAATGTAAAAATTTGCAAAAATTATTTTCAATATTATTATTGATGTACTCAGAGAGAAAATAGATAAAGAAAGAAAAAAAAAGATGAAAAACTTAAAAAAAAAAAATTCTTTTTTTTTTTTGTCAGTGAGTGAGAAAATGAAATTGCGAATATAGACTGTAGAAGAAAGAAGAAATTCACTTGAAAATCAAATTTTGCTGTTCAAGACACAGAACTTTGAAAGAACTTGGTAAAAGAAGAAAAAAAGAGAGATTCTGTTTGAATAAATGAAAATGTTAACTGGACCAAAAGTAAGTACCGATTGTCACCACTTTCGTAATAAATTTGAAATTTTCATACAGAGCGTAAGAACTGTCACAATTACAGTTTAAAGAGAGTTTTTGTTTTTTAAGAAAGAAATCCAAAAAGGCGTATGCTAGAGAAGCAAAATCCTAAAAAAAAGGAAGTTTTTTGTTTTTTTGTTTTGCTTAAATACGATGCATTTTCTAAATAGCCGCACATTTATCTGTAGTTTGTTTTGATTCTTGTTATTTAGCATCGTTTTTCCTTTAAGTCACGCATACACATTTGTGTTTAGCAAATGTAAACAGACACTTATTCTAATACACAAGCATACACCCATACCAGCATAGTACATACATCATAATCGACAAGCGAAATATAAATTGAAATTGGAATTGAAATTCCTAAACACAAATCGTAAACGAAAATTTACAATTCGTGCATTGGCGAAATGTGATTGTATCGCCTCTTTTATGCCTGTTTTCTTTTTGTTTCTCTTCTTCTTCGTTTGTTTATTTATTTTTTTTTTGGTGCCGTTAAGCTATTGTCATACCAAATGGAAACTAAACACATCAACAGCCTACATTTACTATGAATTAAAACATTTCGACGCTCACCATCATACAAACAAACAGTCAATCAGTTCCTGTTCATTCATTCATACTGCCATTCGATTTCATTCAATGCGGCATTCCATTTCGTTTCAATCCATTCAATAGGAGCAGCCAACCCATCACTAGGACACCAACAGTAGCAGACTAAAATCAGAAACGAATTTTTAAATCTCTTGTTTAACAATTAAAAACCAATAAAAATAATAACACAGCCATACTCATACACATGCACACATAGTAGGTATGAGTATTAATACAATAACAAATGCCACAGGCCCCGACCCCTTGAAAATGAATAAAGCACGGGAGAGAGAGAATGACTAAGAAAGAATCGGTAATCAAAACAAAACGCGAAAAAAAAAACGGCAACTATTGCATCCATTAATAACACCCAGACAAAGCAACAACAACAACAACAGCAATAACAATAAAATATATGTACATATATACCCTAGAGAAGGCAAACGGTATACACATTCACATTCTTACACCTTCAGAAATAATGGAATTACATTTAAAAACACATTCACTCACATTCAACTCACACACACACACACTCACACACACGTACAATTATTAAATGAAACTAAATTGTGTCAAATGTTTGCAAAAATTATTGGCGCTGGCGCTGGCGCTACAAGTCCCTTTTTTGTTCCTTTTTTTTTTTTTTTTTTTTTTTTTTTTTTTTTTTT
>QOCX01000167.1:18301-55483 GCA_005959815.1 Sarcophaga bullata
AGAGAGGTAAATGCCTTCGTATTGTTCTTCTTTTGTCGCCACTCACCTGTATATCGAAACACAAACTGACAAATGTTAAGTGATAAAAGGACAAAGAGGTTCGATGGGCTTTGAATGGCCAACATCAACCAACAATCAGCTGTTTTAGTTGTCTGTTTGGTAACGTTTTTCATCGATTTGTTTGTGACACACATTCATATGCGACAACTCGCTCTACATGCGAATGCAATTAATCAGGTTCTTTGCTTCAATAGTTCAGATTTAAGAGAAGGCATTCATATGTTTTGAAAGGGAAATCATTGTAATTTTTATTGTAAAAGAAATCTGTTCATGAGGATAATAAGTTCCAAATATACATACAGACTTGGTGCAGAAGAAGAACGGCCGTAGTTTCTATATATGTATTGTTTACCTTAAGATGAAAGAAGATATGCTGAAATACGTACAACAAGATTTAAAGTGACCTGCTCACTTACTGTTTCCCGTAATTCATGGCTTGGCCGAAAAAGCAGACACCATTTTAATTTGACCAAAACCCAGGAAACTACTTAAAGCATAAAATGAACACAAGGTTACAAAAAAAAAACCTTGGTCCAGTAGAGCATTCGTAATTTAAAAATTTAAAAAATAAAGAAAAAAAAACGTTAGCTTGTCCGATACGTAGAAAGTACCCTGAGGAACAACGTTGCGTATTGGGAAGGAACCAATGAAATAAGGGCAAGGCAAAGTTGTAATCTCTGATTTTATTAGGACATAGGGAGAAGAACTCGTAAATCATTTTAACCGAAAGGTTTGTCGAAAAAAATTAAAAAAAAAACATTATCCTGAATAGTAACATCATTGCAATGCAAAAGACCCTCGTATTATGAAAAGAACTCGATCGACATCCTCTTGACAGCAATCACATCACAAACCAAATTGCATTCCTTAAAAAAAAAATAAAAGCGAAACAGAATCGTTTTTCTTATTTACAGTGGCCTTGTCATACTATAGGTTTGAGGACTGAGAACGATTTATTTACCAAACGTTTTTCACCTTCCTTAAATATGGGTCACGAATATTAAGTTCAACTCACATATGCACATACACATGCACCCTCTTTCAGCATATTGTATTTATATATGTATGTATGCATGCATGGGTAACAATACAATAACAATTTTTTATTTTACTTTTGTTTTCCTTTTTCAAATGCTCCTGAATTTAACCACACTCAATAAATTACCATTTACTATCGATTAAATATCATTTAGCGTGTACGTAACACGTGTGTGTGTGTGTGTGTGACTAATGAAATTTCTTTACAGCCTCTTTGTTTACGAAAGTAAAGTCTGGGAGAGTATTTCTATGAGAGAAATTTAAAAAAGAAAAAAAAAGAACAGAAACAACAACATTCGTACAAAGTCAATTACGGTATTCATTAGATTTGTTTTTATTTTTTCTTTCTTTCTTTCTTTTTTTAAGTTATTGTTTTGATTTTCATTTATGCCGAAAAAATAAAGACAAAAAGAACAAATGAAATGCTTTTGTTTTGCTCTTTTTTTTTTTTGTTAATCCAATTTAGAAAAACAAAACAAAACAAAACAAAACAATCAAATAAAAAAAAATTAGCAAAAATCAAAATAAAAGCATAAATACAAATACATATGTATTGTATGTTCGATACATATATACATTTTATATTTAGTATGTACTCTCAGTAGAAAAAACAACAACAACTGATAGGTACTTGTTCTCTTATGTTATTGCATTTTTTTCTTCTTTGTTTTTCATTCAGTATTTTTACTATAAAATACGATTATGTTGTGCGATGGCGATGATGATGGCATGGTGATGGCTCGGGGGGTTAAGTGAGGTCGTGTCGCTATATATGTATGTATATATACATACATATATAATCTCTGTTGTAGTCGTTGGCTTGTTCTGATTTGTTTTGTTTTATTTTTTTATGTTTTTGTTTTACTGTTTCTGGTATAATTTTATTACCGGTGACACAAGTGGTTTTTCTTTATGCCGCATTCGCATTCAAATATTATGTACAATAATATTTAAAAAAAAAACGGTATACTGTATACAAATATTATGTATGTGTGTACATAAAGCACAAATCAATTTTTCACTCATCGTTTTTAGACGTTTTAGTAAAGAAAAAATATTTTTATTTGTTTCGTGTTATTTATTTCACTTATTTTATTAAACATATTTGTTGAAACATTTATGCAGGCATGTATGGATATGCATGTGTATACGCCTGTAACCGTGTAAGTTTAAGTGTATGGAATATCTTGGCGGTTTTATATTCTTCTTGCCTCTTGTTCTTTTTTTTTTTTTTTTTTGTTGTATTTAAGAAATGCCTATTAAACACACTGATAATGTGAATGAATGTTGTTGTCTTTGATTAGAAAATGCAAAGCAAAACAAAAAACGAAAAAGGGTTTGGTATGTAAAACACATAAAAAAAAGAAACGCGACTAAATAAAGAACATGTTGTTTTTATATTGAGCATTCATTACGGCGCATTGTTGTTGTTCTTTTTTTTTATTTATTTTTTGATTACTTTCAGTTAATTTTTTTCATTTTCATTATGTGCCTATACCTACTGCAGAGAGAAATAGAGAGAACGGCGCTGCGAGGATGCCTCTTATTTGCCGAATTGTTTACATTTTTTTCTTGTTCTTGTTTTTCTCATTTTCATTTTTTTTTGGGCATTTAATAATACGTTCCAAATTTAATGCGTTCTCAAGTCTATACTGCAAACTCTCAATAGTATGGGTTACAAAAAAAAAGAAACAAGAAAAGAAAACAGCAATTCAAACTAACAAAAATAAATAAAAAAAGTAAAAGCAATAGAGAGCAACAGTGCGTAATAAAACCATTATAAAGGTGTGTAATTACAAAGGGGTGCTGTGTTATTGTATAAAGACTTTGCTGTTTTTTTTTTAACATTTTGTCATTTAACGCAATACATACATACAGGCACACATACATATGTACATACAGTTTTATTTATAAATGGTTAAATGGTGTTGTTGTTGTTGTTATTGGCGTTATTATTATTATTTTGATTGTTTTTTTTTATTTTTTTTATTAGTTTGGCACGCGCCAGCCCAGCCATCACATGTAGTCGTAGGTCGGGATTTGCTGATTTCATCTGTTTTGGTTTTTCATCATCAGTTATCGCCGGCAAGTGCTGCTTCCTCCGTTGCTCTTAATGTTAGTGTGTGGCACTTTTTGTTTTTTTTTCTGTTTTTTTTTTATAATCGCTGTAGTTGTTGAAGTTTATTTTTTTTTTCTTCTTCTTCTTTATGTTCTCATTAGTTGTGAATGATTAGCGGCGGTCAAGTATTTAATTAGGCGTCTCGTGATTTTTACAAAAAAAAAAAAAAAAAAACAAATAAAAAAAATCAACAAAAACAACAACAATAATAATAAAAATTAAAATCGTAAAATGTTTGATTAATGATTTGTTTACAAATTTAAATAGCATGTATAAAAATCTTATTGTTGCTGCTGCTGTTGTTGTTGTTGTTGTTGTAGCCTTTATTGGATATTTATAAATTATTGTGACGCGTTGATTATTTTATGGCATTTATTACCGTGTGTATTATTTAATAATCATTAATCGTACGTATACGTATATTTTATGAATGAAATTATGAATTAGAAATAAAAAAACCGGGAATTATTTGCATGGATATTTTTCATATTAAATGTTTGCAAATATACTTCTTTCCGAAATCGTTAATAACGTCAAAGTCGAACAAGATTTTCGATGAATTATGTAAATATCATTGAAATAAATTCACAATTTAATAAAAAAATAATAATCTAATGAGTGGTAGAAAAAAAATTAATCGCAAGCAACTCAATAAAAGAATTTCTGGTTTGGACTAAAGGATCAACTTCATTGCATTAGAAGGTTCTGCAATAATAAGTTCACAAATATTCACCTTCAGTTTTCTACGCATATTCTAGACTGTTTTGAATGGCTCGGTACCCCACATCACCACATGCAAGAAATTTTTGGATCCCCATATTTCCATTTTCTACATAAATTTTCTTCCACAGAAATCCGACTAACACGCCAAACGTTACTTATCTTTATAATTTTAAGAATACATATATCCTTCGCATACATACTTATGTTCACACATAAATAATTGTCATTACAATCCTTCAGTCAGGATTACGAGAGAAGCTAGTCTCACACCACCAATGTATGTTGTGGTTGTTAATTTTATACATGAGAGGAGAGACCTTAAACTGCCAACTCCGAACGACATTTTATTTACTCTCACAGTTATTGCCAGAAATCTGCTCCGAGGCAATTGCCGGAGAAATATTTTTTCTAGTTCGTTTTATTGCAGATGTCTGACCTAGGTTTCGAACCGTGGCCTCACGTCCAACACTACCTACTAGAATACAGATCAGCAAACTTAAATCTTACATGCTCATTCGCCTGTAATACTTTTAACATCCATACACACACGCACATAATGAATCGTCGTGTTGTGTTTATAAAATATTTTTGACTAACCGTATTAGTATTGGCGGCATCTAAAGCTGTAACGTTATTAAAATTCTAACTGTTTTCTTGAATGTTCAACGCATTAGCCACAAGAGGATCAACCATTAGACAAAAACAACTGCAAAACGTCATCAGTCACAGCAAACCAAAACAAGCGTAAATCCGTAGATTAACCAACAACTGTTCAGGTAACTAATTAAAGTTTTCGAACTAAAAAGCTCCAGTTTTGTTCTGCGTAAAAGAAAAACAAAATCGAAGAATTCGTAAAGGCTGATGATTGTGCCGTCGGTAGAGTCACAAAAAATTTCATTTGTTTTTACAGCGAAACTTGAATCATCTTAAGAGCACCCCAATAAAGATTGTTGCAGCCTAAATGGATTCTTGTAAACATGTTGGCTGTTACCGATGCCGTTGATGTTGCCATGGCAAATACTCAAATGCAACGATTTAAAAATCATGATTTTCAGCGAAAGAAAATAAATTCTCAATCACACACTCTCGCTCGTTCGGCCGCAAGCCCCAACAAGTTGGTTCAGTAAAATAAAAAGAGAGAGAGAGAGAAGAAAAGAAAAGCATTTAAATCCTTAAAACAAAATGAAAAAAAAAACTTTAACAGCCAACAAGTCGCAACAAAGTATGTTGCTTGCACCCTGCCAATGCGATGCACAACCAAATGAATTGAAGGAATTGTTCGTCGTCTCTCATAAACAAACATTTCCGCAACAACTAGTAATGCCAGGCCAAAGCTGTATTGAATAAATATCTGCTAGGAATTTTCCTATGAAAAACAAAAAGAGACAAACTAAAACGACAACAGTAACGCCAATAATAACTGCAATAAAATTTGATAGCAAAACACTAAAAGAAAACTAAATCAAGAGGTTAGGAATAAGTTCTCAACTCAAAATCTATAAGAATATGCAAGTAGAGTTGCCAGATTCCGTTGGACTGTTTTGACTCCCGATATTTATACGTTTGAGTGTATAAGCAGATTACGGTTCTACTAGTAGCACAATCTATACCTTTAAGGACGCCATAACAGTTCTCTCGAAACTCTACAATGTTATTGCGTTGAGATTTCTGTGAAAGCATCCGATTTAATATCTGCTCACAAGTGAAGATCATGAGTTTTAAAACATTTGAATGCCGGCAGCAAGCTTGATTTAAAATTTGATGTTTTCTGATGAAAAGTGTTTGCAGTTCGACCAAACGTACGTATGTACATCGAATAATAGCGTATCATATCCCTGAAAAAATATATTTTTTTCATTATATTTCGAAAAAGAATTTAAAATATAGGTCGCGTAAACAAATAATTTGGCAAATCGTCGTTGTAGGAGGGTAAAATTCGCAAACAGTATGCTCGGTAAGGAATACAACGGATTATGCAAAGTAAAGTAAGAAGGAACAAAAAAACAACAACAGAGCACAGAGCAAAAGACGGAAAACAGAACTGTCAATGTCCATTATTCATTTCAATCGCAATTCATCCTTCGAGTGGTAAACATGGCCAGCCACAGGCACAGGCATATTGCACCGACAATGCCGTTATCCTCGTCATATTAGAACAACAAAAGCGAAAATGCTTGTTTTCATTTCAAAACATTAATTTTGCGAAGCGTCTTCTCGTCAACTATCCACCACCAACAGCAACAGAAAGGAAGTTATTTAAAGAAGAACGTTGTATAAAATAATTTGAATTTCCAACAAAAAGAAAAAAAAACAACAAAAAAAGCAACTGCTTTCTAAATAAAATTAAATTTCTTCTCTTTTTCCCATAGAGACGTACACGTCCATATGAATACTGTATACACATATTCAATCATACACATACACACATACGGTGTAAAATATTTCTTGTTTCTTTTTGTATTTTTTTTTCTTTATTTTTCATTCCATTTGACTTACTGCTAAAATACGAAACACATGCATACATACATTAAAACAAAAATACAATAGCAACAACAAACATTAATAGCAAGTCGTAAAATAAAATTAAAAAAAAAAAGAGAGAGAGAAAGAGAGAGATATAAAACAGCAACAAGAAGAGTAAAATCTTTGAAACGTTAGCCAACAAAAACGCAGCCGTTCTCTTCAACATTCGTTAGTCAGGTTCGATCTATTGCTGCATACCAGTATGCGATTATGTTTGTGTGTGAAAATGAAGAACGAACGAACGAAAGAATGAACATTAAAATAGAAACGACTCAGCAAATGTTATATCTTCTCCTATAGAAATAATAAATGAAAATAGAAACAAACAAAAACAACATGGAGACACGAAACATAAGCGTCGCCTTAAAAAACAGAAACACATACGATAGGGAACGATATAGGCGAGTGTTTTCAATGAACACAAAAAGCAAAAACAATTTAGTGGCACCATTGATAAAGAATAAATGAAATGTTTGTTTTTAATTTGTCTTACATATACTTTGCCGCTGTTTCTTGCCTGAGATGTCGATTGCAAAATAGCTATGTCGCATATGTTGCGTTTATTGTGTTTATGGCATTAGTTTTACAAAAATACAGTTCCGATCGCATTCGATATCAAAAGGAATTTTGTTCCAATAATAATGAAATTAAAAAAAAAACATTTCTTTTCCTCAGATATTGAAAAATAACAGTAAAATATGAAAAAGTTAATCTTCAAGGTTAAATTTTTTTCTTTTGCTTCGTATTTCCCCTTTTTAAGACTACGCTCTTGAACATCTTTTGTTCGAATGTTATTCGGTATGAATCTCTTCTTCTTCTTCTTCTTCTTAGTTTTGGTTGCTTTCGACATTCAATTTTATTTTTATTTTAAACTTTTTCTTTTACTTCGTTTTGTTTTTTTCATTGTACATAAACTAAAACGTATCGTAAAAACGAAAAAAAAACAAAAGCTGACATTACACACTCACACACACACACACACACAAGCGCTCACGCAAAGTTAAACGAAATAAATTTCTACGTTTCGTAAATGTTTATGAGAAATGTCGTTGTCGTTGTCGTTGCTGCTGTTGCTGTTGCTGTTGTTGTTGTTGGCTGTGTATAATCGTACTTATGCCCGTGTATGTGTTGATACTTTTTTTTTTACTAAAAGACGAAATATGTCAGTGATAGAGCGTTGCGATAATGCTGGCACGGCATGTTGGTTTTTATACACACAATAAACGTACTCATATATACGTTTTGTTGTTTTTGTTTCTGTTGTTGTTGTTTTTACTATTATTTTTGTTTTCTGAACATTGCTTGTTTCTTTCGTCGACTGCCTGATTCAAATTATTCTGTGTCATACAGCATTGCAGAGTTTAAAGGACTGAGTTCATCGAATTTGATGCGATAGTTTCAGAAAATCGTATGAGTTCACATAAAATCTCAAATTATTTTTGCGTACTTTAAAAGACAAAAACCAAGAAACGATTTGACAGATGTCAAAAGATCCGCTATCGAACGTGTGAACCTATGAAAAATGCTGAGAGTCAGAGACCTCTGACAAAGATAACACAACCGGGCACTGACACCTGAGGTGACAGATGATTGTTTTGTTTCTTCTCCTCAACGAAATTTATTTCAATCCTTCTATAGCTGCCAACAGCCGGGCAGCAATGACAGGGACGATTTTCTGTGATCTCATTATAGTGGTAAGCTATTCCCAGACTTCGGCTGAGTGTACCTAGAGGCCAGTGTTTCTAAAACTGCTATAAGCTTCCCAAAATGGACTCTGGTAAAATTGGATTCACTATGCCAATGCGAGATAACCTCAGAATCACGTAATGAGACATTATGTCTCACAGGCCTTTTAACATAATGGCAAAGTTCCTTACCCATTCAGTTGCTAACATTAGAAAGGGCCATTTAGGGCCATTATTACAACTTGCCGTTAACTAAAGGGAGGATTTTAACTGGCAGATAAATTGTTTTTCGTTATTATAAGTGGCGAATAAGCTAGAAGTAAGCGTTAAGCTAAAGGGAGGATCATCCTGCCGACATAGCTTGCTTCATATCGTTGTTCTTTTACGTGTTCTGGCCAAGAATGAATACTTTCGCGGGACTTCCCTTTTCATTAGTGTAATATGAAGAAAAGAAAACAAACAACAAAAATTTACCCCTTATCAATGGCTCATACTCAAGTTAGGGTAACCAAAAAAAAAAAAAAAAAGATTTCAATTTAAATTTAAATGCTATGCAATAATGTTATCCATCCCGGACATACATAAATTTTTTTTTAGCAAATCCTGAGAAAAACTAGAAGAAGTCTTCAAATAAAAAGAACACACACTTATTTTCAGACGTATTGACAACATTGTTTAATTCTCATCGCTGATGATGTCAGACAATAGTTTTGGTTACCCTGTTGTATGTGTTTTTTTCTTTTTTGTGTCTACGACTGTCCCATTGCCTGCGGTCTTTCGTTTCTGCGTTCGTTGTTCGATGGCTCGTTAGTTTTTTTGTATCGTACCATCAAATGTATTAAAAGTAGTACTCAGTGCAGGCGGCTTTAAAGATGTTCTGTGTGTATATGTGTAAAGGAGAGTTTTTGTCCTTCCTTTTTGCCTGCCTTCAGTTTTTGTTGTTGTATGTGTGTTTGTTTTTGTGTTTGTTTGTGTGGATTTTGTTTTCAACTTAGTTTAATATTATTGTTGTTGTTTTGCTTATTTTAAGAATTTTTTGAGAGAGCGTCGAATGTGCGTACGTTTTGAGAAGACAGGCAGGGCAACAAAAACAACAAGCGACGTTCATTGTTCGTTGAGCGTTCCATACTTTGGATTTAAAATATTTAATGAAAAAGAACAAAAAAAAATATTTTTTTGTTCATAAAATTGTTGTTGCTGTTGCTTTAGTTGTTGTTGTTGTTGTTTTGCTTTTTATCTCCGCTAAGTAACTAAAGTCGGGTGAATTACAGACGTACACTGCCTTGCCTATACGTCTCTTCAACAAACACGCCACAGCGTTTGTAGTAAAATAGAAATTGGATGCGATGATAGTGGTGGGATGATGACGATGCTGATAGTGATGGTGGTAGCTGGTATTGGTGGATGATTAAAGATTGTCATTGTCATGTCGAAATAATATCACCACAGTCAAAATAGCATAAAAAATAAATTCAAATTCAATATTCAATAGCAGAGCAACTACTACTGCTCCGCGATGCTATTAAAGACAAACTGAGCAAACAAAAACTCGAGAGAGCAAGCTAACAAGATACAATTATTGCTTGTGCTGGAAGTGTAGATGGTTAAAGGATCGTTGGGCTACTTAACAGGCAGGCTATTTTCCGTTCCCTTCTATTCCATTCTGTTTCTTCGTTGGCCCACAAATATTTCACAAAAATAGAAACAACAAAGCAACCAACCACACACATCGTGCACAGCATAAAAATCCATGAACTTTTCATTTGTCAGATTGTACGTGAGTCTGTATGTTTGCAATTTTTTATTTTGTTTTTATCACAACTCATTTGTTGTAGTTTTGTTTTTCCCCGATATTTTTCTGTACTTCTTCTGACATACTTATAAAGAACAGTCAGTTTGCAGCGATTAGACCACACATTAAACCCAATATTTAAATGGTGAGCTTTGAATTTAGTTTGGTTTACAATACATACATCCAACCCATAACACTTTTTCTTTTTCTCTCTCCCTGCATTTCAAATGATTTGTGAACGATTTGGATATGATCGATCTTCTATTGTATAGTGATAACGCGGGTACATACGGCAGCAACAATTACCACAAATGCGGGTGTTTAAAAGAGGAGAATAATTGTTTTAATTGCTTCTGCTGTTGAGAGAATTAATTCTTGATATTAAAAGGAATGAAAGTAAACTACCTACTACAATATAAACGCTCATACAATGTAGTTTTATGACAACGATAATGCAAAGGATCTCTTAAACTTCTACAAATGAAGCTGAAATTTAATCGTCAAAGAAAAAAACTACAGCGATAGGCGATTTACGAAAGTCCAACTCATTTCCCAAGAGAAAGGCGAATTATCTTCGGCATGTTCAAGTTTGAATATTTCGTGCAGCTAGCGAGTGCTCCAAATTTACTCAGTAGATAGTTCCAAAGATACGAAAATATAAAACCAAGGAATTATAAAGACAAATAAATTTTACAGAATTTAAGGAAAACGTGCCGTTGATAATAAAGAATAGGAAGTGTATTCATTAGCTATTCTGATAAGATTTAATCATAAAAAACGCTTAAAAAGCATTTTCAATGTTTGTACAACACATCAAATCAAAATAAATTGACAACATTGTTGAAACGCATCCATCTCAACCAAAGGACATTGTCTTTTTTAACCAGGGGAACTATAGCACACTATATACGCCACTCGGAATGAACGGATTTAACCTTCGACATGCAGCATCGTTCGAAATGCAAAGTATACAATTTAATCAAATATTAATCGCACACAATGGATGAAAATAATATTCGAAAAAAGAGAAATTATCAATTAAGCCTCTCTTTTTTCTCTCTCTCTCTCTCTCTCTCTCGCTCTCTTTCTCGAGCATTCGTCGTGCTTCATGCGCTATTTCATTTACAGCCTTCTGTTGTTTTTGCATTCTTAAGCTGCAATGCCAATTTATTGTCAATAACATACACAAATGAAATGCAGCAGCAGTCAGCCACTTAGTTCGTCATATTTCACGTTCATTTCCCATTGGCAATGAATGCACAACAACAGAAATTCAACGGAAAATGCCGAATTTTAAAAGGCACCAACAATAACAACAACAAAAGCAACAACATAAAATTTAACTTTAAAGAATTTTATTTCACTGACTCATGTTATCGCTAACCGTTGTTGTCTGTTGAGTATAAACATCGTATGCATAGATGATAAACGGACAAGGTAAAGATTATGGCTGTTGTTTCGAAATGTTAAAGTCTTAAAGCTTTTCGTTTTTGCTGTTTAAGTACAAAGAAAAATAAATTTTTCGTATTTTTATTATTTTTGTTGGATTTGCCGTTGTTGTTCTATTTCAACCCACAAATCTTTCTCTTTCGAAATTCAACACAGCCAGCTAAATATAACGTAACAACAGCATATATTTTATATAGAGGTGTGTGTATGTGTGTGTATGAATTTGTTTGCACCATCGTGCCTTTAGTAGTGGTGTAGCCAGTGTAAAAGTTGAAAAAACCCGAACCATTGAAATGAATGAACGACAACAGCAATACCAGCCAGCAAGCGATAGTTTTAATACACAACAGAAATCTGTACAAGTTTTTTTTTTTCGTTTTGTTGTTGGAAATTTTTATTTTATTTTTTAGCATTCATTAGTTTGGGTTTTTTTTTCTTTATTGCTTTTGTTACTGTTGAGTTTCATTCCCACATTTCGTAGCATTTTATACAAGCAAGACGGCAACCAACCAACCAACCACTCAACTCTGGCTCTGTGCATACAACACAAAAACTAACATAAGGGAAACAGGCAGGCCGTCAGTCAAAGCTGTTGTACAACGAGTGTATAACGAACGAGGCAGCGAACCAAACAAACAAAACGGCAGACATACAGACCGACATTTGTTCTTCTCGTAAATATTTCTCTTTTTTTCTTCTTGTTGTTGTTGTATTTTTCATTTAATATTTACTTGGTTGCCTGACTGCTGCTATAGCTCTGGTTCTGGTTTAAAAAAAAAACAACAACAATAACAACGACAACAATAACAAGAGAAAATACAAAATTTTTTACTCTAGTCATCGTCATTATCATCGTCGGCCTCAATGTTCGTTTACTCTCTTCTCCTTAGTTTGTATGAAATATAAAATGTTATGCCGTGCTCTAATGTTACGTACTCTGTTTTCTACAGTGTTTTTTTTTTAATCAAATCGAGCCGCAGAGAAAGCAGCAGAATGTTGTACTCCTATACACATACAAACTCTGAGACACCAATATGTGTTTTGATGTCGTGTATATAGACAATTTTGTAGGTTATGTATATATAACAGAGTTTCAAAATGATGATGAGGCAGGCATTCGTATCGTTCGTTGTTCTCACATCACATCAGGGTTGTACGGTTGAGTGTGTATATGTACTTATTTTTTACTCTTATTCACACACTCGTTAATACAGTGGCGCTTATAAAATGTTCGGCCATAAATTGTTTGTTATTCTTTGACTTTTATGTCGCTTTTGAAAATTTTTTACTTTGAACTTGTATTGTATGTCGGCGAGATACCAACTTAACAAAATATTTTTTTACCAAATTCAATTTAATCAATTTATATTTATTGTCCGGAATGCCATTGTCTTCATAAATTTTTTGAATAGCCAGTATATTTTATTTGTTGTTTTATCATATATGAAAGCATTTAAAAAGCATTTAAAAACTTATGCTGTTCACTGTACGTACATCGTACTTACATTAAGAGCATAAGAAAAATTATAACCGAACCGAGAGCTTCAACATAAAATAATGATTAAATGACTGTTTTTCATTGAAACTGTTTGAATGTTGGTTTTTGCGTTCGTTCATTAGTGTGACAGACAGAGAGACTGACAGCACACGGACGGACGGAATAACAGGGAGAAAATTCTTTGGCATGGAATGTTACAATAATAAAAGTAGCAACCCAACGAGCAAGTAAAACAGTTCTGCTTTAGCAATAAACACAAATAACATTTTGAGCGAACAGTGGACTAAAGATATAATTTCAATAAATGTTGTATGTTTGAGGATTCATTTCCTGGACTCGTTCTTATAAAATGTACACAAGTTTGACAAGACAATAACTGTCGAGCACATACTATATGTGTTTACTTTAGAAAATATACAATGATTATTATTATCTTTTTCAAGTTTTTGCCCCACTGTGCAATTTAAAAATGTATACTCTTTGAATGTTCGTACACATACAATATAATAGCCTTTGCCAGTGTATGGGTGTATTTGTAAAGAGATAGCAAAAACTGACTCGTTAGATATTAATGTGTGCTTGACAGTGTTTCTGCGGACGAGTACAAGAGGGGGAGATTGTCTGTGTCTCTTTGCATTTATGTATGTATGTTCACTTGCTTAAGTGTGTATACAATAGAGGGTGTCAGTGTTGCCAATTTCTGTGTAATCATTTTAAAGTGGCACAAAATTAATGTTTTTTTTTTTTTTTTTGTTAAATTTATGAACGAAATTATTACGTATATTTGAATAGAAAATCCAAAATCCAGTGAATATAAACTGATTTGATTATTAGAAAAATAATTCCGTCTTTTTAATTTTTATTCAGAAATTTAACAAGAAACTTTAAGTCCAGGCTTCAAGACTTCTATATGGCCTATCTAAAAGAACTAACATATTTTTTGATAAATAAGAAATTAAATACGATTAAATTGTTAAGGTTTCTCTTCAAGTCATAACTTGCTATTAAATGTATACTAAAAATTTATTCTAGATCACTTGCTTTTATAGTGCCATTTATATAGAATAAGGGAACGTATTCGAACCCCTTGCAATTAAAAACAATTTGAGTTATAAGGAGGGTCAATAATACAAGAAGATTTCAGATAATCTTTAAGGTTTTATATCTTTAAGGTTTCATAGACGGTCATCTCAGTACAATTCCAAAATCAATGGAAATAGTTTAGAATTTAGAAAATGTTCTTCCAATTCATAACGGTGTAGTTAAAGTTATGCAGGTTTTTTAATCTTTTTAAAAGTTTAAAACTGTAATTTCATGACAACGGCAACACTGAACACCAGTTGGGAACACATACTACATAATCATACATGTATGCACACACGTATGCATACTCAAATTCATACGTTTTGTATGGATATGAATATACACACATGCAAACATACCAGTATATAAAATTTTAACAATTCTACATTTACATACATTCACGTACGTTTCTTTTTTGTTGTTGTTGTTTTTAATTTTCAGTTTTCTGTGCGTATGAAGTGGTAGATTTTGTGATATTTTCACTTCATCCAACCTAACTGAACCGACTGAAAGAAACTACCACAATAATAATAACAACAACAACAACAACAACACAAATATAACATTAAAAATAAATGAAAATAAAAAAAATCATATTTTTCACAGAGACTATAATGAGAACAAAGATGAAATAACGACAACAGCAACAACAACAGCAACTAAATAAGTTTCAAATTAAAATTTCGAATTAATGAACGAATGAAACAACGAACAAGCAGGCGAATAAAGAGAACAAAACAAACAGCGAATATATACGACGGCAGACAAAATGTATGAAACGAACGAAGAATAGTGAACTCGAATCAACTTAAATTCAACTCAACTGGTTTAATATACTCTTTCATGCAAATGCAGTTGCTGGTGTTGTTGTTGTTGTTGTTGTTGTTAATATTATTTAGTACTTATTGTTATTGTAGTTGTTGTGGTTGTTGTTGATGTTATTATCTTTACTAAAGTTATAGTTGATGTTGATGTTACTGTTGCTGTTGCTATTGCTGTTGTGTTTCTTCAAACCACTGCTAATGTTACTTTACTAGTGATGATGATGTGTTATGAGAATTTTTGTTACTGTTATTGGTATTTTTGTTATTGTTATATGCATATGTATGTATGTACATTTGGTTTCTTTAATTTTATTTACAACTCAATGAAAATTATTGTTTTTTTGGATTTTAAATACAACAATAAACAACAACAACAACTATTATTTTGGTTTTTATCTACATATTTAATATTTTCTTTTAATTTTCATTATTGCAGCGGCACAATGCAACTTAGTTCAATTCAATGAGCCAATTGACCAAACAAATATGAAAAATTTTTCATAAAATTTTTATTTTTATTTATTTTTTTTATATATTATTCTAATACACAACACATACTCACACAACACATACCCATATATGTAGACTGAATCGTTTTGTATATTTTCCAAATCAAATGCAACAGAATAAACAGCAACATTGGCAATACCTATGTTGATATGATAAATACCCGAAACGCAACACTGTTGCTGTTGTTTCCATATTTAAATTCATTTTAGAGAACATTTTTATCAGCCAGATTTCAAGAAAACGTGTGTGTGAGTTCGTTTGTTTGAGTGTAGAATGTACACAGAAGAAAGAAATATTCAAGGTGATCGATTTTAAACATAAGTGCACACACAAAAAAAAAAAGAGCTATTATCGCAATAAAGAGAATGTTCATGTAAGAGAGGGAGAGAGTGAGAAAGAGAGAGAGAAAGATTGAGGAAAAGAGTAATAAAATTATATTAATTTTTCGTTTTTATTGAAAAATTCATAACAACCGACAATCACTCTTCTATTTACAAAAACAAACAAAAGCAAACAAAAACAAAAAAAAAAAAAACAGCAACAAGAGTAAACATGTTTTTGTAGGTTTTTTTCTTTTGTCTATATTGTGAGAGCAGGAACCTTAAAATATTTGTTTTGCTTTCGTTGTTGCTGTTGTTGTTGTTGAAATTTTAAAGCGGAAATGATATTAACATTGAGAAGAGATCCTACTACATACAACAATAACAGAAAACAATGTGAAAATTCCCAACATTCAACGATACTGTTAAAAAGCGTTGAGCGTTGATCGTATTTTCGTTGTTTTTCCTGCGATTATATACGTCTTCGTGCATTGTTAGCAATTTTATGGCGATCGTTTTACTTTGCAAAACAACAACAACAACAACAACACAATAACAATAAAAAAAAATACAAAAAGCAAAAAAAAAAACGATTTCAGGAGCAGGCACTGTCGTAATCTTTTTCATCACTCTCATTTTGTTATCATCAGGGTCGATGCTGCTGTTGTTGTTTGCTGTCACTGCTTGCTTTTGCTTGTTGCGATTATTAAACGTTATAAAATGAATGCTCTTTTGTACAGCATTCTTCTCAAGAATCCAATTGCACAGGTGGATTTTAAAAAAGGAAAACAAAACAAACAAAAAAAAATTCTTTTCAACTTTTACGTCACGACAAGTTAAGCAAACAAAAGAAAACACTGAAACAATCATGATTATAACGATGATAATGATGATGATGATGACGATGACGATGACGACGATGATGGTTAGTGATGCTGCTGAAGACGGTGACGAAAATAATAATTTTTATAGTTTTTGTTGCTGCAGTCGCACTAGAATATTGCATTTATTACAGTTTTTATTATTGCATGATTACGATGATGGAAATTGAATCTCTTCTCCTTTTCTTTTCGTTTTTTGTCTCTTTTGGAGTTCTAAGTTGATTATTTCGTAGTGTTCGTTCGTACATACATATGTACTGCTATCTGTCTACGAAGTCTATTCGAAATTATCAGTTCTTATCAGTTCGCAATCAAACTGCGTGGATGGATGACTAATGGAATCCCACCGCCATTAAATTATTGTTTGGTAACGGCACTATTTCGATTTTTTCTTTTTATTGAAAATTGGTGACGCAACACATTAACAGCCGCAAATGGCAAAACAAAAAACCGCTTGTTTAAATCAAAAGTTATTTTATATTTGCGATCAAAATGAAATTCAACATCTAGTCAACGCTGTTCTTGATGACAAATGTCGCGCGGAATATCAAACTAATCGGAATATAAACTGATAATTTATGGATCGAATTGGTCAATATGCATGCATGCACATACACATTTACAAGCATTTTTATGCATTGCATATGCGCGTATGTATGTATGTATGTACATATATATGTATGTAGGTATTTCTAATAATACTTCAAAAACTCTTTTTCCCTAGAACAATATTTCGAATATAATTCTTATTATTCTGTTCCATAGCTATTAAACAACTTCAAATTGAAAGAAATGAATTGAAAAAAAATTAATTTCCATAAATCTGAAAAGATTTTTTTTTTATTTTGTAGTCTCCCAATGAATTTGTCCAAACTCACGAAAGTTAAAATATAACAAACTTGAAACACTGCTGAAATGATAGTGTTCCATACAGGAACAGTACAACTAAAGAACGGTTTTCTTCCGGAAAGCCTTGATTAAGAAAGGAGACTGCTTCGAAAGAAGAGTTATGAGTAAAAATATGCGAATTCAATTGTTACAGAATTTCCTTTTTCCTAATCCAATGAAATCCAGTGAAATAAATAAATGAAATCGATCCATAGAGCACTGGGTTGAGAAGTTTCAAAATAACTTTGGTCGTTGTAAAACTAATATTCTAAAAAATTAATTACAATTAATTTTTTAATTTAATTTAATTTAATTTAATTAATAATTTACTATTATTTTTCAATTTTCGATTAATGTTCCGATGAGCGGTTACCTGCATGTATTCATAAAAAAGAAGTTCTTATTCCCAGCAGTACCTGTCTCAACTCACACAGTCTACTAATAAATAGACAGCCACATCTATACAGGCATAAGCAGTCATAAAATGTTTGTTACTCTTTGTCAATACAATAACCCTTTCCAAGAAATTAGCAATTTCAACCTTCCAAAAGGAAAATGATTTATTAATTCAGGGAAGGCTCTCGGAACCAGGTACTTATGTTCAAGAATAGGGTGATCTTTTATTTGATGAGTGTAACGATGGGTTACTATTAGAAAATAACGTGATACAAAGGCCAGTTCAAAATCTACTTTCTATAATTTCGAAAATATTTATCATTTTGCTTCGGAAAACTAAATCTCATTCTCATTCAATTATTGATGCGAGTGTAGAACACTTAAAAGACTGCATATTTTCAAGAACCTTTTCATTAACAATTAGTCCAGAGAGAGGACAATTTGTTTAAAAAAATGTCGTTTGCATTCATCAACCAACAAGTAAAAATGATCAACAGTCAGGTTTCTCAACATATAGACGTTGATTTTCCAATGCCCTGTTCGACTCTGTGTACGAAAATTATCTCGTGTGTGTAAAAAATTTAGCAACTAAATTTCTCGGGGGTTCTTAAATGAAATCAGTTGTTGACGACATTTTATTTGTATTTCTTATGCCAACCTCAGTTAATCGCTTGTTGTACTTCTTTAATCGTATGCGCTCCTCTTCCCTCAATTTCTTACACGAATCAGGTCTTCGACCTGATCTTTTTTATATATCCTTTGGAGTAAATTGTGCCAATAAATTTTCAATAAAATATTGAAAAGCTCTCTCATCATCTGTTCTGAAAGCTATTATGATTCTTTTATTAAATGATTCGGAGAGGCTCCTTCCTATTTGCATCCTGCAATACAGGAATACCACATGCATACATGGCATTGAACACCTTTGCACAATTCGGTCTATATAAAGTGGCTTTACTATCGACGTATTTGAATTTGGCGATTTGTTTTAAGCAATAATAGATGTGCCAGGTCTAAAGCTACCATGGTGTGAAACAACAGTTTTGTGATATACACTTATAACAGATTCTGGTTGGTAGAGAAATTTCCACGTAATACAGGTTTTCGTAATTTTAAAGCCAACAAGTAAGTATTTCCCCTCTTAAAACTACAAGAACAATAGAAAAAAATTAAAACGATATCTTCATTTGGTCAGGTTATAATGATTGTGAAAATTACATTAGCCACTAACATCAATATTAGCCCGCAAATTGATAAGTATTGACTTGGCAGGGTAACCACAGCGATGAAGAAGGATCAGTACAGAGGACTCACAATATATTTCAACAATCGTCAAACGCTACAAGCTAACGGATATAAATTTGTTGTTACACAGAACCATTAAAGATATTGGGCTTCTCGAACCAATCGACGACACTTCAGCCAAGTCGTTTGCAACTAGTTAGTTGAGGGTTTATTTATTTTTGTAATTTTTCTTTTCACATTTTTCTTTTTGTTTTTTTGGCATTCATTTAAAATATTTGCTGCCATTTTCAAAAAGATACAACAAAAAATAAGTTCAAAAAATGTTTCAAGGCAAAATTTACTCAAGACTGCGTCATACAGGCAGGCAAACAAGCAAACGCAAACCAAAACCAACGAACCAACGAACCAACTAAACAGACAAATACTCTCAGCAATATAGAGCCATAGAGCCAGAGCCAGAGCCAGTGCCAGTGCCAGTGCCAGCTAACAATCTAAAATAATAATCGTTGGTCATTTTCGACTTGATCGATGTCAATATAGTAAAAACAAAACAAATAAAACAAAACAAAAGCAAAATAAAAACACATTTAAATCGCACGGTCCGAAACAACCAAGAAAACAAGAAGGCAAAAGCAAACCAACATTAACTTGGTCATATACATACATATATACATGCATACATACTTGCAGCAAGCACAACTATACGAATTAGTTGGCTGGTCTGTGTCGCCTTCAGTTTCTATAAACGAAAAAACAATGAAAAAAAAATTTTTTTTTTCAATTGCCAACCAACCATCCAGCCAGCCAGCAAGCAAGTCAGTCAACAACTTGTGCCGATTATTCTGTTGGTTCTGAGTTTTTGGTCCAAGTAATAGTTTTTAGTTGTCGCTCGCTCGCTGGCTCAAGACAACAAATATTCATACAACTCAACTTGCCATTTATACCAGTTACTTGCTTGCTTGCTTGCTTCATCGTTAAACTTTTCAAGAGATACTACATGCATATGTATGTATGTATAGATAGAGATATTCAAACAAATTCATATGATTTTACTGCTTTTTTTTCATCTTCTTCTTCGTCTTACTTTTATATTTTTCATAACAAAAACGACAATGCAGCACAAAACAGAACCAACCAAGTAATGTCATATGAATAGTGAGTGTGTCGTATGTTATATATAGAAATCTATGTAAGCAAGAGTAGTATGATCCGTCGTCTATACATCCATCTGTCCATCGAACCATTCCACCATACAAATACTGTATGCAGTCAGTCATTCATTTGGCTAGCCAGCTGGCCAGTCAGTCAGACAGTCAGTCATTTTGTACTATTGGCTAAAAACTAGCAACAATAAACCAATAATATTATATTATAATATTATAAAAAAAAATACACATACGTACACCTCTACATATATGCATACACCGAATATTTTGTGGACTTTTATACGATGATTTGAACCAAAGACCGACGATAGAGCGAACAAACATTGCACAGCACATACAAGTGGAAAATATAAAATGAAATGAAATGAAATGAAATACAGAAAGAAAAAAATATCCCAACTGACAACATTCCACACACGTGTGCAAGTGTACATATGAGTATGAGTGTATGTGTGGAGAAGTTGAATAAAAAAAAACCCACTCTTTGCAATCGAGCACATAAATAAATCGAAAAAATAAAACGAACAGCAAAACATCGTACAACACACACACAAACACACACACTCAGATAAAACACAAATACAAATTTACAGAAATCCACCAAATAGTCCCCACTACTCGGGCTTAACTTGAAAGCCAGGCCACAGCACTCGTTGTATAAAAATCATATATGGCATGTTGAAGAAACAACAACAATTACAGCAATACTTTCATTGGGTTGCCAGATGATCTGTAACACAATTGTTTCAGTGGATAACAATAACAAGGGAAAAACTCAAGGAAAACATTTCTCATTTAAAAAAACAGAATATAAATCGTACAATAATCGATCAAAAAATAATAAACGATAAGTAAAACCTTTGGTGCTATCAATATAGTACTGTGCGCATAACTAGTTAATTACATTCCCTTATATTAGGATGGTTTACACCATTCTCCATGATTTTTAAATCGCTTGGCAACTAATGAATTTAGGCTACAAATCTAAGGTATTTTATTGGTATATGTATGTTATGATCTGCACAAGTACATTGCACAAGTACTTATTAAATAACGTATAAATGATTGCTCCAAATAATGGTGCAGAAGAAGTTATACTTTGGCAACTTAGATTTTTTTGATAGGACTACAAATAATATTTCAGTTTTAAAACTAGATTCATGTATTAGATTAATGGAATGAAAAATGAAAAATTAATAACAGTTTTATTATGATTTTAATATTGATTATATTTTGCGATGCAAATATATTTTCTTTTTTCAAAACGAACGTGATAACTTGAAATTCTTTCAACCTGGTTAAGTTACACCCGGAATTATATTCGATTTTAAATTATTGACACTAACGTTCTATTCCTTTGATCATTTTAGCATTGAAATACAATGAAAACTTAGAAAGTCTGGTAGCTCGTGGCTATTACTACGTACTCTCGTAAAATAACACATTTTATACGAAATCTCTCATTTTTATTATTCCGTAGCTCTTGCTGCTCTGTGTGCATTTGCTTTATGTAAGTTTTTATTAAAACACAGCACAATTTTGTGCTGTACTCTCATCATCATGTATTATGTAGGAAAAAGAAATACAAATACAAACACAAATACAAAAAGAAAAAAAAACATTCAAAAACCATTTACTGACATCATACCATTTCGTTCACACGCCATAATGCTATCGCTCTCTGTCACTTGGCATTGGTCGTACTTCCTTTGGGTGTATGTGTATGTGAGCGTGTGTTTGTGTGTGTATCTGTAGTCATTTATATAGCAGAGCGCACATAGTTACACTCACATACACTCACACATTTAAATTCTCGAAACAATGCGATAGTAAAAACGACAAAAGAGCAGGGTAGACAAGAGAGAGAGAGGTAGAAAATATAACAAGAGGACTGATGACGACTGCCTGTGTGCTGTGTATATGCCGCTTCAAGACTCTGGTACCCATATCTTTCACGACGACTGCTTATTTCTGATTTTACTATGGTAGACTAAGTACACGTTCGTTTGTTCGCTCGCTAGCTCGTTGGTCGCATATATTTTTGTCGTAGTCGTACTATTTAAAATGCGCGTATTTTTTCTAAAATTTTTATGTGAAACATTTTAAAAAAAAATTTATTGAAAATAAAAAAGTTCCTAGATAATAAAGCTGGGATTAAGAAGGAGAAATTTTTAATTAAATCGACTACATTACGCAAAAAAACAGAAAAAAGAAATATCACATCGATACAAATTTCTAAAGAATAATTTAAAAAATTTATAATTAAATTAATGCAAAAGAAAAAAACGATTGTGTATTAAATTATTATTTAAAACCAATAAAAAAAATAAACAAACATTGTTTACATTAAACAGCGAAACAGTTAGACTACCTGTCAAGACTTTTGTTTGTTGACAAAATTTTGTGCAAAAAAAAAAAATGCAAGAATAAAAGAGGAAAGAGACCAATTTCGCGCATAAGAAAGAAAACCACCAAGAAATAAAGAAAGACATAATCAAAACAAACCATAGCCATCATCTAATCAAATAACCACAGCAACTACAATAACAACAACGGCAACAGAATACATACAAAGTCACTTTAAGATCCATTGATCAAACACTATATTAATAGTAACAACAACAACAATAACAGCAACAAAAAATTATATGCATTCATTCATTAGATAGATTAGCATATTAAACTTAATAAAAAACAAAACAAAAAACAAAAAAGAGAAAAAGAAAAGCAAAAGACATCAAACATTCATCTGTGTGTGTGTGAGCTAAGCAATTAATAAAAGGCAAAATAGCCAAAAACAAAAATTATTAATTAAAAATAATAATAATAACAACAACAACAAAGAAGAGAACATAAAGAAACAAAACAAAAAAAAATGACAAAAATTAACTGTCAAATAAGGTGTTGTTTACAGCCGTACAAGTGTTTATTTGCTGTTGCAGCTTAAAAGAGAGTGAGAAACATACAACAACAAAAGAATAACGGCTTAAACCAAAACTCAAGATTATACTCTATGCAAGGAGCCGGAGTCTTGCTCTAACAAACTGTCAAATCAATCGCAAGTAGGAAAGGAAATTGATTGATAATAACCAAAACAACAACAAACAACAAAAAAAACAAAAAACAAAGAAAGCAACGATTATAACTCTCTCCAATTAGCTCCGATTCAAAGTTTGCCATTAAAAAATAATTAAAAGTGGACAACTTAACATTGGAGGGATCTTTCCATTTCGCAACACCACAAAGCCTACAAGATAGTATTGTGGATTTATTCATAAGGTTTAACAAAATAATGTGCACAGAGGTAAGTCATTATTCCCGGTTTCCGGCATATATGTTTGAATATCAAATAAAACTCCAAATATTATTAACGAAAACTTTAACTCTTACAAAACTCCACACTTTTGCATTATAAATTCCAAACAAAGAAAAAAGATTATTATTATACGATTTAAAAATCTTAAACATACAATTTAAACTACATACATATGTACATACATATATGTATATATTCCTATGAAAATAATTGATTTTTGTAAGTTAAATTGCAATTTCAATAGCAAACATTATTACCCTATTAAACGATTTAACTTAACTTTGTTCTGATAATAATGCCGCCACTAACTAAAGTGTAGTTAGCTTTTGTTTTTTCTCGGCTAACAAACAATTTCAACAAATATGGCAATATAAATAACAGTGCATTTATAAATTATACGAGTGAAATAACTAAGACCGTACGCTCGAGGCAGTGTAACAGAGCTAAGCCTCTGATATAATAGTCTAGTATACTATCATGGCAACCTAAGAGTTATAAGCTATTTTCTTCATTGTCCGGTCCCCCATTAACATTCAAATTTCAAAATGCTTTAGGTATCGAATATCCGAATTAAAATCGTTTTACACCTGCACAAGCAGCATATGATCGTAATACGTATTAACACGTTGACTGCGTTCTAAGGGTCTCTTTAGCAATACACTCCAGAATGCGTAACATTATCTCTGCTCTCTGCCTAACAATATCACTCTGGAACGCAACATACATTTGTATATCCCAACGTACATTGTTTGTCTTAACAACTTATGTTGTTGATATAGAAATTCATTCGGTGTGATTGCTGATCAGTAAATATGTACAGATTTTCTTAATCAGAACCTTAAACGCATAAAAAATAATTGATTTTATACGATGATGGTATTGTCAGGTTTATTATGGGGCATTGCATTATGGGCACGCATGCGACAGCTTACAAAAGATTTACGCAGAAGCTGAACAGATGCCAAAGAGGGTGAAACTCCTGGGTGCACTTTCTTGAAGGAGAAAAATGCACTTTAATGCCTACTATACAGATGATTTGGAAGAAATGTCGCGAATTGACACTGACAATCTGAGTTATTTCATCCGAATTGGAGACTAACGGAAAACCGTTGTATCATAATGGGCCCTATGATAGGTGGATACACTTAATCCATTTAACTTTCTTGTGGGGACGGTCACCTCTAACTAATTAAGACGGCGGCATTACTGAGAGTAATTTTGAATACAAAAAAAAAATAAATAATTGAGAACTTCTTAACAAGCTTAACAACAAAAAGCAAAAGCAATATGTAATAACAATGCTGAACTGCAAACGTGAGTGAGTAATTCATGTTCAAAGCCCGTAAAAGACGAAAAAATGTTCTTGACTGTTGTTAAATCCTAAAACAGGCTTCAAACAATCCATTCGCGCATCCGACCGCTGAAAATATGACATCAATAATGAATTTTAAAGATCAGGTAGCACAACCTCTTTGAAAAGAATAGAACTCAATCAGTAAAATTACGTCACTATACCCAACACATGCCTAATCATGACCAATCTAGTACCTCTGCTATAGTAGACCAATTACTTGCTTAATAATCCTCTAATCAAGTTGTAGTAGTAGTAGATGCATGTATAAGAGTTCTATCTTAAAGTCCAATTAAAAACAAAGTGTTCAGTTTCAAAACACAGGAATTGCATTCACTGTATTTGGAAGAATTGAGAGAGAGTATTTGACAGTAGAAATTTCGGAGGTTAGTGGTTCTCATCTTCACAGGAAAGGGGGATGGAGCATATGTAAACACCGAAATAGCACGTGGTTAAGCATGTAGGTTCGCACACACACTCTTCTTTTATTGTTTCTCGTATTTGTATTTATTATTGGTGCATTATACTTGTACCTTCTTGTTGTACTGTTGTTTTTTGTTTTTGTTTTTGTTTTTGTTTTGATCTCACCATCATAGAACGAATGTTGAAACAAGCAAATAAACAATAAATGCATTGCATAGCTGCCTTGGAAAACTTTTTTACAACAACAAGACCAAAACAAAATACAAACAAAATGTATATGAGTGGCATGTCCATAATAAAAATACAAAATCTTAACTTTTTATATTCTCTTATTTGCCGTTGCTGCTGCAACAAATAGCGGTGTACAAGGAGAGAACACTTGTCATGCAGATTCCATAGTATTCGGTGACAGCACCAACACAATAATTCAGAAAGTAAAAGAAAAAAAACCAGAAGAGCCTTAAGGGAGGATGTCTTACATTAGCGTTGGAAATCCAACAACTCTTGCCATACATACGCAGTATTTCCAGAAAACACCTCACAGTTATGCGATGGTGCAACAGTTCGCTTCAATTGAAATCGTGAAAAACATTTCGAATTTAATAGAAATCCATCAGTTGGTTTTTATCTGAGTTTAGTTTTCTGTCGCTGAATGCAATCGACTCCCGCTAATTTTGGTGAATTGTATTATATTTAACGAGTTAATTGGCAAGACTGACTGACTATAAATAAAAACAAACAAACATTTGTGTGAAACGTGTAGCAGTCACAGGTTATAAATTGGCAACGCTGTTGCTGTCGTTAGCATGTTAGCATTCGCTTTTACACTTTATGAAAGAGTAGAAAAGAGCATAATAGCAAAGAAAATTCGAAAGAAGAAAAGGAAAACTTATTGGCGGCACAATGTATGCTGAATTGCTCATACGCATGATACCATCGGCCAAAATCAGCACCTCTAAGGCCATCGAATGTACACACACTAGCAGCTGTAGAGACTTGTTTCGATAAGAGTAAAGTTTTCCTTCCATTTTGAAGTCCACAATATGCAAATGTTTCAAGGTAGACTTGAGATTTCCAAAAAAAAAAACAAAATTTTGAAAAGCTTTTTGCAACACACACACACACACACACACACACCTATATATGTAGTATATTTACAAATGAGAGGTGCACAACGCAATCTTGTTGGCTTGCATTGTATTGAAGACTTCTTTGTTAGAAGGGGTACCACACAGAGACGTTTGAAGATTCCTCTTGAGCACATGGTTCTTTAAGGTGGGCGGCATTTGGACTGTTAAAGAGGTTTAACACTGAAGCGTAAAATATTCATGAATGGGTGCAAGCAAAAAAAATGTGTGTACAACGGCAATGTATAAATCCAAGCAGCATAGTTCTTCCCAGTATTACATCTTTACGTACTTGTACTCACGTTATATCCTTTTTCCCTTGGTTTATTTCAGACACATATTGTCTGTTTTTTTTTTTTGTTTTCTCTTAGTGTAAGTACCGAGTATTTACATACGTACATACATACATACATGATGGTTGTTGCCACAAAGGCCTTCTACAATGGCATAAACTAAACGGAATAGAACATCATGATACGATGCGTTGCATGGCATTTCATTTGTGCGAAAGGGTGGTTCGGATGATTATTAAGTTGTTAGCATTTAGTATTTATGTATGTCGTACGACGAATTATTCTGACGTTGGTTACGATTTCTTTAAAATCAAGCGCCAACAACAACAACAACAACAATAAAACAAAACAGCTGACGGTGGTGGCCATTAATTATGGTATTAAATAATTAAACCAAAATAAAACCTGTTGATTTGGAACGTAGAAATGTTCAAGTCTTTTAGGCGTAGCACCCTTAAAAGGACTTTTGCCAATAGTTTCAAAAAATAAGGAATTCATAATCAACATGCATGCATACATACATACGTATGTACGATAATTGAAAATTCAATTCAATTTTAACTGAAAAAGCTATTTCGCAAATAAATCTCAACAATAACGTCGTCAAAGGAAAAGCATATGATTTAAAATATTTCAAGAATTTTAACAAAATTTAAAGAAAATTTTCCGATTTTATAGCTTTTCAAGAACACAAAAAGTGTCAGTTGTTAAGTTTGCAATCCGGTCCATACCAATGATAACCGTAAAACTACAAAATATAATTTTTGTGTATGCGCAATGAGCTGCCTTAACTACACACATACAAGGAGTATGTACATATACATGTACATAAGTGTGTAAATATATATAAATGTAGTTGTGCTCCTTTTTGAAAACCATCGTTCGCATTGCCATCATCCACAACATCATTATCATGTTGCCGCCAACAAAACGGAAACAACACCCATACTTCGACTAGCTATTTCAGCCACAACGAAGTACATCGAACATCACCCATTCAATATCCAACACACAGTCCAAAATACCTCAACGTACGAAATCTCCCTTTTTTGCTATACATAAATACGATATGTCTTATGTATAGTTTGTATGTATGTATTTTAATATTTGTACACAAGGATACGTTCATGATAGATACACATACATAAGTATGTCTATACATACATACATACATACATGCATAGAGAAAAAAATACATCCTTACTTTACAACGATAAGGTTTTAATACAACGGTTACAAACAAACGAATGTATTCACATACAACGTACGTAGGTACGTATGTACGTATCAAAATAAAACTCAACCCAACCAACTCAAGGGTGGATAATGTTGGTAGTATTCCGTGCCATTGCAATGTTATACAAACTCAAATACATGCATACTTACATATGTACATGTAGTATGGACATACTTATAACTACCAACATAAAAACAAAAACACACACCCAAACAATTAAATCCAAATGTAAAATAAAGAAGGATTGTATGCTCTGCTCTGCAGTATGCATGTACGCTCATTTATATGCAAACAAACATCCATACATCCATACATAGGGACGAGGTATGTATTGGTAAGAGAAAGAGGATATACACGAACACTTATACAAAAACATACATACGTATGTCAGTGATGCCAGTTTTATAAAATTATAACGGAAAATTATTTTATAACATAACCAGCATTCACTCACCTCAAACACAGACTCACACACACACACATACACATTCTCTGCCATAAAACACAAATTGGATATCTTTTGCTAACGGTAAATGCTATACATTAATACAAATGTACACACACGTACAGAAATATGTAACAACTTCTGTTATACGGCACAGCAATGTACACAAAAATAGGATAGAAATCTCATTTTTATCCCACGATTAACAAATTCACAAATTCAAACATTTAAGCAAGAGATAGTATTTAAAATGAAGAATATTTTTGCTAAAAATTTCTTAGATTTTGTTTTTCTGTTACAAAAATAAGAAAAATGTATACATATTTCAAAATACGTACATATGTATGTATGTACATAGTGCACATAGTCAAAATTAATTTTAACAAAGAGACTTTAATCATGAAAATAATAAAAAAAAAATAAAACAAATCAATAACTTAGAGATACTCCTAAAACAATAAAGTCGACTTGTTGGAGAATCGAATAAATAGATGTTCCACTGTAGAAATACAAAACAAAACAGAAAACAGAAAACAGAAAAAAAAAGAAAAAGAAGAAATACCTTGGCTATTTGCTCAGTTCAGATTTCAACGTCGCATACAAAGTTTTATTCACCAAAAATACAAAGAACGGCTAAAGCAAATATTATTATCGTCATGTCGCCGCCATCGTTCTCGTTTTCGTTCTCGTAGTCACACAGTCACAGCCGTTCGCAATAAATTTCTACATTCAATACTACATTTGCTTCTTTCCCTATCTGTACGTAAAGTATATCGCCCCTTGAAAGACATATTGTTCCAACTGTAATCTTCAAAAAAATAACCTATTCGAGCGAGGCAAACGTTTTTAAATAAAATATTTGTCGGTTGCTTCATTTTGTATTTGAGACAGCGATAGACATGCAATATAATATGAATTATTTTGCCTCTGACTCTGACTGAATGAACGAACAAACGAATGAAAACGTACGATATATTTTATGAGTTGTTTTCGAACGTACATACGTTTTGAAAACAACTCTACATCAGTTTTCCTATACTGAAATATACTACACAACACATTTAATTTTTTTTCTTTTTTCTTTTTTTTTATACATTTCGCTTTATCGTTTTTTGTCTTGCTTTTGAAAACATTTCATCCTCTACAGTGGTGGTGGGTTTGCATTCAGTGCGGTGCAGTGCGGTGCGATGTGGTGCTGTGTTGAATAAATCCCCTTACTTCATGCCGCACTGTTCAGGTCCATGTTTTATTTTTAACACTGAGACTGTACTTCGTGTATTTATACGATGAATGTTGTTCGAAACGGCTCTTGCTTGTCATTTTTTTTCTCTTTTTTTTTTCATTAATATTTTCAAAGTTTCTATATCTCTCTGGTTTATTTCGTTCGTTGTTGGTTCGTTCATTCGGTACGTCTGTACATATATGCCGTACATAAGTACGTTCATTGTGCTCGTTATATGAGTTCAGAGCTATAATATAACCAACATTCCGAACTGCTGCTTTTTGGCTGACTGACTAAATGACTGAATGGCTGGCCGGTTGGCTGACTATTGTATGTGTTGGTTCAGTTTTAATGCGAGTCAGCAACATTGGATGTGGAAATACATTGTGTATATTCGAGTTTTTTTTTCTCTTCAGTTTTATTTTATTTTATTTTTTTTTTTCATTTTTTCTGTTTTTTGTTCAGTATTTTTCAAGTAGATTTTTCTTGTTGTTATTGGTGTTTGCTTGCCATATACTCGGTTTGGACGGAACAGTTGGTCGTTCGAATAAACAACACAACTAGCAACCAACAACAAAATGTAGAGTTGATTTTTATTATTATTTTTTTTGTTTTTTGTTTTTGTTGAGGGTTGCGGAAAAAAATCAAAGAAGGCATACGGGGGAAATTCAGAAAAGAGCCAAGTGAATGCCATGAAAGCTGTCATGGCGGCAGCAATGGCGACGAACAACGTCGTTTTGTCGACAACGGACCCGCACATCCCACCAACATTTTAGACGTACAGAATAGCGATGCAATGCAATGGCGTTTTTACGTTTGTTGGGTTACTTTTGATTACACGCTTAAAAATTTGTTACGTTATATTGGTTCAACGCTTTTTTTTTTGTTTTGTTTTTGCTTGAAGACTTGCAGTGTAAGTTGTTTCAGTGTTTATTGTTTGACTGTTTGTTGCAAACACATATGTACATACACATACATACGTATGTTAGTCAGTCGACCGGTCGGTTAGTTCGCTTTAATACAATACAATACAATACATTGGGAACAAACTGAGTGGAGAATATACGCAATCGTTTAAAATGTGAAAATATTTACAATTTTATATACATATTCGTGCTCCAATGTCCCTTGTTGCGTTGTGTTGCGTTGCGTTGCTTCATTCACATCGCTTTGTTTAAAGCAGAAATAAACTTGGTTCATATGTTATTATAACATGACTACTGACGGTTAATGTTTTGATGGCCCAACGTCGCCAACTAAATGTGTATGGATAGATTGACTTTGTATCTAGTATACACATCTATTACCATCTATCTATCTATCTATCTATCAGATACAGTAGATGTTGCTTGTAACGTGTCTGGATGGTTTCTTTAACTGTTCGACAACTTTTGCGTTTTTTTTATTTTTCCTTCAAGAAAGTGTAGCTTGCATTGAAACTAAATTTGTACATACTATAGGGTTTATAGATTTTAAGGTTCCCACTGTTAAACTAACATATCAAACAAATGCACTTTGAACTGGACTTTCTAATCGAACTTTACGAAATGTTTATCATATCCACCGGGCAATATTGAGATTTCTATGTCCAGGATTTAAAAGTCCGTAGCGAACGATCATGATCAAAAAACTAATGTATGTTACATTTACGATCAGATACAGAATATAGGAATGTCTGAAGTCTGAAGTATTTGTGTAAGCGTAGAAATTCCTAATCGTTTGTTGGGTTTTATCACAAAATATGGCAAACATAGAAAACAAAAACGCGACAATGATCATATTGATAATAGACATCAAATAAAAATATTTCTAACTTAAAAGTTTATAACGTTTTTGTTAGCGTTTCAAAGATTGTGATAAGAAGAGGGACAGGGAGAGAAGTTAAGCACTCACATCACACAAAGTAGTGGCCAAGTTTTAATTTCTTAAAATATCATCGCAATGTTTGTGGCTCTTGTTGTTCGGAAAGATGCTGGCTGGTGCTTTAGGAATCAGGTTTATTTTTATGGTATGCGTTTGTGTGTTGTACGTACGTGAGCGTTTGATTGAAAACCAGTTTAGTTTTTTACAGTGTATTCATAAGACTTCGATTCAGAAATGCTGCTCTTTGTTAAGTTAACAACGAAGAGCATTAGCCAACCAACGTCTTTCATAAACGTAAACATTTCAAAGTCTGAAAATAACTTTAAACACACACACACATACACATGCACATACAATTGCGCTCGTTAAGTTTATCCGCCGCCAACAGGCTTGGCAAAATAGAAACATTTTCAAAAGATATTTTCGAATCTCGAAAGCTGGTTTCACAACACAACACAATACAACACCACTTCACATTACACCGCTACTATTGTCGTTAAGATCAGTGACGGCTAAAAGTAAAGCTAAAAGCTGTTTCACTGAATTGATGATGATGATGGTTGGTTATGATGTTTAGCTTTTGAAAACAACGAAGACGGAGCGATGATGATTTTCAGTTTATTATAGCTGCTGTTGTTTTTAAAGTATGCTCAAGTATGTTTTTCTTTTTCTTATTTTTGTATTTTACATTGAATCTGGTCGTTTACGTGGTTCGCTAGATATTGGAACTGCTTACATAAAAAAAAAACTCTAAAGCTACGGAACAACCAACAGACTATTCACCAAAGGTGCCCATAACTTTATGGTTTATGTGATATTTTTTATTTGCGATATTTCTTCAAATTTTCTTTCATATTTTCCATCTACTATGTATGTATGTATTTCTCTTTTTAATACCAATGTTTAGGAGCGGATATTCACAGATTGCGTTCAGCTACAAATGCAATGCTTGGTTTTCACAGTATGTATGTACATATATATGTACATACGTAATATACAAATGTAGATAGTACGTAGATAGTATATACTAATTACTTATGTACATTACTGTGGTGTATTGCGAAGGTTAAATCATTATGACTTACTTTGAGGGAAAATATCTTCTTTAAAATCGAGAAGAAAAAATTCTTTTAATAGATTTATATACCAAATGTATACTGAAAGCAATAGTGTAAATCGATATCACGATCGGCATGTTACAAAAATTCACCATAATGTCTGTCCCAACATTATGTGTGTCATTGTAAGGGATGAAATGAAATTCAATTTGAACAGTCACCACCAACACTAAAGAACAAACAAAAAATAAAAAATAAAAACAAAAATAATGCTTCAAAACGAAGGAGTAGAAAAAGTATGGATTAACACAAAAGGCACGTCAACATTCCATGCCATGACTACTTAGTCTTAGTGTAGTGGTGGAATAACTAAAACTGAATTGATCAGAAACCTACCCTGTAAAATGTATATTTTTTGTTTGCTTGCTTTCTTGCCTGCGTTTTTGTTTGAGTTAAAACCTCCGCAGCTTACCATGGAAATCCCTTAATGAATAATAACATACAACGTACGAATGAACGAACGAAAATGGAAGAAACAAAAAACCTAAATTCCAAATAACAAGAATAAGAACGAACAACAGCGGGGCAACAAAACGGCATATGGCAACGCATAAACACAATGGAAATATTTTTATTATTTTTATTCTTTATTTGTTTTTCTGTGAATTTTGTACTGACTATGAAGAACTTAAATGTTGAATGTGTTCTTACGTAGTTGTTATTTTTACATTTCACTGAGTGTACGGTCGGTCGACAATAACAGCTACGCTTGTATTTTTTCTAAGGAGGATGATGATGATGATGATGTCGACATCGATGCCGATGTGAAATACAAATGCTTAGCATTTGTACGAAAGAAAACAACTGCGTCATCGGACTTATTCGACACTCATAATGTGAAGTCTCATTTAACATTCAGTTTTTTCTAATGCAATATACATATATACGTACATACAAACATACCATATTAAGGATTTCTTCCTAATGATGAAAAAAGAATTATATCCTACAAAGACAATGTACCACAGCAGAGCAGGACAGAGATTAGGGTAACATTAAAGATATACATACAAACATACATACACTATACACAATATTGAATGGAGTTTCTATAATGTAAATGCATGTTAGTTTAGATACACTATAACAGTGAATGATATTATGAGCTTTATTAATTGATTTTTTTTTTTTATTTGGTTCTTGATTTTAGGTTAACTCAGCCATGGGTCTTCAAGCCACAGCCGCTACGAAGCGGAAACATGATCTTACATTCGATAGCAAGGACACGAACACCTACACAAATTGTCCTCCACCAATAAAGACCAGTAAATGGTCATTGAATAATAACAATTACAACGATGCTGTAGAAGAACAGAAAGCAACAGCAACGATGAGTTCATTTAAAACCAACAGCAGAAATAATAATAATAACAATGAAAATAAAAATTGTAACATTTCATGCAGTACAATGTCATACAGCTTAAGAAATGGTAAAGAAGTTCTAAGAACGAAAGTGGGCTCCTCAAAGCCTGTACTGAATGCTTTAGTAGCAAATATTCCAGCAGCTGGAGAAGTCGATGCCACAACACCTTTGCCGCCGACTTCTTCTACGCCGGTCCCGGAAGACAGCATAGCGAAATTAGAGGTTGTGGCAAACGTACCTTGGACATCTGCACCAGAACCGGTGGATTGTATATCAAAATTACAAGCTGTTGCCGTGCCCAGTGATCCTTGGGGTAGCATATCGACCCGATCAACTTTAGCGACGACACTCCTCAGTGCGGACGAATTAGACGACGATGACGATGACTTTGAAGACGACTATGAAGAAGAAGAAAGTATTATTCCCACATATTGTCCACTTAGGTACCACACATTCCCATCTTCGAATCCTTCAACAACTAATCATCAGAGCCAACAGCGCATGAATAGTAGTTTCACAACTTCCCAAAGTTATAATTCTAGGCCAAATTACTATTCCGAGCCGTTCCCACAGCAAAATTGCTCGCGCACCGGAAGTCCGCAACATCTCCGAGTTGGAAACGGTTTTAGCTGGCAAACATCAAATGGTAATAACAACAGCTTCTATTCAATACCGGAGTCTTCTTACACCCCATCGCCCCATCAACAAACACAGTCGCAACTCCAACCGCAGCCACAGCAGCAACAGCAAACGATCAGATGTGCGGAAAATGGCAAATCTTATTTAGAATTGGGTTGTAGTAGTCCAGTTCTCACTATGGCAAACAATTCGGTGCAATCACCATCACAGTCATCATTTGCTGGTATTCATGTTGCTGCACCCGCCACTCACGAAGCCAGAATGCCAATTAAACGATGTTGTGATGGACGTGGTACTTGGTGCAGTGCCAATAAATCTTGCTACAAAGATATTCGTCTAAAAATACGAAATTTATCCATGTTTAAACTATCCCGCTTTCGACAAGTCTCAGAACAATCCTTGTATAGATCCGTATTAATTTGCAATACTCTGAAAAGGATTGATAGAGAAATTGAAACGGAGACAAAAGAACTTCATCAGGCAGCAGCACACGTTGCGCAACAGCACCATAATCATTTAAACCATTCGTCTACTCATCATCAGCCTCAAACGCAATATCATCAGTTGCATTCACATATGCAAATTCAGTCACCGTTATCTCCACATAACAGCAATAACAATAACGGACATCATCATCAATTGCCACAGCAACAACTCCATTCGCAACAGCCTATCCTACATACTCAGCATCAGGATTACATGCCTGCTTCTAATAGCGGACGACTTGGTGGAAGCATTGAGTATCAAAGTCAGCAACAACAGCAACAATCTGCGTCTCAGCAAAACTTTCAGCAACACCATCATTATCAAAATGAACGCCTGGAAACTTCATCTTTCCAAAATTCTTTCCAAAAATCACCTGCCAACTCGAGTCAGTTTTCAAATAATCAATGTTCAAATAGTTGTCCAGGTTCTGTAACAATTACAACTCTTCATCCATATGACCACTATCCGTTTAGAGAAGCACATTCGGGGCGTGCTACCCCTTTTCCAAGCCAAACTGTGATATCAATACCACCCGTCTCAGCCCCAGTTTCTACATCAACGACGTCTCAAGTGCAATCACCAGTGGCACCAATTGCAAACAGTACAACAACAGTTTCAACTTTGTCTTCAACAACATCTGATACTGATTCCGGTTATGCGGACGATGATTCAACGCGTTCTATTAACTGGAGTTCAGTGCTTAGCCTTTCGTCACAATCGGCCTTAGATCCTCTAAACAATAGCGACCTATTTTCGATACTACCACCTGTCAATCCTGCCACTGCTGTTCCTGTTTCCATACCACCATCTTCCTCTGCAACAAATGGGAGCGATACAAGCTTCTCATCCTCTATGGCAGTAGCAATAAGTGGAACTTTCACAACGGTTCAGTCATCATCATCAGCGCCTTCATCTGCCACTACAAGTACATCATGCAATACCTCAACCATACCACCATCTGCAACAACGACGGCAACCTTCACCACATTATCGACAATTTCATCAGCGACTCATTCACTCACTTCCTCTTATGTAAGCAGTATAAGCTCTAATTCAGCATCTGCATCATCGTCTTGGGAGTATGGCTTTTTAGATATGGAATTCGGCTTGGGCACCGAATTTACAGAATTAGCTCCTAGCTGTAAACTATCATCTGAAGATTTCGGTTTTAAAAACAGCCTGACGCCAGTAACAGTCACACGCTACGATAACGAACTTGAACAACCCGCTCATATAATGGTCGGTAGTTAGTATCAATTGTAAGCGGCTACTTTAACATTTGTTTTGCTATGTTGCAAGCAATTCCTTCCTTCTTCTATCACCTCGTCTACGAAAAGTATTTTTAAATATATTAAGTTGAAGCTTATCCATTATCAAGCTTTAGAATGCCACTTTATATCTCTAAGTTACTCGCTAAATACTAAGTTTTCTAATTTTCATTTATTCTACTTCAAAAATACTCTCTTCCTCTCTTTCTTTCTCTCTCTATATATATATATATATATGTATTGGTAGTATATAGGTTATATAGGTATATATACCAATATATATATGAATATGCCAATTATATATATATATATATACCATATGTATATACGTATTAGTAATACGCTCAGGTTGTGAACACATTTTTTCTTCTTACCGCTAGAACTTTATAAAACCTCATGTTAAAATGAAGCTACAAATGGAAGTCAATGGTCATTTTTCAAAATTTGAAACGACACATATTCTTTTCTATTCTATTAAAAGATACAAAGGATACGAGTTAAGAAAAATGATATTTTGACTTTTCTCAAGTGCAATGCTTTAATAAACATGTATTAAATTCCTATTTTTAATTACTCTGCATAAAAACTAGCAAAAATTTTCTTAAAACTTTGTAAATATTTTTAATATGAATAAAAACTTATTTAAAAACTTCAGAATCCATCGTTAGCTGCAATCTAAGATATTGTTATTAATTTAAGATAATATATATATACATATATATATATATGTATGTATACATAAGATAAGTTTTATTAATAAAGAACTTCTTCAAGAGGATTTCTTTAAATAATTTCGATTTAAGAAAATATAAAACTGTATATATTTTTAGG
>QOCX01000167.1:55490-72393 GCA_005959815.1 Sarcophaga bullata
ATTATTATTTATCGGAAGAATTTAAAAATAATACGAGTAATTTAGTTAATCAATAACTAATACAATGCAAAAGGACAAAAATAAAAGAAAAAAAAAAAGAAATTTATTATGAAAGAAAAAATAAAAAAAAAAACAATAAAACCTATTTAAAATTCTTGTTAAAAAATTAAATCTGTATCATTTATTTTAACAGTATATTTATAACAATGCATATCGAATTTGGGGAATTCTGAAATAATTTGGGGAATTCTGAAAAGAATAATCAGATTTTATAGCTTTCAAAGTGTTTTAGTTCTATGTAGGAACTGGTCAGAATCTGTTATTTCAAAATGAGTTAAAAGTTCATATTTTATTCGGGCGGGGACGGAATACATTTCACCACTAAATTTTTTGAATTATCTGTTGTACCAGACGTTACAAGCACGTAACCTATTTTTTAACTTTAATATCTCCGCCCCATGAATCTAAATATAGATAATCGATTAATGCATAGAAATTTCGCCAGAAACAGTCATTGTTCTTAAACAAACTTAGATATGGTACATAGTTTCTAAAGATCTAATGGTCCCTTTACTGCCAATATATCAGTGTTTGACAATCACCGATAGGTGTATACCATTACCAACTATTTGCAGATTTTTAATTAACAACAAATTTAGCCGATTAATATTTATAATTTTATAATAATTCATTTCAGTTACCCAGAGAGTACATTATTTTCCGTTTCAGAATAAAACTTTTTCCAAATAAAACGGTACAATGCAAGGCAAATTTAAAACTTTACAATTATATTCACTCCTAATCTGAAATTATTGTAGGTTGTATTTAAAATTACATCAAGTATTTGGCATGTTGCGTAAAAAAGCATACTAGATTGCCATTACAATTCTATTCAAGATTCTCACACCTCACATGCTGTTCAATACCTAACGATAGATCTAGTAAACTTTTCATGACAATTTTGTTTACTCTCAGAGTTTTTGACACAAGACTGCTGAAAGGAAGTCAACGAAGGAAAAACTTTTTCAATTTTTTTTTTTTTCAAGAACTCCAACCCAGGCTCTAGCCGACTATGCCAACACACTAGCTATTAGATAACAACGACTTCAATGGGCAAAATGAAAATTTGTCTGTATTTAAAATAGACATAGAACAGACTTAATGTGTATTTATTTACTGTTTTTGTAGCAAAGCGACTCAAACCTAGCTATTGATATTGATTTAACTTTAGCTATTGACAAAACTGATTTGTATTATACAATATACATATACGCACAGACGTAATTTCAACTAATTTAGTTTTTTTAATTTATATTGCGTCTTATTTATTATTGCTAAGAACATTTAATAACAATTGGAAAATTTTTAAAAATGATCTTACTCACATAATATGATTTGTATGTTTGATTTTCATTCTGCTTCCATGTCAAGCTTTAACTTATTTTTTATCTCATCGGTAATATGGAATCCTTCGCCGTGTCCTGGTATTATATAATCGCAAATATTTGCCATCTTAAAGCGATTTTTTCTCTGCAACTTTGGACTTTCCGATCCAGCATTCAACCATATCGATGAATCCCAAATATCGTTTTTATTTTCAAACAAATCACCACATACACCAACCGTATTAAAAATATCGACATTTTTAACCAACACTGATACACAACTCAAAGTATGACCCGGTGTTCGTATAACTTGAATTTCATCGCGAACCAGTTGAAAAGGCTGCTCCCAATCGAAATACGGGTACCTGTTTCTATTAGAAATGCAGGAACCAACAAAATGGAATTGTGCATTTGTGAAAAGATGATTACAGCCAATATGATCCGAGTGACCATGAGTGCACACAACATAATTAATATCTTTTAGTGCTATCGAATGTTGCTTCAAAGCATTCTCAATAGCGTCACTGTCCCAAGCAGTCATTGTATCAATGATAATATTTTTTCCACAATGACTTTGTATTAAAGTGCAACTGCAATTTGCAAGCATAGAGTTAGAATCCAATGGGTCCACTTGTGAATAGCCCACAGATAAAATTGAGAGCTTGTTCATTTTTTCTCGGTTTAAGCGGGAAAATTTACGCAAAACTGACTAATTGAAAATTGATTCAAGAGTAGACAGATATTCATTGTAAAATGCTAACAAAAATTTGTTTTTTTTTGCTTTGTAGCCCAATAATATCTTCTAGACTGATCCATGATATAACGAATATTATTTTGCGCTATAGAATTTTGTTTCAAGAGTATCACAATAATATATTAATAATTATTTAATTTATTTTACCAAAATCACTTTATTCATAAGCATGGGTTCCAACTCATTAGGTCTATTTTAGTATAACTCACAGACAAAATTAAGACTCTATTTTCATTTTTGTTCAACAGCGTTTAAGCGCGAAAATTTACGCAAACTATTTAATTCACTTTAAATGATGTCAAAGCATATTAAGCCATTCACTGTAAAATGCTAACTTTTTTTTTTCATTACACACAACCATGAAATACGAATGTATGTTTTTTTCTAATACACACACCTACATATACACGCCTTCACAAGACTCTCGTGATGGTTGGGAGATGACAATTAGGAGCTATAATTATGACGGAATAGCTAATATCGGTGTTACAACGGGTCCTTATAGGTCCCAAGTAAGCTGTCAGTTTAACCTAACATGCATACATATACCTTAACATCTTCGTTTCCTGTGAAACGATTTTATATGACGTATAATTATGTATTTCCAAATTTTCCAATTTTGTAACCAATTTTCTCCTGATACATATGTACATGTATATGAAAAATAATTAAATGTCTTCGACAATCTATGAAAATAAAAATGTATTTAAAATCCTCAAAAAAGTGGGCATTATATTTTATAAATAGTGAGTTAATGATTTAATGATAGTCTAACTTTGTATACTTATAAGATGCATGGATTTAGTAATTTAATCGTATTATTTTTCTACCACAAAAACTACTGAGAATCACTAGAACTGGAACTAGAACTGTCTGTAGACATTACTTCAACATCGTCCTGTGAGGCTTCTTTATGTGAACGAGTCTCTAAAGCAACGGAATTGCCCGAAGAACCCATCGACATGTGCAATTCTCCCATATTAGTCCAATTAAACTGATTTTGGAAAGCATTTGGTACTTCATTCAAACTGCGCTGGTTATCGGCCATATTATTTTGATGAGCAACGCCACCACCATTAATATTCAAATCGGATTTCCCCAGGAAGCCATTGCGCATTTCAATATCAGTGGGGTACGGACGCCTTACGTCACCGATACACCAGGTTAAAGGAGCGCTCACAGCATTCGCAGAGCTTATTCGATGAGCATACTTTATTAATTCTTCTGAAGATACAGGCCTTTTGTTTGCTTGATTAATACTCGCTAGTTTACGACGAGCTTGAAAAATGGCAGTTGATAAAATGTGCTCGGCGTCTTTGAGAGATTTTTGTAGTTTCTGTATTTCACGGTCCTGAAAATAAATTATTTTAAATTAGCGAATACAATATACAATCAAACCGCTTATACTATGACAAACCTGAACATCAACTTTTGCTTTTAATTCATTCATCTTTTGTTCCAATCTTGCCTGCTCATCTGCTAATTCCAACATTTTACGGAATTCCTCATCCTTCGCCACAAGAAGATCTACTAAAGCTGTATGCTCGGCCGTCGATATCTTCTGATGTTTTGGGGATAAATTTTCTATAAGTTCTCTGAAAAGTTATAATATTTAATATTTTATAAGCATATCCTTTAAGTACAACTTAATACATACTTTGATATTAGCTCCATGTCATCTATCAAAAGTAATAGTCGTTCCTTTGTACTCAAATGGAAAGACATTTTCAGTTTAGTGTAAACCACAAAATACAGTGTAAACAAACAAATGTTGGCAGAAAATAGTACTTATTTATTAACAAAACATAACACTCAATTCACGGTGAAATGGTAACATCTAACTTTTCTTTTGTGTTGCTTAGAATAATCTGGCATTCACAAGTTTTACAACAAATAAACTTTTTGACAATTTAAAATACTAAAATTTTGTTTTTGTTTCATAAAAAGATTTTATTTTAAGAATTTATTACTTAAATGTTCTGGAGTGAATGCAGCAAGCATTACTATTGTTTGTTTATTTTGTTGTTCTCACAAGGCGATACTAAATTGTATAACAAGTACAGAGAATCAGAGATTTTTTAAATAAATATATACATAAATATGCGTGCATTAATTTTGAAAGAGATATTTAAGAAGTACTGTAGATATTACAGCTACAAATCGGTAAAGCGCCCTGACTTTGGGGCAAATCTTAAAAAGCCAACAAAACCGTTGAGTAAAGAATCTAATGCAAAGGATAATGCTGATCTAACAAAACATCTGAAATCAAAAATTTTAGCAACAGGACCCATAACTGTCGCTGAATATATGCAAGAGGTTTTAATAAATCCGCATGCTGGTTATTATATGCATCGAGATGTTTTTGGCAGGGAAGGAGATTTCATAACTTCGCCAGAAATATCTCAGATATTTGGTGAGGTAAGTGAAAATTAATTAAAGATACAAGTTATTGTAAACTGAAATAATGATTTTAAAAGTTGGTTGCTATTTGGGTTTTAAGCGAATGGCAAAAACTAGGCAGTCCTTCATTTCAACTAGTCGAACTCGGACCAGGACGAGGCACTCTGGCACGTGATGTTCTCAAAGTTTTGGCACAATTTAAACTAAAAAGTAATTTTTCAATGCATTTAGTTGAAATAAGTCCACATCTTAGTGCGTTACAGGCACAATTGCTGTGTTATAAGCATGAACCTGTTGACAGTAATCAATTTGGTTGTTATCAGAAGGGAATTACAGCTTCAGGCATACAAGTTTATTGGTACTCGAGAATAGAAGATGTGCCAGCTGAATTTTCAATTGTATTGGCTCACGAGTTCTTTGACGCTCTGCCTGTACATAAACTTCAGTTGGAGGATGGAGTATGGAAGGAAGTGCTTATTGACGTTGAGGATGAAAAGTTAGAAAACGATTTCAGATTAATTTTATCGAGAAATCAAACGCCGATTTCAAAATTGTTTCGGCCAATTAAAGGCGAGACTAGGCAATGTCTGGAATACTCTGTAGAATCCGATCGAATAATTGACTTGTTAGCTACTCGCTTCGAAAAAAACGGTGGTATTGGATTGATAATAGACTATGGACATTTTGGAGAGAAATCAGACACATTAAGGGTGAGGATAATTCAAATATTTATAATTCTTTTCTTAAGAGCTATCTATCTAAAATATATTGTAAATAAATATAAAAACGTGGAATTTTTTCTATTACAGGCTTTTAGAAAGCATGAATTATATAATCCATTAAAATCTCCTGGTACAGCTGATATAACAGTAGATGTTGATTTTCGTCAGATGAAATGGATTGCAGAGAAGGATAATAAGGTAGTGTGTTTTGGACCTGTTGAACAAAGGCTCTTTCTAGAACGTATGCAAGGAGAAGTTCGTTTAGAGGTATTACAAAATATCTACATGTGTATTTTATATTTTATTTTATTTGATTATTTTTCCTTCCAAATTAGCGCCTAATGAAAAATGCTTTACCAGAACACCAAAAAACAATCCAATCCGCTTATGATATGCTTACGCACCCTGACAAGATGGGTACACGATTCAAGTTCTTCTCCATGTTTCCTGCCGTGCTAAAGGATCACTTACAAAAGTTTCCTGTAAACGGGTTTCAATAGCTTATTAATTAATTTTATTTGTTGTTTTTGAATTAAAATGTTACATGTTTTTATCCATGATATTATTTTCTGTAAATTACTTCGTTAATAACTTGTGTTTCTTGGGATGTAAATTGTAAAACAGCACTTATAGCATTTATCATATGACGTTTACCATCGGTGTCTTTGGACACAATGTAACTAATGATTACATTCTTTAAATACTCCAAATTAGCACCTTCTCGAGATTTGCATCGCTCAAGTCTAGTAAATGTAATTTAAGAATAATATCGAATATACTAAATTTTTTCCAATAATAAGAGATTGTGGAATCATATATTTCGAAGAAAAATATGTCATATTTAATTATAAAGTAATCCTATTTGTACTCACCTATCAACTTGCTCCTCTAGCATGCAAATTTTATTATTAAGCTCTTCTTGAGCAGTAACCTTTTCGTGTATAGCTTTGCGCATGGCTGTTTCTGCTTGATATTTAGTCTTCCTTAAATTTGCTATTTCAATATCTTTACGCGCTATCTCATTGGCATAGTGTAACATGTGACAATTCTCGCCCAGTGATAGCTTTTTCGACTTAGAGTTTGACTTATAAAATGTAGTTTGGTTTTGTGGAGTATCTTCGAATATTTCATTCTTTAAAGATTCCATATTACTCATATCATTCTTGGATTCATTTATCTGCTCTGAACTAGAGTTGGCTTGATTATTAGAATGAAAAATTTCAAAAGATGTTTGCAATGCTTTTATCTCTTGTTCTTTTTCATCGAGGAGTTGTAATGAGCGCTGTCTTTGCTTTTGTAGCTGTTGCTCTAGATCATTTAGCTTGCAGCGATAATCGTTTTCCATATCAGTATGTAACGTTTGCCATTTTGACCGCTCTTCTTTTACTGCTAATCTCAATTTTTCATCATAATATTTTAACTCGACGTCTTGCTCATCTATGTTTCGGTTTAAATCTTTGACTTTTTCTTGTAGTGTTGCAATGTGATCCTTTTGCTGTTGCAATTTGTATTCAAGGTCGCTATTTTCTAGTTTTGAATTTTCTAGCTGTTGCGTTAATTTCGAAATTTCTTTTTCACACTGGGAGTGATCAGCCCCAACGGAGAAAATGCTTGTCAAGTCGATTGGATTACTAGATCGTGCATTGGCTTGCAAAAGAATTTTCTTCAATTGCATTATATTTTCCACAATTTTTGAGATATCACTGTTGGTTAGCATTGTTCTTTTAATTCTTTTATCGTTGAATAAATCCTGCATTAACTCGTCCAAAGTAGACTTATTGGAATGTTCTGCGGTCATCTTTTCCAAATCTTGAATTTGCAACTTTAATAGCTGTATCGATTCTTGGTCATGTTGTCTAAGACGGTCATATGTTCCCACAGTAGTGCTTAACTCCGCCAATCTAGATTCAAGATTTGCCACGCGATTTTCATGCAAGATAGCTTGTTTGCGGGATTGCTCTTCGGCCAATTGGACTCTGTGTTGTTCATTTTTTATTGCTATTGCATGCTGCTCCTTCAACTGTTGCATTTCTTTTTGAAGTTGTTTTAATAATACTGAACTATTGCGATTGTCTGAAGAAAGGTCCATACCATCTTTTTGCTCATTTAGCAACTTTATTTGTGCTTTCGCTTCCTTCAACTGCGTTTGCAATTCTGTTTTACTGGAATTTTCGGCCTCATTACTAGCAAATTGCATTTTGAAATTATTCAGTTGCATTTCAATATTCTCCTTAAGATGCCTTTCATCAGCATAAAGTTTCTGAAGTTCTCTAATCATCAGCATTTGGTTGTTACTTTCTTTCTCTCTTTCCTGACGTTCAATTATTAATTTTGCCTTGTAGTCATCAAGTTCACTTTTTGCCCGTTCTTCGTTCTTCTTTATGGTACTTTGTAGTTCAGCAATAGTTTTGTCCTTCTGTTGCAATTGGACACGCAACACTTTCTTATCAGCCTGAAATGATGCTTCCATGCGTGATTTCTCCGCCGACAACGTAGCCAATGAGTTCATAAGTGTTGCAATTTGGCTCTGAAAAGAACAATTTTCATTTATTTCGGTTTCCTCCTCTGGGTTCGTAGTTGACGATGTTTCTTGTGTTTGAACTTCATTTGAATCTGTTGCAGTTGTGCCTGCTAATGCCGCAGATGAATTTCTATCGTCTTTCTTATTTAGTACCGCTGTTAGGCTCGTTTCTAATGCTTCTTTCTCCTTTAGAAGTCCCTTGTACGCAGTTATAATGTCTTTATGAAAATTCGACGTAAATATTTATGTTCAACTATTCAAATATTTTCAAAGAATATATGATTTCAACATACCTTTCAATCTTTTCTCATAACGGGAAAGCTGCTCCTTTTGGGAATTGATTACAGCTTCCAAATCATTTCTACTTCGATCCATTTTAGCTATTATTTATTAAATTTACAAACAATCAAAATTTGCCACATAATTCAATTTGCAAAAAACATTTAATTCACAATCATCGGTAAGAGCAAACAGTAGGAAAAATAATATATCAGCTGTTTAAATGTAAATAGCTGCATTCATGTACTCAAATAAATACGCATTTGATGTCATGAAATGTCAAAACTAAAATATACGAAATGTTAAAGTTTTTAAAAGAATTAAAACAAAAATTAAATTGAATATTGCTGGCACCGTTGGTAAGCAATAAAATAAATAATAAATACACAATTTAATTTTTTTAAATTTAAGAAAAATGGGATAATTTTAAATTATTTGGGTTTACAGGTATGTTAACCGAATGCACCTAATATTGTAATACAAAAAAAAAGCATTTCATTCAACATGAGATGACAACACTACAACATATGTTTAAAGCAATAATTTTGCATAAAATTTTACTTCAAATAGAATATTATTCCTAAAATTTAGTTTTAAAGTTTATAATTAAAATACCTTGTATAAAATGTTATTTCTTATGCAAACATCTCGTAAATTTTCAACAACAACAAGTTTATTGGTAAAGCATTTTTCTAAACGTTCCAATCCAGGATTGGGTTATCAAATATCGGCTATCGAAGATGCTGCCGATATAATAAAAAGTGATCCTGAAGGTTTTGGTGATTTAGAAAGTGACTTAATGGAGGCTCACAAGTCTCACAGACAGCATGAGCTTGAAGTAAAGAAACAAAATGATAAAATACGGCAGAGTATTGTGGAAAGAAAATATTTTCGAAAAGAACCATTACCAAATCTTCTAACATATGCTGAGAAGGAACAGATCAAATATTTACATTCAGGTGATAAGGATGAATGGACTATTGAAAAATTGGCAGAAAGTTTTCCAGCAAGTGTTGAGACGATTCGTAAAATTTTGAAGTCTCATTGGACTCCCTTGTCGGCGAAACGGATACTTGCCCACGATGCTACTGTTTTTAGAAATTGGGAAAGATTTAAAAAAGGTGAATATAAAACTAAAATGAGTACTGAATTGCAAAATCATTTGGAGAAGTTTGCTGATAGATCGCCTGCAGATTTGAAACTTTTACAAGATCCAACGAAAGCATTACCGAAAAAACAATGGCAAAAGCCCATAAGCAACGAGTTTTCATCGTTGTTAACGTTACAGTCTGCCAGAGATCAAATAAAGGAATCATCGGCGTTGACGACTGGCGATAAACCTGAAAACATAAATCAGCAGCATTCTGATGATACATATCTTTTGGGTAAAATTGAAAACAAAAAGCCTATGACCATGAAAGAGTTAAGAGACAGTCTCGCACAAAGCAATTCAAATTTAGAAAGTAATACATTGATTAAGGAACCAACACACGAAATAAATCATATAAACGATACAGGTATTGTTAAAGGGAATTTAGACTCTTTGAAATTAAGATCTTTAGACTATACAGAAAAGTTTGCTACCACTGAGATAGTGATTAACGAAAGCGACAGCAAAAAATATGGAATATCAGCTACAAAAGAGTAAGTAATCCTATGATACTAATAAGCAAAATTTATTGAATTTAAGTTGTTATTTTTTTTACTCATTAAGACGTATTCATATACCAAGAAAATTGTGGCGGAAAGGATTTACGTATCGCGTATACGATTCTTACTACGATGACGATGGTGAATTCTTGTACAGAATACCTGGCATGACCCCACAATGATAAATTACATTCTGACGTTGTTATCACCCATAGTTGGTATTTTGTACAAATAATAATTTAGTTTCCGTTTATAAAATCATTGTTGTACTCTAATAAAGTTATTGATATTAAACAGTAAGCTGTCTTTTATATGTATTTAATTTACATTTTCATTTATAATTTGTTTTTTTCTTTCAACTAGACACATGCAGCTATGCTTTATCGAGAATATCAGTTACATTTAATACTAATAAGAACGCTAATAGGAATATGCTAGGTCTTGTTTGACTCAAAATTTTCTATTAATTTTGACATTGCAAAGAAAAGCTGTAGCGATGTAAATGAGAATCAATGTGTGCATATAAATGTTTTATGTCTTACTCCCTTACTCTTATTACTATGCGTATTTTAGTAGAAAAAACCAAGTTATTTATTTTAATATCTGTGATTACCATTTTTTTTTTTTGTAATATTTTTATTATTTATTATTTGAACTGTGTATAAATTCAAATATGTAAATGAAGAAAATGTTTAATTTACACATTATTAATAGTATTACTTGAAAGAAGCAATAAAAACTAAACATAAAAGATATATGTACGTATGTATGTGTAACAATAATATATATATGTATGTATGTATATAGATTAATATATTTAATATAATAATAATAACATATGAAACAGCTTTAAATCAAAGAATATAATTAGCTCGAAAAATAAGAATTGTCGATTGTTTGTTGTGAAAGTTTGTTGTATCTATTTCACGAGTCTGTAAAAATTGTAGAAAAATCGTGACAAAATTCGATTTTATATGAATTGATTTGTTATATAAAAATTTCAATTTTAATACTATATTTAATAACAAACAATTAATTGAGGCATCCGTTTCTAGTAAATAATTTAAAAAATTGTTTCAGTTAGATTTTCCCGAAAATGGACTAGATGAACCGACTGAAGGTGGTGTCGGTGTGTTAGCACTACGCACACCATCGCCTTCGCAAACATACTTTCCTAAAAAAATGTTGTATTTATTACTTTTCTCTGACATTATAAGAATTTTCCTCAATTTCCTACCTGATACAAATCTCTTTTTTACCAATGACACTCGATATCCTTGCCCAAGTAATTCAAATTCTATCCCGGACAGTGTGGTTCCTTCGCAATTAAATTGTGTTGTTAACAAAGCTGGAGTAGACGGCCCTTCGCTTAGTTCTAATCGAGCTCTTAGGGTTCCCACTCCCCCATCTTGAGAGTTTTGGGATATGTCAGTGAAATTCCAAACTAAACGATTCGATTCTCCCAGCCTTCAAGCAAGATATTTTGGTTATATTATTTAATATAATATTGCGTAATTGCATAATTCTCACTTACCATGCCGAATGAGGTTTGGATTGTACATTTCGGACTGAACCATTGACCGGAACAAAGAGTGTCACATTTAATAAAGGACAAGCGACACTCATGGCATGATTATTGTACTTATAATCAACCTTGAGAGCTGTGAAGGTGGGTTCGCATTTCCAGTAGCTCACAAGTTGAAATGGACACGAACTGGCCCCCGGTTTCGATCGTACTTGATATTTTAAAATATCAACATTAAAATATGATGCTGTAGGATTTTGTTCAGCCTGTCGTCTTAATAATGCCGTCAAAGCTGGCATATTAAATTCCAACATTGTACTAAAAGAGCTTGACTGATTTTTGTCTCTATAAACGAATAAACGAATCATTGAATTATTACAACGAAAACCTATATAATATAATCAAACACATCTTTTTAACTTTATAATAATGATATCGTTAATAATAATATAATGTATAAATTAGAATAAATTAACTTACGCTTGTACTAATTTACTATTTGGTATAAAATGTTCTAGATTTTGTACATTTTTTATGCGAAAACCCAACTTGGCTGGATTTGGGTTATTGGCCAACAAACCAGCAACACCAGCAGGGAATGATAACATCATATCCCCTGATATTTTCACCTGACACCGAGATTCATCACTACCTCTAAAATTTCAAAATAAATATTTATATATAAAGCAAAGGATATAAGTATTTATGCAGTATAATTTAGCTTACCTGAAATAGGCATGAATGATCTCATGGAATGCAACGGCCAGTGGTATAGTATCGGAGATTCCAATTGTCAATGGAGAAGGACCTCTTGAAGAACTAATATTGCCAATGGCTGTACGGAACTCCAAAGACCCTATACTATCCGCTCGATTAATGGCATTAATAGGTGCCGGACTAATGCGACCTCTAGCTCCCACTAACATCTCCGATCTTCTAGAAGGCGGTCTTGGTATTGCAATACTACTACCAGTTCCTGATGTCGGGGTTGGTATTTGACGAACTTGAGTCTTGCTAAAGTTTGCAGAGGCAGGCGCCGATGAACTAACATCTCCCAATTCAGAAAATATATCACCCAGATCAGCGTACCTAAGGTATAATGTTCAAAGATAAATTAGTTTATGTCATATAAATTGTAGATCTTTTGAAATACCTTGAATTATTTGACATAGATAGAGTCGGACTTTGCAAAGGTGCATATGGGTGTACTGCAGCAGTTGGTGTGGAAGCGTTTGAAATCTCTGGCGATTGTTGTCTCGATGTCAATCTAGATTGTTGTTGTAATTGCTGACTGTGCTGCTTTAAATATAGATACTTTGATTTATTGTTCAGTTGAATGCAAAAGGCTAAAGCTTACCGAAAAGACTCCAGTCGGTGATAATGATATATTTTCAACAGTGGCCCTCAATTCATCTACACTGGCAGACATTGGTGCTTGCCCATTATTTAATGGTTTGATTTTGACATGTATACGCTTCTCAGGTCTATCATTATCCGAATCTGAATCAGAATCAGAATAGAAACTACCTGCTGCAATATTTGAAGATAATATTTAATTTAAATTATAATCTACAATTTAATACAACGCTGGCTTACCGGTTTCTTTGTTTTCATCCCAAGCGGCTTCTTTTAGCGGCTGAATACTATAACCGTCCTCATCGACTTCGTTGCTACATTGGCCAACTGCTGACGTTGGGTTATTATTTTTAATAGCATGATTGGAATCACCAGTTCCACTAACAATACTATCACCTAATCCTGCTATAACTGTTAGATCAGTTACATTTGTCCCTCCCGATGTTGTAGCACTTGAGTCTAGTCCACTTCCAACAAGTTTCGACGTTATGGCTAATAGGCCAGAAGTATTCGCACTTGTAATTTGTTGTTTTGATTTATTCTGATCGTCGTAATCAGCAGAAATGTTTCCTCGATCAACACTAGAAATTTTATAAAAATATTAAATAAACAAATGATAAATCGCTACCAGGATATAAAATATTGAAATATTATTTGTACTCCTAGAAAGGACTTACAACATACCTTTGTGTGCGTTCCTCTTGTATATTGTCAGACATTTCGCCATCTTTCTTTTTTTTGGATTTTTTAGTTTTTGTTTTGTCCCGTTTACTCCGCAAAATACCAGACACTGAGTAAAGATTAAAGCAAAAATTCCATTTTAACATTTTTAAAATAATCCAAAATCATATACTTTGTTAGTCAACTTAGTCTACTACTATTTCAATATAAATACAGTTAAAACTCAAACACCAACTCAAGATAAGATATACAATTTTATAATATAGGACTATATAAATATGTATAAATAAATATATATATATATATACATATGTATATATAGTATATAGTATCCATAGTAGTATTATATATATATATATATATATAACTAAGTAATATTTTAAAGTTTCCTTGCATAACCGTTTTATTAATACAAAAATAAACTCAATCAACACAAGATCATACCCTGAGAATTGGAAGAGAATATATTTAAAAGGGATGTAGTACGTCTCTGACTTGTTCCCAATGACGTAGCAGGTGTAGTAGTATAAGAATTGTTGCTTGCTGTATTTTGTGGTGAAAATAGTTGTTGATGATTTGTGGTGCTTGTAGTTCCCGAACGATCTGAGAATTTTTTAGTACTTAATACGGGAGCTGATATATTTGGTGATGTAGCAGTAATGCTGTCAGTAGGATTTGTTGTTAAAACATCACGCTCTATTTGTGAGTTCAGTGCTATCACAAATACAGATGAAAGGAATTTGTTTATACGAATTATTAAAGATCTTATAAATTATCGCAAATACATAAAAGTAAATAATTCTTTTCGATGAATTGGTCTGTGTAAATGTATATTTGAAATCTTATAATAAGCCATGTGTCAATCCATTTAGAAAAAAAAGGAAACGTAACTGTTATCGAAGATTCTATACTCATAACGCACGTTTACGAAAACAAAAATTGTTGGGTTCAACTTTTATTTTGATACTACTACTTAATTCTGAACTATTTTGAATATTATTGCTTACGTAAATGAGCGTTATGTTTACAAATATAACAAATTAAGATTACAAATAAATTTGTTAAATATAGTTGGTGTTTTGAGTGAGCGAACAAAAACTACAAATAAACGAAAAATATACTAAAAAAAAAATTAATAGAATAATAAAAATCATATTCATTTCGTATTAATTTGTCAAGTTTTTCTTTAAATCTAAGCAAATAACAAAAACAAATTCTACAGCAAAATATACAAATAATTGTTTGTAAATAGTATATAGTGGAATGGAGCAATGTAATGATTTGGTATAAAATTAGACGAAATCTAGCAAAAAATTTTGCCGTCAAACTTTTATCGTTGGCAGATCTATAAAAACTTTAAAATGACACGACAGTTTTAAAAATGCTAAAGTAATCTCAGATAGGAATACGTCGAAAACTAACTATGTAACAATAGTTTACATAATTTTAGTTTTAGAATAGGCGATTATATTATATTATACATACATACATAGTATGTTGCAGAGATATAGGGTAAGTATATAAATAAAAAAAGGAAAGATATATAATATAAACAATACTTGTTCTTATAGTGTCAGTTTATAAAATTTAAAAGGTTATGTAATATTAAATAGGGTAATAGTGTTTAAGCATTTGTCAAAAATGAACCTTGATTGTTATCCTGCAGTGATTGAAGCTCTGAGTTAAGGGAATTTTTGTTGATGGTTGTGGTAGTTGTACAAGAGGTGGTGGTAGTACTAGTAGTGTTATTTGTAGCATTTATATTGACTGATAGTGAACTTGTGATACAATTACTATCCATACCGAAATTTCCACTGCCACTTGTGGCAGATGTAGATATTCCGGTATTTTGTGGTTGTAACTGTTGTTTGCTGGAATTGTTTGAAGAGAACCAACTTCGAAAATTACTTTTCACTGTGCTAGTTGATACAGATGCACTTGTTGTAGTTGTTATTTCTGGAGAAGTTGGTCGAGATGTGGCAGCTTTCGCGGTATTTACATCTAAAGCTGTGTCATCAGCATTTAAAATGCTACCACTGCCACTAGCTATACTACCAACAGAAATAGCTTCTGTACCACGCATATCCATGGAAACATTACCACCGCGATTTATACTCGTTGCAGAGTTTGAATTTGAAGCCGCAGATGGTTGATTCAGACGAATATTAGAAGTGGCTGATATTTGTTGATTAATAGATAATGGAATGAATTCAAGTTCTGGCATTTCTAAAAATATAAATTACAGAAAAATAATTCACATACAATTTACGCTTGCATTTAAATAAATAAAAAAACTTATTACCGGGCTTTTCTAGGCCAGTATATTTATTTAACACAAATTGTTCTAACAATTTGTCGACGGTCATATCTAAAAATTGACGCTTAAAATCGGAATGTACCTGAAATACAAAGATGGAATAAAATTATTGTACACTTTTAATGAATATTCTCAAATAATACCTGTCCAACCATGTCATGATTATTTTGCAACAATTCCAAATATGTGGAAAGAAATTCTTTCATTTGTCTCAAATGCATTTCCTCAATTTCCTGAAAACGCTGTAAAAGCCAAGAAATATACATTATTGTCGTATTATTGTATTAACAAAAACAAATTAAATGTATTTAATAATAATACATACTTTACAGGTTTGTGTCATACGGCGTTCGAATTCATTTTTAATGGGATTATGTTTGTCTAATAATATTTTATAATCTTCCTGTAGTTTGCGCAATTTCGTTTCCAACTTATCAATGTCCTTTTGGGACGAATTATCCTTTCGTAGTTTTTCTAATTCCTGTGCTTTAGTGCTGTATAAATCCCGAGCTTTCTGTACATCCGATGTTGACGTTTGTATAGCTTTGACACATTCCAGTGTTTGTGCCTCGTCTTCCTTTACAGTCTTATGCTTTTTATGCAATTCATCTGAATACTTTGTTACATCTTTCACCAACTCTGTTAGTTTTTGCACCATTTGCATATGCAAAGTTGAAAGTTTTTCAGCAGATGTCCTTAATATTGTCCATATTGGCGAAAATGTACTATTTAATGTTCCAGTGCTAGCCTTGTGGGCTAATTTTGACATTAACTTTGAATTTTGTTCTTCAATAGTTGTCTTTTCTCGAAAAAATTCCGAAAGTTCCTTACTAGCTTGTAAGCCGTATTTCATATTGTGGTACAGCACATCGAACCCATTGTTTTTTTCCCCCTAAAAGATACAAAATATTTTGCTGCAAAAACTGTTGATACTTGAATGAAAAACTTTTTCACAAACCCAGAAATAATCATTAAAATCCACTGTCATTTTTGAGCCGTGTTGTTACTAACAATATTGAAATTTAGATCGTCTTTTGAAAAGATTGTGTTCTGGTCTATATGAACACGTAATTGACTTTTTATATTAAAGTAGTAGTACCCATTTTTTAGTCTTTAAATAAGAGGAAAAAATTTATATTAAAAAATTTGCATAATTTTTACATCAGACTGTTTATATAAATAATAAATAAAAAAATGCATGTGGTCTATGGCACACATTTTTATATGTTTTAGTTGTGCTCTTTTAATTTTCTTCAAAAATTACTGATGAGGACGCAAGTACGCCACGAAAATTAAACTTAAAACCAAGTAAA
>QOCX01000167.1:72417-137769 GCA_005959815.1 Sarcophaga bullata
ATATTAAATTACAAGTTATATTTTTATTTTAATAATGTTATTTTTAATAAATGATAAATAAAACGTAATACAGTAATGTATTCAATATTAAATTTTTACATTATTATACTGTATCATCAGCTCTCATTTGCAGTTTAGCTTTGATTTCTTCAGCACGTTCCACTTCTTGATCGAGACGTTTTTCTAAGGCTCTGGTTAAAATTGTGCAGCAGTCTTTAATTGCATGATACACAATGTTTTTTATTTGCAATTTATCTTCATGATTTGTATGAGAGTGTGAAAGCCTGCGAAACTCATGGGTTAAATGAAAACAGTGAGTAATGTTTTCAGGTGAAACGAAATCTTCTGCAACCTTAATACAGTTATGAAGATTTTGTACTTGGTGAGGAGCACCAGCTGGTATAAAAACAGCATCTCCTAAACATTGGACGATAGGATAACCTTCAACACCATATTCGTTAAAAAGTCTTGCACGAAGTTTGTCGTCCAAATACCAGTTTTGGTCGTGTATTGGATCGTGATCGGGTTCCAGACGAAATCCCTTTTCTAATGTTACTCTGTTTAGAAGGTCGCGAATTTTGTCAGCGTCTCTTGCCGGGAAAATATGCCATAATGCTCCTGGTAAAACATTCTTTTTTTGTACTCTTGCCCTTGTTAAGAATTCACAACCGCCCATTGCAATAGCCTTACAAGAGGCAGAAATTTGTGATTTGCTATCGGAATCTTCTGGGATTCCTACATAAACCATTATGTTCACGGCGTCTGATATGTCTAAATGTAAGTTTGTTGTACCTTTATCGGGATGAAAAGCTGATCCGTATGCATTATACATTTTTGGACCCAGATCTGGAGGGACAAACATTTTCGGCAAGCAACTGGCAATATTAAGATTACCAGTGCGTAACGTATACTCAGGCATTGGTAGACCCTTCATTAAGTCTTTATATCTCGTAGGCAAAATTTCTGCAAAGTCGTCGCCTGGTGGCCAATCTTTGAGTTTGAGCAACATTGGTTTTCCGTTAGCATCAAGTAATCTTTTTTTCATACACTGGAATCCCTCCCAGAAATGTCGCATTGGTTGATTAGGTACCAGATTTCCATTAAGACAATTTATAAGATCATTGGGTTTATCACCAAAATCGTTTAGGAATGCTTCTGGTCGCCAGAGATCTAAATTAAGAGACTTGGCTACCTCAGATATCATTACAGGTTGACCACATTTCCATACCTCTTGGAAAAGTATTCGATTATCTGGATGATTTGCATTCGTTAAACGTAAAAGCTTGCCATCGCAAAGCCACTCATGCGGAACACCAGGAGCTATTAATGTAGAATTAGTTAATATCATAGCTCTTGGTGGTAAAAATCTTCTATAGCCAGCTAAACCTTTACGCAAAAAATTTATATGCTTAAAATTATCAAATGCTGTTGTTATGGGATCTTTTCCTAAAGTTTGCTTGTTAAATATTCGTCCTGGTACATAATCAATTCCTTTGGCGCGGGCAAATTCCAGAGCCTTAGAATGTATTTGTTCTAACCGTGCTTGTTTCCGTAAAGTTTCTTTTGTGGCAAGTGAGGATGCGCTAGTTTGCTGCTTTAATTGAGATTCTTTGATCATGTCTTGTATGAGATTCTTTAAATCGCCATTTGGCAATTTTTGTTTACTCAATAGACAACCACAAAGTTGGGGAATTTCCCAAAGCGTTCTTACGTCGTGCAAAAGTCGTCCTAAGATATTTAAGGAATCACCAGCTATAATCTGAGTCAAAATAAGTTCCTTTGTATGATGACTTACTCCACCAGAGCATAATAACCAGTAGAAGTCATCTCTTCCCTTTGGAGGTTTTTCACCCGCTTGCATTTTTCGTACTGTTCTATTCTCTTTGCGATCTTTAAAGCAATCTAAGCAGACACCGAATCCACATTTTTCACATGTCCAATGAAAGTTAAATAGTGTAGTATCGCAAACATCGCATATCTCTCTTATACCTTGAACCACTTTTTTCCATGCTATTGTGCTATTTGGATTTTCGTGTAATTTTAACGCTTCAGCCTCCTGACGCCAAAGGTAACAAAACTGATCACCCACATGTAGCAATATGTAACGACATACTTGTATATCCATATTACCTGCCGTAGGTTCGGTACTCTCATCCGGACGCCAAATATTGATTTCTTCTTGAGTGGGATCGATGTATGGATTTGGGAAGCCTGCAACGGACAATTGACCATTTTCTGTATATTGAAGACAACGAAACTCATAAAATCTGCAATAAACGTCATTGGAACCTTGTTGTGGTGTTCGTCTACGGCATTCTCGACACTTGTGTATTTTCATAGCATTTACATTAACCGACGATGAATTATTGATAGCATTAGAATCGTGCGCAGGCGTACTGAATGAATTGCTTTGCAGTTTAAAGCAAGGCAAATGTTGAAGAAAGGGTTTGCAACTTTTACGATATTCTTTATCTTTTATTTCCTCCTCCGGTGTAAGTTTTTCTAAATTTTGGGAAATATCTTCATCGTTTTGTGAATTGTTGCTTGCCTCATCATGACTTTCCACAGTACTTATTTTATTGGCGTCAGAAAGTTCTTTCTGACATGAAATTTTTGATGTTATAACGCATTTTTCATCATTTATGATTGTGTCATTTTGATCAGGATGAATATTGATATCACTTTTTGAACAGTCTCCTTCAGCATTCCGTTTCATTATATTAATTTCTTTGATATTCTCTTCCAAAACTTCATTAAGTTTTTCTTTAGTACTGTATTGTAATTGACATAAAGTTTCCATTTTTAAGTCATCAATTTTTTTCTTGGCATCATTATTTGCAATATGTATCTCGATAATGGATTTTCGTTCAGTCGCGAGATTTTCTAAACGAATGTGTTTAGTTTGAGGTGCTGGTGATGAATTATCTTCAATTTTTCCTTCTTCTTGCTCCCGTTTACGATTTATGCGAAAATTTTTCAACTCGCTTAAGTTCACTCTAACAGCTGAATTATCAAGTTCTGATGTTTTCAATGCGTCTGGAATTTCATTTTCCATTTCTGGCATTTCGACGGTCACAGCAGTGGCTAGCTCATGATTTTCAGTCGACATTTTCGATTTATAGATTTTAATATTTCTAGGCAGGAAAGAAAAAAGAAGAAAAAATGTTGATATTACATCTCTCAAACTAGCGATAATCGTCTGTGAGCGGGATAAGGTGGCAGCAGTGAGTTAGATTTATATTTTTATTTTTTTTTGCCGAAAGTATACAAGTAACACTTACTTCATTATTATAAATATTTTCACGATATCATTTAATGATATTTTTTTACGAGGTTAATGTGGATGGCAGCTTAAGTTAAATTAGTACAGCTGCAACATATTTCACTCACAATTTCTATATTCATTTATTCTAAAGAAAACCTCTAGAATCATAAAGTATATTTGAAATTTTTAATAATAAAAGATTAAAATTAAATTTTGCATAAATTTAACTACTCACTACCACCACATTACCTGATAACACTTATCATTTAAATATGAATACATTGTTTAATTTAGCTACAAACATTTTTATTTCGTAACAACGAACCAAACAAAGTAAAAATTCAAAACTAAACCACCAAGGTAGTAATTCACATAACGTAACTTATTCTTCACACAATAATGTAATGTAATGATGTAAAGAGAACACTTGTCATAAATATGTATGTACATATATGGTGGTATGAAAGTAAATATTGCATTTTTTTATTTAAATATAATTTTAATAATTATGTTTATAACATTTTATATAATCTAAGACTGATTTGATTTGTATATATGTATGCTCTTCAAAAATATTTAACCCAATTTGAGGTATGTATCTTGTCGAAAATTTTAGCATTCCAAATGTTCTCGAATAAATCCATAAATCAGAAAGATTTCATCTAATTGTGTTAAATACCTTCTTTTTTAAATTGAAATAGTTCTCAACAAGAAACATATATGGAAATATCAATCCCACACCGGACTTCCCATACAGTCATCGTAAATATTCTAAAATTTTCAAGTTTCTGTGATATCCTATTTCAATATGTATCTGTTGTGATTTTCTTTAATAAAATACATTTTAATTTTGTATACATTTTTAATTTTTTTTCTGAAATATGGGTGATTTTAAATTTCGTAAAATTTTTCACTTGAAATTTTGTTTATTATTCTTACTTTGCTAGAATTATATCTACTGTATGTTTGTGTGCAATTATATTAAGTGCAATTTATTAAATTTACTAATTACAAACAAACGGTTGTTACAAATAAATCTAAATTAACATTCAGTTGATTTTTTAAACCCATTATAAAAAATAAATGAAAAACAAAAGCAATTGCAAAATGTTGCATTTAAAAGACTGTTCGAGCGGATTTGTTAAATAGTTTATATAGAGAATTTAATTGGATCAAACTCTCACACATATACATACGTACGTCCACTCAATATAGCTGATGTACCATGTACATATGGAATGCATGAACATATATAATCTTTGAAATAATTGTTATGATATTTTGTTTAATGTAGTGATAACATCAAAATCTTTAGATAATACCAAATTCAAATAGTTATTGTAGACAATTTAATAGCAATTATGAACTTTGCAGAATTCAGATAAACCGTACACAATACAAGACAATAATTCTTATCAGAAGATTTTTAAATAAACAATCAAGAAAACAAAATTAATGTCTCCTTCTTTATGCCTTTACATTTATACCAACCAAAACCTTTTTTATAACGCTACATTCGCGATTAGATTGACCTCTACACTTAAAAAAAATGATATAACAACGAGACAATAGCACGCAACTGCCGTAAAAGGAATACTTTTTTCTAATGTTATTAACTACCATGTATAAATGTAAAAATGTACCTTCATAACACATAATATATTGGAAACTACCGAAAATAACATGATTAGTGACTAATTGAAAATTACTGTTATCAAATTAACAAATATTAAAATTAAATTTCTATAAAATAAAAAAATTAACAAAAAACGGATAAATACATACAAATTTACAATTGCAATAGCTGCATCAAATCAAAATTCATACTTTTGGGGCGTTTACCCTATTGAAACTCTGCTGCTTGCTAATCAGTAAATTTAATTTTATGCACATTCATATATCGTTTGGTCGGTTGGTCGTCCAGCAAAATGTATACAGAGGCCACTTTAACAAATATTTCCACAACACATATGAACTTTTTTCAATATTTTTATTTTAATTCACTGTAAGACATTTTCTCTATCTCTCTTTCCCTGTGACAGCACTTCTTTAATCAACTACGCGTTTAGCTTGTTTATTAATTGTTCTTACACAAATAAAAATGTTTTATTAGCAAAAAAAATTCATATAAAATAACAAATTAAATTTTTCGTCGAAAAAAATTTCTTACTGATTTTCACACAAACATCGGAGAATAAACTTACAATGAGGAAAAAACTGTCAACTTCTGTAGGAAAAAATTCACATATCAAAAATAAAGCACAAAAGGGAAGAAAAAATGTGCTGCCAGATTAGTCAAAAATATAAACAACGAACAGACGTATAAAGTACACACATATATATTAATAAAACTTGTATAGTTAATAAATCGTCAGTTTATATTTCGTGTAAATAATTGGATATTTTTTCTTTAATTTTCATATATAAAGGTTTCAATGCTATAATAATGTGGAGTAAATAGTTCTTAATTAAAACTTGTGTCACACAGTATGCGTCTAAAATAAAATATATCACTAAGTAAATCTGATACATTTATATATATATTTTATTAATTAGAACAATTGAAAAAGAAATCAACATTATCTTTAATCAAAATAAAATACATTCCAAACCATTCCTGTCAATGCTCTCACATAAATTAATCTGGCTCGCAATGGTGAAAAAATAAAGTCAAATACATAAATGACAGATAATTAAAATTGATTTTATTTCAACAGAGAGAAAGAAAAGAGTAGCCCACACTAAACATTGAATTCATACAATAGTATTGCCATGTATTATATTTTTGTCCTCCAAAAAAAAGGGAGTTGTGGCAAAAATGAAATCTTAATTCTATTTTGATTTGTCAACAAATTCCTTTGAGTTCTCAAGAGCTTGAGACCACCTTGGGGCTTCTCCTTGCTGTGACTTTAGTATACTCTAAAGAAGGTAGTTCCAAATCCATAGAACATCATCGTCAGGGGAAAACGTGGTAGTAAATGTCGACGACAATTTAGACTTGCTCAAAAGACTTTATTACTGAAAGCTGCTCATCTGCACAAGCATCAATTTCATATGGCTTTAATTCCAACCAACATCTTTGTATTGTGGAGATGGAGGCCCAGGACTGATTCCGACTATTTTTACCTCTAAAGATATTACCCTTGCCAACCAATTCCTTTATAAAGCAAATTAGATTTTCAAGCCTGTAGACCGCCAGCGCTATTTTGGGTGGTCCTTTAATAATAAGAGTTTTATTCATCCATATGAACGCATCACAACGTTTGTTAGGATGACGCCACAAATTGCATTACATCTATACACGTTTAATAAATAAGAAGCTGCATTTTTTAGTTTTTAAATAAAAGAAAAAGTGATCTTAAAAAGTATATATTTCGATACGAGAGAGAGTTCATTCGAATTTTGTACTTTAAAACGTTTTATTCTAAAAGTTTTCCCTTCGAATCGAAACGCGTAAGTCTAGGGGTTTAGACTTTTTATTACTTACAATATTTATACTACCTAAATATACTATGAATCTTCTTTTTGTAATTGTTCTATTAACCTTTTTCGTTCTTCTGCTTGCCTCAATTTCCTCATAACCAAATCCTCATAATCTGTCGAGGTAATTGTTGTCAATTTTTTAGCTGGCTCTTCCGAGGGCGGGGTAATCCACTCAATACGAAGTGGATTTTCAATAAAACCCTTTTCGTAAGTTAATGCCATTTCGGCTGACTCCAAAGTCTTAAACTCAACTAAAGCACCGCCGCATTTTTTACTCATTACGAGAGCCACAACATCCCCATATTTTTTCAAATATTTTGAAAGTTTTTCGTAACTATAACCTCCGTTCAATGGATCATTCTTTTCACTTTTCCATTTGATTTTTAGTCGATAGATGCCATCATTTTTAACTTTTTGTTGCATTTGATCAGCCAATGATTTCTGCAAATGCTCCTTTAACAGTGCTTGCTCCTCCTCTAATAGACGAGAACCTTCTCGTCTCAGTCTTTCTATTTGATCTTGTAATATTTCTTCATCGGATTTTTGTACGACGTTATACGTATTTCGTGTTTCTAGTTTGTCTAAATATTCCCGTTCTCGCTTTTCCAAATCAGCTTTTAATTTTTGTCTCTTACTATCCAACTGCTTGTTGCGTATCTCAGCAGCCTTCTTCGCTTTCCATACGTTGTCATAGGCAGCTCTTGCTGCTTTGTCCGTTAAAATTTCAAGGGCTTTAGCGAGTTCATGAAACAATTCTGCTGCCTTCGGATTGTCCGGATTTTTGTCAGGATGGCATTCCAATGCCTTTTTGCGATAAGCTTTTCTAATAACACTTTCGTCGGCATCATTTTCTATGCCCAAAATTGCATATAAATTTGTTTCACTGTATTTTTTTGATGACATATTTTAGGTTTGATTTACTATTTTTTAAGAATTTTTTAGCGTATAATAAATACGTAAAAAATATTTAATATTATTAATTCTGTTGTATATTTTAACATTCACCGCAGAACATTATTTTTATTAACTAACAAACTGCCTTTTTTTGGCATTCCTAAACCAAATGTCAAAATAACAAAAAAAAACTATATCAGCCGAATGACATTTAATTAATTGTTTACGAAAAATTGCAAAGAAAATCATTTAAAGCAGATGTCAAAAACTATATATATGGAGCTTTATTGTAAACAACGATAGAAAAAATGACAGAGTAATATGAAAATAATGAAATAAAACTCCAAAAAAATTATTCTAAAATAAATATATTGTTATTTATTTTTGGAGCTTAATTGTATGTAATCCTTGCTGATTAAGCTTAAAATCTAATTTTTCTATAAAGTTTCAATGAATCTCGAGGCATTGCCTTGCAACGTTATGTTGTTCTTATTCGATGAATCATGATTTGTTTTGGTTCTTTCTTAACAACGTGTTTGTAATCTTTTGTTTTTCTTTTATTAGCGTGAAAATTAGCTGAAAAGTACAAAAATTATTTCGATATTTTATAAGAAAATATAATGGTAATATAAAATGAGTGTATATCACGACGAAGTTGAAATAGAAGATTTCGAATATGACGAAGAAGAGGAAATATATTATTATCCATGTCCATGCGGTGATAGATTTCAGATTTCAAAGGTGATATCTTGTTCTAAATAGTAATTTTCAAAATAACATCGGTAGATAAATAATTAAAATAATTTTATTACTTTTTTTAGGAAGAACTAATAGAGGGAGAAGAAGTTGCCGTATGCCCCAGCTGCTCTTTAATAATAAAAGTAATTTATGATCCTGTAAGTGAAATCACATATACACAAAAATTGTATTTAATATACTATATTATCCAATGATAGTTATCCAAATTCTTCGATAATTTATAATATTTTGTAAAAATAACAATATTTGAGCTCTGATTTTGTAAATTTTCTAATTCTAATTTAAAGGAAATGTTCAAGGCCGAGGAAGAAGAAGAAACAATTTTGAATGAAAAATTATCCCACCTAAAGTTGGAAACCAATTAGGGTATTGAATGAAGGAGATCTGATTTATTTATAATTCAGTTTTATTGAATGTAAAATATAATATTAAAAATATATGTATACATATGTATGTATATAAATCATATTTATTGGATACATAGAGGAATGTCATACTAGCCGAATGTTCTGAAAATGTAAAACGAGTAATGTTTGAAAAATTTCCGAATAAAATTATAATTATGTATGTACATTACATATGTAATGTTTAATGCTGAGTGTTAATATTTTTTAAGCATAGGATAAGTAGAGCGAAAGGCTTAACCTTAAGAAAATAGCAAAGTTTCAGTTATGAACATTTGTGATGTATAAAAATCTCGTATAATATAAAAATTTTTTATATAAATAAATGTATGCTATTAAATTAAAACCACAATGTTTTTTAATTTATTTTTTTTTTTTAACAATCAGACTAACTTTTTACTACACTTTACAATATATATCTTATATATATATATAGGCTTAACAATTATAAATTTGGTATTTAATCTTAATCTTTTAACTGTGGAAATGTAATTCGGTTGCATACCTTGTGACTTGTGTGTGATAAATTTTCACACTTTAAAATTTTTAATAAAAAACTATTAATACTAGTAATACAATTAAAGAAATATATGACATATTTTTTTTCTCTAAAAATTATCATTTTATTTTACTATTTTTAACTATTGCTTCTATAAAATTTAAAAACTAAACAAATACTTCAGATTTGTAAATAAAGCATAAGAATAAATACCGTGAATATTTAAGTTTCCCCAAATATTAAGTGATACCGTTTACATGCATCATACTGTGGAGAGTGATTAACATTATATTATTTGTGAACAGATATTTCAAAAACAAAATTAAGACAATTGTCAAAAGCAAATAGAAAATGTGAAGAGTTCGCACTTGAGATACAAAGAAAAACAAATTTCTATCTAATACATACATACTTCCATATTGTATATAAGGCATTGCATTAAATATTATTTTGTATAACGATTAAATTCATCGTCAAGTACATTTGTAAAAAAATATTATTCTTGAACTTATAAGAATGCAATAAAATGATACGAATAGTAGTTATTGGTATATTACTAGTTCTCGCAGGTTTTTTTAACTGTATTGAATCCTGTAAGAGCGTAGATCAAACAAATAATTTCCCAAATTCTGATGTTTCTATAAAACTTGAGAGATCGTCATCAAAACTTCAGTATAAAGTTTTGAAAGGTAAAATGGCTAATTGTGGTACTTATTTGTGCATTGAAATAATATAAACTCTGTATGTATTTTATAGGATCTCGAGAGTTGGAAACTGTAACTTTTGAGAATTTCAACACAAATAATGATTTGGAAAGGACAGCAGATGGAACAAAATTGAAACTAACTGATGGTTCAAGTGTTGTTCAGTTTGAACTAATTATTTCGTCAGACGAAATAACACACGTACGAGTTATTCGTGAGAATATTGAGCGTACGAGCCAGCCTATGGATTGCGTTAGCCTTAACATAGGTCACTCTCATTGGTATGGGGGCCCTGAAGACCGTCATCAATATTGGCCAGTAGAGCGTCAAGTGTTTGCTAACTATTCATATCTAACTAAAGAAGATCACAATGCCGGATTAGCGGAGCGATATTGGCTTAATTCAGATGGAAGGTTTTTCTTCGTCGAGGATGAAACTCCGTTGTTTATAAATCAGAATTCTGTTGGATATGAAAACACATTATGTTTTTCAGCTATAAATACATTACCGTACGACGTGCGTGCCAGTCAAATTAATTTCATCTACCATATTGGAATAGCAAGCAATGCCAAAAAGGCACACATGTATGCGGTGCAAAAAATATTAGGACATCCGACCGAGTATCCTGATGAACGTATGGTCCAATATCCTATTTGGTCAACTTGGGCTCTATATAAAACTGAAATTGACGAGACAATTGTAAAGGAATTTGCTGATAAAATAAAGTCGCTTGGTTTTGAAAATAGTCAATTAGAAATCGATGATGATTGGGAAGATTGTTATGGAGCACTAACTTTCAGAAAGAGTAAATTTTCAGATATAAAAAAATTTACGGACGATTTAAAGGCAAACGGATTTCGCGTAACTCTATGGATTCACCCTTTCATAAACAAGAATTGTGAACCAACGTACACAGAGGCACTTTCCAAAGGGTATGTAATAGTACTAACTTTCAAATATTATGTTAAAAAACTTTTTTCCTTTTAGTTATTTGGTTTTAGATCACGACAATAATCCAGACACCCAGTGGTGGAATAGTAAGACTGGTGAAGCAGCCTATATAGACTTCACAAAAAGTGAGGCACAGGACTGGTTTAAACAACGGCTTCGCAGATTACAAACGGAAGATGGTATTGATAGCTTTAAATTCGATGCCGGAGAGTCGAGTTGGGTTCCCGATGATCCCGTTTTGAATGTTTCAAGTAACTTTTCGCCAAGTCAAATTACGCGTGATTATGTTCGCACAGTTGGTTCATTTGGTCCTATGGTAGAGGTGCGCTCTGGACAAGGTACACAAGATTTGCCTATATTCGTGCGAATGATAGACAAAGATTCTGAATGGAAATGGGAGAACGGTCTTGTAACGCTGATAACCACGTTGTTGCAAATGAATTTAAATGGATATCCATTTGTCTTGCCAGATATGATAGGCGGCAATGGCTACAATAACAAGCCCCCAACAAAAGAGCTATTTTTGAGGTGGTTACAGGCTAACGTATTCATGCCCAGTTTACAATTTTCTTATGTTCCTTGGAACTTTGACGATGAGACAGTCACAATTAGTAAAAAGTTTACTAAATTACACAGTGATTATACACCGAAAATAATGGAACGATTCAAACTTGCTGCAACAACGGGCGAACCTGTAAATACGCCACTATGGTGGGCCGACCCTGAAGACACAATTGCTCAGGGAATATTCGATCGTATGTTAAATGTTTATATATATGTTTTATTCGTACATTTTACTAAATGAATTTTATTTAAAAAATATTCTTAGAATTTATGCTTGGTGATGACATAATAGCAGCGCCTGTTGTAGAAGAGTCAGCAACTAAACGTGACATTTATCTGCCAAAAGGAAACTGGCAAGATGGAAATACTAATGTTATACATAAAGGTCCAAAATGGATAATGGATTATTCTGCACCTTTAGATGTACTACCGTATTTTATAAAAGTTGTTAATACAAATTTCAATTAAAAACAATTAAATCAATTACGGTAGCTTCAAATTAAAGAGTATTTGTTATTTATTTTAAGTGAAAATAAAGTGCAAATGACAAAATAAATGAGAATAATATATAAACATTAGTTTAATGCGGTTCGAATAAAATTGGAGAAGAGCGTGTAGATGGCGTTGGACATGCATTTGCTTTAGAAGTCAACTGCTCCTCATTTAGTATTTCATTGAAACAAGAACTAGTACAGCAATACATCAATTAAGTGATATTTAAGCCAACTTTGGAATACTTACTTGACTTCGTCGCTTTTTAATTGAGCTTTTTCGTTGAATAGTTTTCTTAACTTTAGCTCCAACACATTATTTTCTAATTCCATATTCCTAAACTTTTTTTTATAGAAATTTTGTATAGCTACAAAGCGTTCAGCTTGCAAACGCTTTAGAAAAAGCGGAATAGATCATTTTAATGATAATAACAATCAAATGGCTATACGACCTACCATGTCACTGAGAACATCTCTTAATTCATTCACTGATAAAATATTATGTTGAAATATTGCGAATTGTTTCTCTAAACAGCCTATGCGCTTTTTTAAAGTTGTTGAGGCTCTTTCTAGAAATTTTTTTATAACTGTGAATTTGATTTTGGATAAGTAGAAATGTTCTCATACCATTTTCTTGTATATTCAGTAATAAGTTTTCGATTCGATTCTCGAGCTGACTAAAGACATTATTATATTTCAATTGAAGTTCTCTTGATGCTTCGTTTGCTATTTGTATGTTTTTCATACTTATTCCAATTAAAGTTGTTTGTTTGGTTTGAATTGCCTCCAAGTCAGCATTTAATTTTTCACATTTAATAACTTTCGTTTCAAGTCGCGATATTTGATCTTCCCATTTAGTTTGGATTTCTTGTATGTACAGTTCCTTTGAATTTGTTAATTCGTGCAAAAAACGGTTCATTTCTTGTTGTTTCCAAATATTTAAATCTTGTACAAATTGTATTAACAAATCATCGTATTCTGAGGCACTACAACGTTCGGTATTCACGCCAACTGTTTTTGTATTGTATAAATAAACGTTTGAGTCATAATTTTCGCCAATATTCGACTGTCGCTTCATCGATGCGCTCCAAAGAATACATTTATTCTTAGCTTGGTGCGATAGGGAATTTCTTAATTGTAAGTACTGTGTAACGGCTTGCACATGGTCAAGATTTTCTTTTTCTAACTCTGTTGTCCGTTGAGACGTTTCAGAATGTGCCAGTATATAGTTATCTTGGTCACGAAAGTTCGTAGAGCTACATGGGTTTGTGTTAACATTTTTAGTTAGTAATTCTAAAGTAATCATGAACTCTATGGACGGCTTGAAGACTTTTGCGTTTGATATACAGTTATTAAGCCTATTTAAATTAAATGCGCCGTTTTTCATCCACAATTCGGAATTATCCTCATCAAAATAGGAATCATCAGGTAAAAATTGAGAAATTTCAAAACGATAACTTGCAATGGCAATATTTTGATTTAAATAATATAAATTAATTGGAATGTAAAATATTTTTTGAAAATACAATCGGAGGCTCTTCAATGAAGACTGAAAGTTCAGTGATATTTTCTGATTAATCGTATAACAATCGTTGTTATTTATTACTATTTCCACATTTGATATGCTTCCAAGAAAATCGTATTGGAAAATAAATGAACTGTTCTGAATTTTGTTGAATTTTTGAACGAAATCGAAGAGAGATGCAATATTTTTAATAGTTTTAAAGGTTATTGTGACGCAGAAAACATCACAATCGACTTGGGGGTCGCTTCCAACCTGTATTTGACCAATTTCTTCCAGCAATTGAACGTAAATATTTTGTTGGGACTGCAACATATTAAGAGTGTGCGAAACATTTGAAGATAGGTGACCTTTGTTGATTGAACCCTCCGCAGAAGAAATTTTATGCTAAAATTTAAACATGTACAAACAATTATTTATATCACTGCAATATATTGATGTGTATATATGATCATACCGTATCCAAATTCATGGGCGTTTGCACTTCATTAAGTAATGTTTTCTTAACAATAACTAACATCAAATATATTTGTGGTCTATTGTTACGCCATTTGAAGCTTAAATTATGTATCTTATGCCAAATAGGTTTTATCTAAAAGAATATCAATATATTGTTTTGACAATACTACGCAAAAGTATAGTTTGTACCTCTAATTTTGGAAGAGAATGGATTATTTTTACACTACGTAATGGTAACAATAATGTACCAATTTGCATTGTTGTGCTTTTTGTTGAGCAACAACTTTTTAACAGGCATTCAACCTTAATTGGGCGATTGTCTGTTTTAAGTCTGCTTTGAAAAATCCGAATATGTTTAGTTTTATACGACGATTACTATCAGTTTAGGTTACCTTTTAACATCGTCGAGATCGCACTCCCAGATACAATTGTTATTAAACAGTATTGAATTTTGTGGCACAATATTTCCTAAAACCTCAAATAAGACGCCATTCAAAGAAACTTTCAATAGTACAACACCCTCAGCTCCAACTTCATTTAGAGTATCACTAGGAAGGAAACCAACACCTTAATATATATGAAAATGTCTATCAGTTCATTCAAATGAATATTATGTATGAATATATTTAAAATTTACCTTCCACTATATTCAAAAATATACAATAAGTATTTTCAGCCGCAGCCGACAGATCACACTCCAGTGGATTGTAATCCTCAACGCTCATACTTTTAAATTCTTGTTTTCGTTCGATATAAATAATTGTGAATGTGAAAATTTAATCAAAAGTTAATATATGAATAAATAAGTTCATAAAAATATTGGAAATGACAAACATAAAATTACAAGGCTAGCTTTAATGAAAATCACAATTAAAACGATAGTTAGAAATTAAGACGAATATATATATTATATTGTTATGAATTAAAAAACAGCATTTTCCATTAATTCAATATCCCTTTTTCGTAAATAGGAGTTATTAACAATATGCAACAATGTACGTCTGTATTAAAAGTTTTCATTTTATTTTTATTTAAAGATTCCAAATCAAAACAATAGCAAACATTAATATTTGTAAAATGACTTTTATTATGATAAGACAAATTAACGTTTTTATTTATTTTCTATTTTATTGTTTTTATTATCGATTAAATATATCATTTTTATTTTCAATAATTATTACATAAAATGTTAATACGTGTACATTTATTAAAAAAAAAATAATAATAATAACTAAATTAAAGACACAAATTAAATATAAAAATTGTATTTAATGTATACATATGTATATATATCAACCCAATGGTGGCAGAATTCAAAGGTCTAAGTCTAAGAAATAATAGGTTCAATCAGTATAACTCAATATTTTAAAAAAGCAGCAATTTAAAACACATTAAAATCTCGGTTATCATAATTTGTAAAATTATATATAATATGGCAAAGAAAAAATTTTGCGTTACAGTGTATGAAAGTTATAAAATAAAATATTTGTGTGTTTATGATTAAAAAAAATATACAAAACTTTTCATGAACATGTAAAAATTTTATTTTAAGATATTTAGCACCAAACTAAATTAAAAAAAAAATTAAGAGTTTGTAAACTTTTGTCTTTGTTGTATTTTATGAAAATATTATTTTTGTGCGTGAGTGAAAAATTGAATACTATTAAAAGTGTATTATTTTATTATTTCTTTTTTTCCGTCTGTTATATTATTTAATATGAAATTTATTGTTTATTGTGAAGTAAAATACACAATTCCTATTATCTTATGCTGGTTCTTAAATCAGTTAGGTAAAATAAACTTATTGAAATCATAATTAGCACTGACAACGGTTTAACTATTACACTGAAACAATTTCTTTTAGCTAAAGTGCATTTATTTGCGCGATTCTTATTTATGTATGTAGTCTCTCATTCAATAAACGGAAAAGTTTTATCGCCTTTTAGTTAAAAGAATTGAATTTAAAGAAGCTCGCATTTAAATCTACGGTTAGTGTGTTTATTCGTTTTACGTCCTCTCTTCCCCCTATGTTCCTTATCTTTGCGAATTTCACGAACCAAAGTATAGAAGGCGTCATCCACACCCATACGTGTTTTTGCTGATGTTTCTACAAAGGGTATTCCATACTGTTTGGCTATCTATGGTATATGCAAATAAATTAGAATACATTTATTTAGAAAAAGTTAATTTAGTTCAATACTTCTCTAGCCTGATTCATATTTACAGCCCAAGCTTGTAAATCACATTTGTTGCCTACTAAAACCATTGGCACCTCTTCAGCATCTTTAACACGTTTAATTTGTTCGCGATATGTGCCGATATCTTCAAAGGATTTTGCACTGTTAACTGCAAAAACTAACAAAAAGCCTTCGCCAGTTCGCATATACTGATCGCGCATAGCAGAATATTCTTCTTGACCGGCAGTGTCCAATATATCCAATAGACATGTTTCGCCATCTAATAAAATAGTTATTAAAATTAATTTTATTATAAAATTATAAGGTGCTTTAAAACCACGTATCAAAATAGAGTTAATGTTTCGATTATGGATAGTAACTGAATTAAATGGTATTGTAGAGGACAATTGACAAAATTTCACTTAAAAACTAAAAATTTCACTTGTACAAAAAGGTTTTTATGCAACTTAAGTAAAGACTGAGATTTTTTAATGAATTTCAAAATGCGGTCCGATGCTATTTTCCCAAAACTAAAAAAATTATTCTATTTCTTGTCAATTAGAAAATTGATTGTAAAATTCACATAGAAATTTCTGTGACAGCTAGGATGATACTCTGTACTCTGTGTTTGAATAACTGCTAAAGAACTGAAACCTAAACTATAGACGTCTCCATATATGTATATATATATTCGCACTTCAACTATCCAGTGATGAATACAAAAGGATTAAATTCCTATTTTGTAGAATTAAGTCCCTATTTTGTAATATTTTTTCAGGTAGCATTACATATGTGTTGATATAGTATGTTATCATTATGGCAAATATATTAACTAACACGACCTAAAGTTAAAGGTAAATATATATGTAAAACTAACTAGAAAAAGGCAAAAATTATATTAAGATATAACACCTCTACAGTTAGCAGAAGGAACTGCACTTATATATTGGTTTGTTGCAACCTTTTTTTCAAGATGAAAATAAATTTTTTTGTTGTACTTTCTTCATTAAATTGAATTGGTTAAAAAATATTTAGTTACATTTAAAATATAACTCAACTTGGCATATGCTTACCTATCACAACTTGCTTACGATAAGAGTCCTCAATTGTAGGATCGTATTCGTCGACGAAATGATTTTGAATCAATTGAATAGTAAGTGCAGATTTTCCAACGCCTCCAGCTCCAACAACAACAAGCTTATATTCCGTCATATTCTTGTGAGATGCGGGTTTTCTTATATCTACTGCCTGTCTTTTGTTTGCTTGCTTATTTGACTTTTAACGAATAAATTCCACTGTACTTTGCGTTTTTACGTTGTCGCCGTCGTCGCAGTCAGCGTCGTGGTCGATATTTAGCTGAACGTTCAAGTGTTGATGCGTACGTAGTTGTTGAATGTGTATAAGTATGGTTATTGTGTTTTGTCTGATGTTTTTGGGTTTAGATGTATGTGTGCTTATTAAGTTCTAGTTTTGTATGATACAAGAGATGGAAGACAAAGGCAGAAATTAGATGAAGGAAATTTTTAATTTAAATTATTTATTTTATGTATGAATCTAAACACATATTTAAAAATATATAGTTGCATCATTCCGCACTAATTTCTTTCTTAATATTAGATACGTTTTCTTTACTTAAAAAATAAATAAATACAAGCTATTTCCAAAGATATTTATTTTCCACAAAAACTCTACATTAGTCATTTTTATTTTATTATTATTTATCAATTCAGAGTAGATGTAAAATTATTTTTATTGTTTGAGTTTTTATGCGAACATTTAAGAGATTTTTCTTAATAACCGGGTGTTACTTCGCTTGTATTTTTATTCTTTGTCACTTGCTTGGTCTTTGCGCCTACCTTTGCGACTACTTTTGCAGCCAAATCAATTCTTAATGTCGTAGAAACATGTCATCTATATATTCAAAATAGTTTGAATTTAATCAAATATTATTTTTTACTTTTTAAAAACTTTTAACATTAAAAAAATATTCTCTTTTATTTAAACAAAAAATGAACAGATTTGTCAGCAAAACTAACTCAATAGTCTTTCTTCCTCTTCGTTTCTTTTTTCATTTTAACATTATATGAATACTGAACACTTCCACAGAGTTGCATTAGTGGGTGTTGCTTTTTACACTTAAAAAAATACACGTTAGCCCTTGATTGGTTTTCACGTTGAAGAACAACTTCGAAAAATATTTCTTATCATTCTTATTTCTCAAATGCTGAGCTCCCTGAAAAACATTATATAACTTTTAGAAATGAATGTTATTTAGTTTTGGATATAAAATATCGCAGAATATATTTATTTTTCTCAAAATTTAACACAAAAGTCATCCCAACTCATTATGAATAATTTTCTACAGCGTACTATAAAAAATATTTAAACTTTTAAAGTACATCTGCAGGTCATTTTTGCAAACGTCTTGTGGCTCGGCGAATTTGCCTTTTTTCAGGACCTGTTGTAATGTTTGAGGGCGGTGGAGCAAAAATATTGCTGGTTTGTTGACCAATCGATTGCAGACCTGTCGAACTTCCGGAATTAAAATTGAAAGCTGGTGGAGGTGCTGGCTTGGATGGTCCGGTTGAACCGAAAATGTTTGAAGAAACTAAATTATTGTTTGATACCGGTATTGATGGCTGTTGTGCTTTTGGTTGTGGTGTTCCAAACGAAAATGTCTTATTGTTGGTAGTTTCACCAGGTTTTGAAGAAGTACCACCAAATGAGAACCCAGATGTAGAATTGCTATTGGACACATTACTTGAAGAAAATGCATTTCCAGTGGTTCCAAAACTAAATGTTGATGGCTTTTGAACTGCTGTGGAATTAAATGAGAATCCACCAGGTGCCATTAAAGTTTCGGATGTTTTATTTGAAGTTGCTCCAAAAAGATTTCCTGAAACATTTTCGGTTTTGTCAGAATTAGAACCAAATACGAAGCTTTTATTTTCTAGAGTCGTCGCGGGTACATTTCCAAACACATTACTTGACGTATTAGCAGTAGTCGTTGATTTTGTTGTATTGTCAAATCCAAACATTCCACCATCAGAAGTTTTAGAGAAGCTCGATCCAAATGAGAATCCTCCTGTTGTACTTGAATTATTATTAACATTTTGGGTAGTTAATGGTTTACTACCAAAACTGAATGTTGCCGAAGAATTATTTTTTGTAATACCTTCGCCAAATACAGATGGTTTGCTCTCAGAATTAGATCCAAAAATCTGTTTATTATTATTAGTTGAGCTGGAACCAAACACTGATGTTGATGCGGCACTCGTTGCTCCAAATATATTATTTTCTGAGCTATTAGTAGAACTTCCAAAAGCGGCTACTGTCGTTGGAGCATTGAGACTGGGCGTTCCAAACAATATAGGTGAATTAGAATTAAAAAGATTACTGCTTTTTTGTGAAGGAGTTGAGTTGTTTTTGTCATCTGAAACTAAGTTTTGACTTTTTGATTGTGAATCAAATTGAAATGGGGAACTTGATGCCTGGCCTGATACTCCCTGGTTGTTATTTACCCCAAGTGTGGAAACTGACGTTATTGACGGATTTGGACCAAAGGTAAAAGCACTTGTTGAAGCTTTGCCCATAGGAGTCGTTGAGACTAATCCAGGTACAGATGTTTTCGTTTGGTTGAATGAGAAGGCAGCTGTTGTCGGCGTTATGTTTGATATATTTGAAGTGGTAGTGACTGTTCCAAATGGTACATTGTTTGCTGTGGATATTGTTGTTGTGGATATTGTTGATGCTGGTAGAGGTTGGAAAGTTACTGCAGATGAGCATGTTGTTGCGGATGTGGAAGGTTGTGCAGAAACTGAGAAATTAAATGGCTTCACAGTGTTGTTATTTACAGCTGTTATTGAAGATGTAATATTTTTTTCCAAAGTCAAAGAGTTAGGAAGTTTGAAAGAGTTGACAGTATTGACAGCTGTATTTGCATTTGTGCATATTGAATTTGTGGAAACGATAGGTAATGGCAATGGTTTATCTTTTGGTGGTGGCAGGTTAAGACTAATAGATGTGTTAGATGATGTCGGTTGATTGAAAGTCACTAAGCTATTGGCTAGCGAAATGGGCGATGTAGTAGTTGACGTTGAATTTGTTAATCCTTTAGAAGTCGATGTTGTTGGCACTACAGCAGACATACTTGTTGTAGTAGTACTAAACGTGAATCCACCTAATACCGGCACTTTTGTTATTGGGGTTGCATCCGTACTTTTGATATCATTAATATCATTTTCTGAATGTGGTTTGGCGTGAGATAACTTAAGTCCAACTAACGGAGATGATGTCTTAGCAACAGAAGTATTTGTCTGTTCTGTATTCGTCGAAGTGTTTGTCGATAAACTTATAGTAGTTGAAGTTTTTGTATTTGAATTACTAGATGGCGTTACAGTAGTTAAGGTAACAGTTACTGGGCTCACCGTAGTCGATGCTGTTATTGCATGTAAATTTAATTTATTGCCATTAGACTTTTCTTCCTTTTCTTTTGGTGAATCGACATTATCTGCATCGGAATTTCTATAAAGTTCACCTCTTAATCCGCTTAGCATTAAAGCCAATTTTGATTTTTGTGTTCGTTCTATTAATGGATTTTTTAAACCACTAATCGATATATTTTTCGGTTTAACAAACGGTATGCCAGCACATTCATCGCAACTGCTTAATTCGTCTGTATTTGTAGAAGAGGAGCTCTCCAAATATTTTTCCCCTTCCACCTCTTCATATTTTTTGTTAAACAAAGTCAATTTCGGCTTACTAACGTCAGGTTTAGAGCTCACAGGAACATTTCCATTTGAATTGTATAGAGGCTCAGATGTCGATTTTTGAGGTATAACATCTTCATCTTGAACACAAGGAGTTTTCGGTATAGGTGAAATAGGTTTGACCGTTTCCGCTTTTCTTAAATTATTTGCAATTTTTTCAAATCTAATAGTAGTTTGAGTATTGTTTGGGTAATCATGAATACATTGCATTTTTGCTTTTTGTGTCTCATAGAATTCTGAATTTTCAGCAATTATATGATTAAGGCTATGTGAAGCCCTTCTCTTTTCATTCCATCTATTTTTATTGCTCGAACTTAGTGAGCTAGTTATATCGTTATTATAATTACAAACACGTTTCTTTGCTTGCTCAGGAGATGTTTTTACTTCAGACGTATGAACACTTTGATGTGAGATTATACAATCTCGTTGTCTTTTCAAACGTTGATTCGTCGATGGTGTATTATTTACTACCGCGTTGGTAGAAGCAGCACACATTCCAGGGTCCATTAAGTCATTAACACGATTACAATATTTTTTGGAAGTTTCATCTGCCTCTAAACTCTAAGAAAAGTTAAAAATAGTTAAGCGGTCAAATAGGTAAAATAAAATATGATAAACTTACATCAGAATTAATGCGTTTGCGTGAAATTTCCTTTAATACGTCTAGAACACTACGAGTTGGTGCCATATCATTTTCAGTGGGTGGTGGATGAATTATAGGTCTATTTTCCTCAGTTCTTTTCGACTGTATGCCTACAACAGAATTTGATCTTAGTAGACTAGAAATTGTGTTGCCATAAAATGTTGATTTTTCTAGATAAATAAACATTAGAATTTTTAATTATTGCAAGGAATATATTTAATACCTGGTGGAGGTATGTGAATCATGGAAAGTTCCTTCTTCGTTGCCCTGAATGGTAGCTCTGTTCTTTTAAGTGTTACAACTGGAAATTGACCAGGCTTGCTATAAAGATTGTGAGCAGACATGCTGCGATTCAAACGTGTACCGCTTTCGTGATATTTCACAATTCGCGATGCCAATCCTTTGCTCTGTACATCGGCTGCAATTCTGGCGTCGATTTTTGTAACATTCCTTATTTTTGGACTTGAACAAATATTTATTCTATTATTACACCCAGCAGATGGATTCGTGTTGTTTAAAGAAATACTAGAATTACTTCGTGCTCTCGGACTCCAGGAAGTACCCCAAGAAAAGCTATTCGTCATGCATAAAATTATTATTAAATATTTTGTATTGTTTAATTTTCAAAATTTTACCTGCTTCCGAGATGTGTAGACTCTGCGATTGGATTACTTTGAGCTAAATTAAAGCTGTATCGTCTTTCTATTGAACTATTTCCATTCATGATCTTTTAAACTCAATTTAAACTTATTTTACCATAAATATTTTTTTCTTTATATTAATTATTAACACATTATTCGAACTGAATAGTGTAATTTCACAAAACAGCGCACATTTCCGAAACGCCACTTTCTATCAATTTGGATGTATAACATGCACTTTCGTTTAACAAAGTATTAGTTGGCAACGCTCTAAATGTGATATACGTTTATTATGTGGGATTTTATTAATAAGAAGAAGTATATTTGAGACGACATATATTTTTTATTATGAAAATAAGTGTGTATAAGAAAATTTTATTATGAATAATCAAAAAAGATGTTTTGTCTGTATTTAAAATTTAACAAGGTTATTTTTAAATACTCAGTTACCGTACTGATTTAAGTTCAGTGGTGTAACGTTAACAAAATTTTAGCAATATGGCAACTTCGCAATTTTTATAATTATAATTTATAATAATAAATCGCACGGCAGTTGTATATTTTATCGTATAAAAGTTGTAATGGAGTCTTTGAAGCCGCTATGTCGAGTTTGTTTACAATACGATTCGGAGTCAAATTCATTTTTCGATGAGGTAGAATATGAAGAATACATCAAGTTGGCAAATGTATTTCAGAAAGTTACTAATGTTGAGGTAATGAAATTTAAAATAGTTCTGCGTCCTGTGTGCGAGAGTCCTTTCTTAAATGTTTAAAAACAATGGTGTTACTTTTCATTCTTGTTTTAGATTTTGGAGATGGAAGATGAAAGACCCTGTCGAATTTGTCAGGAGTGCACTGAAAGGCTTTTAAACGCATACGATTTTATTTGTTCTGTAGAGAAGGCTGAACTTGATATTGAAAATTATTTCAAGGCCGATAAGCAACATCATCCAGAAGAGATTATAGATCAATTGGACGAAGAAGATGTTGAAATTGATGCAACAGATATAGATGTTGAAGACATTGAAATATTGGAAGAAGAATTTCAGATTGAACAAGAACCAACAGTTTACGAAAAAAAAGAAGATATTGAAGATGAAATTGATGCAGTTTGCCAATCTGATGATCCCAATCAGTAATATTATCTTGGTATAATAATAAATGCTATGGAATTTCCTAACTAGTGGTTAACATTTTAGGGGCATCATTCAAGTGAGGGAAACAAGAAAGGCAGATGAAGCAGTGGGTTCGCGCTTGTCTAAGCGTTTGCTATCAAGCCATTATAAATGCAACAACTGTCCAAGATCATTCGCAAAATTAGAGACGTTGGAGAGGCACATAAAAGCAGCTCATACAGTAATAACACCAGAAGAGTTGGCAATCGTTACTACTCAAACAAGGTCGGCAACAACGGACGACAAAAAGATAACGTGTTCTTATTGTCCTCAAATTTTTAAACGCCGCAACAATTACATTCGTCACCTAACAGCAAGTCATGCTAAAGAGGTGGATCAGCTGGCCGATGAAGATAAAGAATTAATTAAAACGAAACACAGCTATAAAAGAGGAAACTGCCCTTATTGCGGTAAAAATTTTACTCAGGCCAGTCTTATTGTCCATATACGAAGACATACTGGTGAAAATCCCTATCCTTGTGACCAGTGTGTAAAAGCGTTTCCTCGTCGTCAAGATCTAGTAATTCATCAGAGAAAACATACTGGTGAGAAGCCACACGTATGTACTATATGTGGGAAATCATTTTCCAGAGCAAATAAACTTGCTCGCCACATGCGCGTTCATACTGGTGAACGTCCATATAAATGTACCCAATGTCAACGAAGTTTTGCTCAGTCAAATGATCTTAAAATCCATTTGCGCCGTCATACCGGTGAGAAACCATACAAGTGCAGTGTTTGTCTCGAAGCATTTATTTGTGGGGCAGCGTTAAGAACACATCGACGGCAAAAAAATCATCACTCTACTAAAGATGATTACGACGATCCATTTGCAAATTGGAGGGTTAGTAAACGTGAACTAAAGCCAGGCATAGACAATAAAAAAATCGAAGATATCGATATAAAGCTTCATAAATCTGAGGAAGAACAATCGGAAAGTCTTGAATTCATAGAAATTATTCAAGAGTAGTCAATATAAAATATTTTTTTTTTACAATATTAAATCAAACTCACTAAAAATTAATTCACTTTTTTATAGTCCAGTTGAAATATATTCGTATGAATAGCGAAGTTTCTTTTAAAAAATGCTATTGTGCTATTATTCTTCAGTGTTTTATATTATTATAAACAATTCATTAATTAGTCCTTTTAATCAAGTAAAAGAGCTATTAAATATAGTTATTAAAATAATTTCATATTTTTTTTATTAAGATTAATAGTCCACGTTTGTTTTAAGTTTTGAGAATTTTTTAAATATATAAAACGGTTTTCATGAATATTGTATGTAAAAAAGCCAAATAATACTTATTAAACAACAATGAATGAAGTATGAATCAAAAATGCCAATCCATGTATCACTATTTTATTTACAATCGGTAACACCCAGATAGAACATCAATTTATTTTGCTACCTCGGTAGCGTTATATTCAATGTGTCAGATTGAACGAAGACATGTTAATGGCGCACACACATGAATCCGCAAGCCTTTGATCAACTAAACTTGAAAATCATCACATCGCCCAAACGTGTCAAATTAAATATATTTGACACAACTGTTAAATCTGCTCTCCTATATGACTTTAAGACTTGGTATATCTGATTCGAAGCCTTGGACAGATTCTTCCCATCATTCTGATGAGGATATGGGACTGTCCAATCAAGAACCAAAGGTGAATTGATCATAAACTACGAAGTCTAAATGGTCACAATAGTTAAAGAGTTGGCACAAAGCTGGTATATGCTCAACCACATCTTAAGAACTTATGCTGCTCATAGAAACAACGGGAACAAACACTTGTATATAATACTATATAGTATAGTCTTAAAACTAATATTGTCAATGAAACCATTTCTTTTATTTGTGAGCATTTTATAATTTATTGAATGAAGTTTTTTTGATTGATAAATTTAAGAATTTGCATAGCGGTACCGTTTGAGTCATGAATAAGAGAAACACGTCTGTTCTTATTTCTTAATTAAAATAAAAAATAAAGTTTTTTTTTACAAGATGAAAATTTCACAACATAATCGAATAAATATGATTTTTCAATCTGAAATACATACGCCCGTATAAGTAGTTCTATATAATTTACCTAGAGAAAGAGAAATAAATTTATTGCCTACGATTACTGGAGGAAGAATAAGAAGATCTAGATAAAGAACGAGAATTTTCACGATCACGTCTGGAAGACGTATATCTATGTGTATGGGAAGAGTGTCGGGAGAAATGAGAATCACGTCTTCGTCGGTGGCTGTAATCGTCACCTGAATCGCTTGACGCATTATGACGATAGCGACGACTTTGCTGACCACTTCTTGATTCACTATCTTTTGAGTGTGAAGATGAATATTTATGCTGATCTTTATGATTCTTTTGTGATTTCTCATATTTTTTATTAAAGGATTTATGAGATTTATGCTCAGCTACTGAGCGATGGCTATATTTCGAATGATGGGATGATCGAGAAGTAGGAGAGGAATCTGAGTCCGATGAGGATGTCGATGATGATGAGGAAGAAGATGATGTCGAAGAATTGGACTTTGAACGTGATCGCGATTTTCTACTACAACTACGTCGTTGTCTTTTCTTCGAAGGTCTGTAATCACGATTTCGGTCATGACGTCTACTTTGTTTAATTAAACTTGAAGGCGATTTTCTTTTCAGAACCTTTTCCAAAGCTGCGTCTGCCGCATTAAGAACATTTGTCATTCCAGCACTGGTATAATTTGGTAATAGTCCATTAATATCTGCAATACTTTGTCGTTGATTTGTGCTGGATATTGCAACTGTTGCCGTACTTCCACTGCTCGTGCTTCCTGTAGCATTTATATTTGCTACATAGGAAGCTGTAGCTGGCAACGCCACATATTTATCTTTGTTATCACTGAAACGTGTAGTTCGTTCTCCTCTACGACTATTACGATCCCTTTGACGTTTACCTAAGAAGAAAATAAACATTATTTAAATAGAAATATTTCCTCTTTACAATAAAGTTAAATGTTATCATTGAAATTAACTTTTGCAGTTAAAAAGTTTTGCAAATTAATTTGTAGAATACATTGATGCATCAGTTACGCAGTTCAGTTTATATTAAATAATTTCTAGGAAAAATTGTTTTGTTTAACTCAAAGAGATGTATTAAATAATTCCACATCAATGGAACATCGAACAGATTGTTATATTTAGTAAATACAATTAAATATTTATGATTTTTTAATCCCTACTGTAATCGCAGGAATATATACACAAATATACGATATATAAACTAATTACTTGACCATCATCATTACATTATTTATTGTTTCCTCGAATAATTTCAGTCTAATCTGAATTTTCATTCTAATACTACATAGACTATATTAGACACAACAAGAATTTATTTCGTTCCTGTATATTTAAGAACAATGTTGGTGCGGTTAAGAACAATGCGTTGAAATATCGTAAATTAATTTAAATTTATTTGAAAAAGATTCGCAAACATAATTATTTTTCCTAAACTAGATACAAAAAAAAAAAAAAAAAACTTTCGAAGTTTTATTTTATTTAAATTGCAATAAGTTATAATTTTACATAAACAAACTCCATTTGAGTTAGTGGACTCATCATCAAGAAAGATCTTTAACTTTCAACAATATAATTTAGTTATATAATAATATTGAATAAAAGTTAACGTACCATTTAGATTTTGTATCTTTGTTTCAGTTATCTCACCAAAATCTTTTTCATATCCCTTGAGACTTAAACCAGATGGTTTTAATTCATATAATACAGGCCGCTCTAGTTTCTTTCGATTCTTTTCTCGATCCTCTTCTTCTTCCTTACGTATAAAATATTTAAGTTTCTCTTCTTCTCGTGCTGCAGCAGATGACACGCGTTCTTCAATTTCTTCAGCAGTTTTGACAAACACCCTTCGTTTCATCCGTATAATATTCTGCGGTATGCATGGGAATTTACAATATATATGTTAGATTTTAAATTACATCTTTTTAAATAATTACCCTTAATTCTTCTTCAGAATCGTTCTCGCTTTCACTTTGATAAGTTTCCTTTTTTGAAGAACTCTGTTCATCGTCATCGGTGGTTTCTTCACTTGAGGAGCCGCCATATACTGCTAAACCTATAATTTAATTTATGCTAATTCATAATAAATCGAAATAATTATACTATTTTGTTAAGGTAATAAAAACCATTCAATTTCTAGAACTCTTCTATATACAATTTAATACTCTACTAGTTGGGTATTAATAATATTATACATATGATAGTAATAAAAACATTTTATCGCCTTAATAGTAATTAAAAAAGAATAACAAAAGGTAAAGAATTTATTGAAATGGATTCGATTGATTAGGGTGATGTGTTGTTTGTTAATTTAAACACCTAAAACAATTTGAAGTAATGTGCTTCCCAAATTGGTTTTTAAAGAGACTAACTTTTAACAAATATTGCTTGTAATGTAGAAGAATTAGATCAGAAAATAACTTACCCAATTTGCCAGTTATGGTGGACAAAGCGCTTTTTTGGATCACTTGAGCTGATGACGCTTTTAATTTGTATATGTAAAATGTACATCATATTATATATATATTTTTTTTAAATAATTTATTCTTTAGTCGACTATTATTATAAGTTAAACTTACGTTTTCATAAAATTAGCTGTAGAAATGGATTACACAATTAATTAAACATAAAAAATAGTTACCTTTAGTTTTAAATGATTTTATTGATTCTTCAGCAACTTTTGCAATTTCTTCATTCGTAGTTTCCAATAAAAGTTCAGTTAAAGTTCGACGAACTACTATCATCTATAAAATTTTTTGGTTTTACTAAATTTGGATAGCTCATTAAAGTGGATAGCTTACCAAATCCGCTAACTTTTGTTCATAGGTTTTACCTACGGGAACACTAAAAGCATCTTCTTCATCATTCCTTAAATTTAAATTATTTTTTGCATTTGCCTCTACATTTTGAACACCTGTTTCATTATCAGAACTCTCTTCATCTAAATTTCCTTCTTCCTGTTGTCATTTTAAAATACTCTATGCAAATATATGTGATTTTACAATTTTTAATACTTACACAGTTCGCAATAATGTGAGTTTTGCTTAGAATTCCTCTCGTTTTGTCAGACTCGTTATCGGACCATTTATTACTTGATTGTTTTGTTTGTTGTTCCCTTTCCAATTGCTTTTGTTTCTCTCTTTCCATTTTCTCCAGCCCTTCTCTAAAATAAAAAACAAACCATTTTAAGTATTTCATATCATGGAGTAACAGTAATTTCTTTTGTTTAAGTTTAACAGGTTATAACTACTGTTGAAAACCAACTTTTGTCAAATATAATAAAAATGCAATCTAATTCAGATAATCTGACCGACCGACAGCAATATTCTGAATACAATATTGTAATCAACAATACCAACTTACCTTATCCATGCTGGCAAGCCTTTTCTTTTAGCCGCGTCCATCATATTGCTCCCCGTTTCAGGTTGATTGGGCATATCAGGCATTATTCGTATTTCATTTGGATGGGGCACATTCATTTTCAACAAGGAAGGAATATGTGAAGTTGAATTTATTGGGCGATTAAGAATATTACTCGTACTAGAATTGCTTGGAGGTTGATGCTGCAAGCTTTCACGATTAGGCCACGAATTCCATTGATTTGTATTTGAAGATTGTGTAGCTACAGAATAACAACATAATTATTTTTTGATTTTTCTTTAAGGATTTGTATAAATGTACTCAATTTTGATGACGTTCCATCGTTAAAAAACCAAGACTGATTGAGTGTGTTATGATTTAAACCTGTGCTAGAGGAAAAACTGTTATCAACCTTCTGCAGCAGTTTTTCATCTGTTTGTTGTTCTTCTTCATCCATGTCCATGTCAGCTTCTCCCTTTTCTTCAAAGTTAGATACACTGGCCGGTTGTACCATTTTACTATTACCTAAATTACATGCAGTTTCAGTGTTTAACCCAGCGTTGTCGCGCATTTGTATCCATTGCTGAGCCAACTGGGCCCAATCAATATTCTGCCCAGCGGCCATTGCATTTGAGACGGCGACTTGATTCACAAAACCATATGCTCCCAACTGGTTTAAACCCTCACTGGAATCTCCGCCGGAAAACATAATTTATTTTTCTTTTAACTTTTTTTTTTCAGTAAAACCCTCCGTTTTTAACAATGCAACAAAGCGATGAAAATAAACCAACGAAGAGAAAAATTCTACCAAAGAGTGTTGAAAAAAGTTAGTCAGTCCGTGGTGAATTAGAGGAAGGGGAAATTGTAAATGTCAAATGGTATGTCTGAATTGAAACATGAATGGCACAGTTGATATTATTGTGTCGTTTTTCGTATAATTGTAAAAGTGGAACAGAATACGACAGGAACTTCAACGGAAACGCTTTTAAAAAATATGACCCATAGTTACTTGATAATCAATACTATAAATACTATAGTTTCAATGTTTACATTCGAGTCGAATTTACAACAGTTTTGCTTCAGATTGTTTTCAGTTGCGCCCATACATGAAAATTCTTATATATTTTTGGTGCTATTTACAAAATTTATTAATTTTGTCGTTCGGAAATTGTGAGTTTTCAAATGAGAAGGTAACGAAAACGCAACCAAAAAAATAGTCTTGTCTTATGGCCGGATATGGCAGGAACAATTCAAGTTCAAAAATTGACACTATGTTTTTGTATTTTTTTTACTGAAGTTACAAGTCTTGTAACAGTTGGAAGACGAAATTCAAAATCAAAAATTCTACTTGGACCCCGGTAAGTGTATATTTGTTCCGCTATAGTCGTAGTGTATAAAAACGACCGTTGCGTTTTGGACGGCTATTGTCGTCATAACACATACTCAACTTCGACTTGACAGCTATAGACGCAAGTGTACGTCAACGTGTTAATTTGTACAGAAAAAAAAATCATAACGGTCATATACTGTTCTGTCACTATGCTCTGAAAATTAATCTCATAGCACTTTAGTCAAATTATAGTGGTAATATATTCTACAAAAGAATTTCTTTTCTATATTCTTTATAAACTTTGAAACCGTTCTAACAATGCACATGAAGCACGTCGAGTCTTCGCTATTTATAGAATCAGCATAACAAAAATTATTTTTCAATACTTGATTTCAATTAAAATTGATCAATTATTTATATAAAAAATTTAGTGACGATTTCGTATTGGCTGCTGGAATGCTTCACTTTGTAGGTTAAGATATAGTAACTATTTTTTAAGCAGTAACGCGGATTATAAGTTTCAACTTGCAACTGAATTGAATTAATCCTTAAATAAAAAATACAGTTTGTATAGAATATAATCGTAATTATTAAAATGATTGATTTTAATAAGTCGTGAGTGAACGAAATATTTAATTACAGTAAATAAATGTTTGATTGTATAAAAACATTTTTAAAGCTTTCTAAAAGTTCGATTGTGTGGCCGTTTGTGTTGCTCTTGCTGAAGTTCTTTGCAGAGTTATCGGTGGCATTAACACTTTTTTACGCTGGAAAAAAGAGACGAATTTTAAATTAAAAAGCAAAAATAAATGAGTTTTACCAAAATGAGCGATAGATTTACCAAGCGAGCGAGTGAGCGAGCGCCACTTTGCCAGCCACGTTTTCTGTTCATTTTCTTGTATATACATATATGCAGATTGTTGATATTATATTTTGTTTTTTAATTTTTTGTTGCTACTAATACAAGATCTCCCAAAACATTTCCAGTGAACTAAGTTGCCAGTCGAATGCTTTAGTCGACTTATAAGTGCGTTAGAGTTAAGACGTTAACGATCGATCGGCTCACTTACTCACTGGCTAACACTCGGTGAGAATCCTAAAGTCGGGCGACGAACGTGTAGTATGGGATTTAACAATTAAAAACACTTTAAATTGTTGTTATAATAACAAATGAAGATTTTTATTATCATTTCATTATATTTTGAGAATTGATTACTTATTTTTCATTTTTGCTTTGTATTTGCAATTCAAACGGGTTTTTGTCAGAAAAAGAGAAGTAAAAAATCCCACTTCTTCAATTTCGATTTTCCGTTTAATTTAATTCAGTTTTAAAATAAAAAAAAAATATATGTATTAAGAAAGTTTAATTATTGTAATGAGATAATACTTTTATTTTCTGTTTAATCATTTATTACTTTATTTTTTTATACAAAACAAAAGATTCGTTACATTTTTAAACACAATTTACGCACTTATACACGCACACAATCAAACTTTAAAGAACAATGGCCGTGGATTATGTGTTAGAGGATTTAATGGGCAAATTGGGTAAGAAAACAAATATCAACAACATCATAATTTTACAGTATTATATGCTTATACGTATGTAGAGTAATATTAACAGAAAGAATTGAACCGTATGATTAATATTATTAAATATTTTTTGATAAATGATAGAGAGAAATTGAGATTTAGTTAACATCAGAAAAAGGTCATGTACACTGTATATGTGTGCCATTTTGTCGTTTGCTGTTATCGCTGACAACACTGTTACTATCAAATAATGACAACCGCATACATACTATGAACTAATCGTTTATTTAATCTTTAAGCGTTATCAGTTGTATTTACTAATATTGATTTTGTTATTTCTTTCAAGTCAATGAATGCTGAGAAAAAAAAGGAAAAAAAAATTAAAAACTTTTTAATGACACTATAAGGCGTATATAATAAATTAAAAGTTATTTAATTTAACGATTATGAGTGTGGGAACAAAATTAAATGTGAATGAAAAATCAATAAAAAATATTTGTATTCAAACAAAAGCTCGTGATCTTTTAAAAGTAGAATTTTCCTAACGTGTTTATGAATTTAAATGCTAGCATTTTCGAAGCAGACAAAAAGCGAAAAAAACGATAGACATAAAAACAAAGTAAAAACAATATAAATATTTAAGATGGGCTTATCGTTTCTTTATTAAAGAAACAGAAATAAAATGAACTCAAGAGCCTATAACAAGCGGTAAAATAATTCTGTTATTCTTTATAAGAATCACAATAAAGTTTTGAAATTAAGCATGTTGTGCAATTATGCACATATGTATATGTATGTACATTTATATTTTGTAGAGCAGTTTCAGTATAATATGCTTATGATTATTATGAATTCTTTAGAAATCGGACTAGATCTAATAATGCTTCTTCTTCCGGACATAGGGCTTAATATTAATGAATTAATCTTTTATTCATGTACGCCTGAATACATTTTTTTATCAGAGATTTTCGCTTTCTTTTAAATATATTATAATGGACCTGAACTGATACGAATGTCGCCAATCTCTATTCACATATTGTTTTTCGTTTCAAGCACGTTCTGAAAAATATCATCAATATTTTTACTGATATGTATGTACATACATCTACATATATTTATGTATATATTAATTGATTTACACATGTTTATACTAGGGATGCCAATTCATGAAATCCTGGGATTTATAAATTCATATGTATGTAACTTATAAAGTAAAAACAAAAATTAGTTTGTAACATTTTTTATTTAATATTACGTTAAATAACATCCACGCAGTTTTTCATTAAGTGAGTGTTTTGAGAAATTCAACAACTTTCCAGTGTTAAAAACCAAAACGTGCGACCAAAGATTGTAAAAGTCCAATAAAATCTGTTAATAGAGCTAATGATTTAGATACTCAAATTTCTAAAGAAGTAGATTTGTTTGTATCAGAAGGTGGTAGCGGTGAATATTTACATACATACATACATAATTGGCCATTACAATCCTTCAGTCAGGATTACGGCCTAGCTTCTCACACCATTTATGTTGTCTGTGTTAATTTTATACATGAGTGGCGGGACCTACAGTTTAAAATCGACTTCGAACGACAGATTTTTGAGAAACTCTTCATGGCAATTTTATTTACTCTCAGAGAAATATTTTTCATATTTCGTTTTTTGATGTCTGACCGGGGATTCGAACCCTGGCCTTTCGTCTAATAAGCCAACACACTACCTACTAGACTACGGCGACTTCGGTGAATATTTACAACCTATATATAGATATCTTGAACCCATTTCACCTAGAAATGTAGATTGCGAATGGTCTTTCAACGACAGCGTATATTGGCAACAAAGACTCTCCGAGGAAATATTAGATACTTTGGTCTTTTTAAAAAATTATTTATTTATATTTTATTTAAAAAATTATTTAAAATATTTAATTATTTCATTCTCCTCGAATGTATTTACGTATATATATATACATAGACGAATTATTTTATTTTTGTTAATTTATGTTTTTTTATTTTATATGCATGATTGTGATAAACATATAAATGAAATTTTTATTACAAAATTATAATAAATAAGAGAATTTGGGATAATCCGGCGTCCAAAACTCCTGATCTCGAAATCCCGGGATTGTTAAAAATAAATTCCGTTTGACATCTCTTTTGTATACATTAAAAAATATTTAAATATAGTTATTATGTAAAATGTTTAATTATTATCAATTAATTCATCAAACCAATTTTAATGATTAAGTACAAACATATGTACATGTGTAAATTTATTTATGCAAGCACATGTGTATAAAAGGAATATTTAAATATTTAAAACTATCCAATAATCGTAAATTTCAACAAAATGGAATTTAATTTTTATATTTTTAGAAATTTAAATATACTAAAAATGTCTGATAATATGATAACTCTGAAAATTTAATTTTCCGAAAATTCAAAGAATTTTACTTATAACATTACGAAGCTTAAATTATTAATTATCAATTACATTAGTCATGTGAGGAGTATAAATTTGTTAAAACAAGATTTCAGTTCACTTTAAGTTCATTGGCGTATGTAAAGGGGTTTTCTGATATGTATTGGTTCTCTAAATAAATTGAAAAGAACGTTCTATATTTTAAACGTTAAACGAAGGCATTGTTATTGTTTTAATTTTTAATTAAATACATTTTTTTTATTAAATTAATTACACATTCAAAGACGTTTTTAAAAATAGGAATTTTTTTTAAATTTGTAAGCACCATATGGTAAAGGGGCACACCGTGGAACTTTAAAAATATAAAATTGTAATAAATTTTTCAATGAATTAAAAAAATTGTAAAACTTTATTAAAAGTAAAATTAGAAATAATAGTTAACCTCGTACATTTGAAAAAAATAACATGAATAAAACGATAATCGTAAAAGTAGAATTCATGTTCATTGCAAAGAAGACAAAAAAAGTCTACGAAGCAAATATAAATAAATTAACTTATTTAGAGATTTTAAGAAAAAAATTACATTTCCTTTCTCCAATATATCTAACTCAATAAATAAGTCATTAAATATAAATATTTTTATTTATATACACAAATTTCTGCAAATATTGATATCCTTTGTCAAAATAATGTTTTTAAGAATAATTTAGAAAAAAAAAACGTTAATGTTATCTAAAATAAAAAAAAACTGTTTGATTACATTATTCAGTTTTAATTGATTTTATGCCACAATAAATTTAATTGTCTTTCAAAGCCATTGATTTTTTAAACTGTTTCTGTCTTTTTACATTATTATACTATTCCACCATTTGTGATTGGTGTTATTTATACTCGATTGAATACAAATGTTGCAGAAATATTTCACTTTATTTATATAGATCAATTCAATTTATTTACAAACCTTTCAATTGAATTTAATTTGAATGGAAAACGACAAAAACTAATTATACAAATAAAAAAAAACAAAAAAAAAATATATATGTATATATGTATAACATACATTAAAATAATTGTAAAACAATAAATATGTAGAACATGAGGTATTTTGTGTCAGATTCATGTAACGTAAATTGTTAAAAGAACAATCGAATTGATATACTGAAGTTATTGATATACTTTTTTATATAATATTTTATTAAAATTAAATTATTTTCTTTACATGATTCCATAGTAATATATTTGTTAGCCTTATTCAAGAAGAGCTGAAATATTAAGTAAAAAAAAATTATGTAACGTGAATACGTCATTATGGCATACTCCCTTTGAACGCACACAATTTTTTGTTTTATTATAAAATAACTATGAATAGTAAACTGTTAAATCCCATACAATTTGAATAATCGTTATACAGTTAATAAAAATTATATTCTACAATTTGTTTTAATTTTAGAAAAAAAAAAATTACTCCATCTAAATGAATGAATTAAGCCTCTTATTTATAAGTTTTATTACACGAGTACTACGAGTACATCAGCTACCTACTGACTTTACTCAAAATTTATATTTTTTATTGCATAAAAGATATGGTTATTCTTGTTAAATAAATGTATTTTTCCATATTTTAAGTAGTACCATCAGTCAGCATAAAAGTGGTAACTTTATCACAGTGATAATCAATTTAAAATCATGTGTTTTTCCTTCAAGATCCCAAAAAAAAAAATGTTAGTCTCTTAAAGATAAGCCCTAGAAACTCTTTAAAAATTGAAATATAATCCCACTTATAAATAGTGTCAAATGATAAAAATAAGTATTCGTTAAATTATCTTGCTCTTTGTAAATATAATTAAATTATAAAAATTAAATAAAAACAAACTAAATAAATCATGGTCATTTTGAAAAGTCAAATAAAACAAAGAAACATCGTTGCAATTATTGTTGAAGTTTCTATTGTAGTCGTTAATACCAGCAAATTAGTACATACATATGTACATACATTCATACATACATACACGTTAAATTAATTTTAAGTAGCTAATAACTTTTTAAACTTAAAAAAAAGAAACTAAATTACACAAAATATAATTAATTACGGGTGTGTGTTGCACACCCCTAATAAGATATTTAATTAACATGAGTAATTTTTTTACTTTCAAGTTTACTTCTCTTATTCGAGAATAAATTTCGGATCGTTTCTCCAATATTGCGAATAAAATATTGTTTTTATTTTATTTCTGTTTTGTTATTTCATGTATCGCATTATTTAGGCTGTGTAAAATTTAATTTAGTAACAAATATTATTATTCGTGCAATTATTAATTGTAGTCTTATCACTATTACGCATATATGTACATATGAACATACAACATACATACAAGAACATATTAAATTAAAAATTTTGTTTAACATATTTGTTTTTAATAGTACGTATCTATCTATGCATGTGTGTACATATGTACATAGTCTACACATAAATGTACTTAACATATAATATGTTCACAACGCCTTTATACCATACTTAGGTATAGCCATACACTTATAAAAACACTTTACTTATATGCATATGTTTATGTGTACGTTAATCTTAAAACATTAATTGTTCAATAATTAGTTGAATTTTGGTGGTAACATTGTTCTTTTTTCATTGTAGTATTATTTTTATTTATTGTTTTAGTCTCAATTGATTAGATATTTACTGTTAATTTGAATTTCATGTGACTTAAATAGAATATAATCATTTAAGATTTTCATTTATTCATATTTATCCGCAAAGATTTTAAAAATAGAATTAAATGCTTTAGATGATTTTAATCCATGATTTATTGTTAGAGTCTCTCGAAAAAATATTACGCTTCTAGTTGTAAAGTTTATATTACTCGCTAATTTAATCTAAAAACAGAAACAGATAACTTTAGCAGAGTTTTATGGCTTTAGTCGTGAAATAACAATTCACCAATCGCTCTCTCGCATATCGTGGTAAATTTTCTTTTAAGGCTTTTGTTTTTATTAAATAAAATATAATTACAATAAAAAAGACTTATTTTTAATCTATTAAAATGAAATGCCGAAATTGCAAAATTCTAAAACTAGGAATTAGGAAGATACACATACATACAGTACATTTGTATGTACTCGTATGTATGAATTTGTAAAGCAATACATTCAGTGATTTGAATCCAAATATTTTACAACAAAGAATATTAAAAACTATAATATAAAACTATACGTAGTTAACTATTTGACAAATTATCGTTCATAAAAGAGAGACAATATGAAGTACGGTTAATTACTGCGGAAGGTCTGATAAAGTTATACTTTCAGCATCGTTATCAATTTCTTGTTAAGTTGATTAAAAATCTTGTATCCACTCTGGAGTTTGTTAATTCCTAATTGGTCCAAACTGTCATAGAACACATAAATATTAAGCTATTTTTTCAATTTCTGTTAGAAACTTTTCATTTTAGAAGTACAGAACGGGGAAGAAAACAATTTGACTTAATTTCTTATGGAAATACATTGAATATAATTTATAATTAAATATTCTTTCCATTAATATTTATCTGATACATGGAAAGTTGATTAACTATTATGATTAAATTATTTACATTTACATTTTCTTATAATTTACTTTCTTATATTTTAATTTTATTCTATACTCTGATTATTTATCGTTTGGATAAATTGCTTTAGGAACTGTATAATTAGATATTTTCATTATGATAATTTCAGGGGAATTTGGACGTTATCAAGCGTTTCAATTCTTCTTGCAAGTACTGTCAGCGTTGACAGCGGGCCTGCACATGTTGTCATTGGTAACGGTACAAGCTGTGCCTGAACATCGTTGTTTTATTGAAGGTGTCGACAATTCAAGTTTCTCATATGTACCATGGAATTCTTCAGAGATTCTGAGGGCTATACCCAAAAAAGAAAATGGCGAATTGGATTCATGCCTTATGTACGATGCAAACAATAATACAGTGGCCTGTACAGCATACGTGTACGATCGAACCTATTATGAGACATCGCGGGCTATTGATTGGAATTTTGTTTGCGATAGACGTTGGATGGGTAGTCTTGTACAAACAATATTTATGTTGGGAGTATTTACGGGAGCCGTAGTACTTGGAGGTTTGGCAGATAAAGTCGGACGTAAAACGGTATTCTGTTGGTCGGCTCTGTTGCAGCTTATTATAGGAGTAGCTGTAGCATATATTCCTGAATACTTCTCATTTATGGTGGCCCGTTATCTATTGGGTATATTTGGATCGGCTGGTGCATATATCTGTGGTTTCGTGTTGACGATGGAGCTTGTAGGGCCCAGCAAACGGACAGTTTGCGGCATAACATTCCAGGTCAGTAAAATCCTTTTTTGAAAATCTATGCTTAGGTTTGTAAGCATTTTTATTTGGTATTATTTGCAGACTGTGTTTGCGGCAGGCATTATGTTGGTTGCTGGTTGGGGTGCCCTAATAAAAGACCGCCAATTTTTACAAGTTGTTTACGGATTGCATGGTGTTCTATTTTTAGGCCATTGGTGGCTATTGGACGAATCACCACGTTGGCTATGGATGCAGGGACGTTCTGCTGAAGCCATAGATATTGTTGCTAAGGGTTTAAGAATCAATGGATCTGGCATTCCAATCGATAAACAATATTTCTTACAAAAGGCAAAGAGCCAACAAGCTGTTGAAGAAAAATCTAGTGCTGGATTGGGCGATCTATTTAGAACACCAAATTTGCGTATGAAAACATTGAACGTTTGCCTATGTTGGTTTGCAAATTCCTTAGTTTACTATGGTCTGTCCTTAAGTGCGGGCAAACTGTACGGAAATCCATATTTAATTTTATTCATAATGGGACTGGTTGAATTCCCCAGTTACTTGACTATTGTTTTTGTATTAGACCGTCTGGGTAGAAGGCCAATAACTAGTACACTTATGTTAGCCGGAGGTATTTGTTGTATGGTTGCTGCATTTATTGAACAAGGCAGCACAGTTTCAACAGGCATTGTGATGATGGGCAAATTGTTTATTGCTGGTTCATTTGGGGTCATATATAATTACTCTGCAGAATTATTTCCCACAGTAGTACGTAACTCAGCCATGGGCTTGGGATCTATGTGCGCCCGTTTATCTGGAGCCTTAACGCCACTTATCACTTTATTAGATTCGTTCGATCCTAAGATTCCGGCAGTAGTATTTGGCCTTATTGCTTTACTGTCTGGTGTTTGGGTTATGTTCTTGCCAGAAACAATGAACCAACCGATGCCCGAATCCATTGAAGATGGCGAAAACTTTGGAAAGGGTGATACTTGGTTTAGCCAATGTTCTGGCAAAAAGCCAAGAAGGCACAGCAGTGTTTACGTGGAAGATCCTGAACAAATGGTACCATTAAAAACTATAGGAAAATGATTTTTGTCATTGATTAAATAATTTTAAGATTACTCACAGTCAAACAAAAGCAATATATACATTTACACAATTACAAATAATACTTACGAACTTTAATGTACGTATGAAATATATGTGTTTTTATAGATTCTCATTACATTCCAAATTTTAATAAAATTGTTAATTATTTGTTGTTCTGTTTTTAATAAAATATAGTTTAAATATATACTTATTTGCAATAAATTATTTATTTTATTTATTTTTTAACCCCATTAGGTTATAACATCCTTACTGACTAAGTACATATATATTAAAAGCACAGAGTATTATTAACAAACAGCGAATAGAAAAAGTTACTAAACAATTCAGATATGTAATATAGTATTAATAAGTCTATTACATTATAGCGCTCATTAAACTTTTAACATGTACGCCGAAAAGGATCATTGTTAGCATCAACAGATCTATAATATTTTAATTCAGTGTTCGACTAGCAGGAACATTGAATTTCAGTTCACTAATCAGAAACTCTTTAAACAATTTCAGCTCGTATTAAATGCAAAACAAATAGTGTATTCAGCAACAGTGGCTATTTAATCAAAGCAAGTCTATTATAATAAGACGGTAAGTCTTAGGAGTTCCAACCAAAACAACGAAAACAGAAAATTAAAAATTGTTTTTGCAAATAATCTTACGCTGGAAAGCATTAAGTTTCTCAACCATTTTTTCTAATTGATAGACATAATAATCCCCCTGATATTTTAAAGCATTTTATTGGCTTTCCATTCAAATCTTTAACCAAATTTTAAAAATTTAAATTAATAAAGTTTTATTTGTTCACCCTCCAGATAAGAATCTCAATTATTTTCTTATCTTAGAGCTGTATTAGAATAAAACAACCTTAAGTATGTTTAGTTCGATTACATTCATATCTTCATTATTTTGGTTTTTATTAATTTAAATTCATAAAACATTTTCCATTACATATATATTGTTTAACTTAATCTATGTACAGGTAATTTTGTGATGCGATAGTATTATTATTTTATTTCCACTTTAAGTGTTATTTTATAATTATTATAAATGGGTAAAATTGTATCAATTCTCTTGTTTCAATTTTCTTTCTTTTTTGTTACACAAATACGCTCATTACGCATGCGTCTGTATATGATAGAGATATAATGGGTGCAGAATTATAGTTGTTTAAACTAAATAAGCTCCGGATGTATTTAAAGCAGAGCTTATGTTAAATACGTAGTATATTAAATATTCTATTTTAGTTTTCTTTTTTTTTTTTCATTATTATAATAGTATTTGGGGGTAAAAATAGTTAATACAACAAGTTGAATACATTCTTCGAATCTTAAAAAAACTATCAGCGCATAGACCATGCGAATTTTATTTGCATATTTCAAGTGAATATACATACATACATACGATTATGCATTAATATATTATTAACAATATAGATCGCTCAATTTTGTTCAATATGTCATAAATAAACTTATTCTAGAATTACAATGTTTATGTGCTTACAAGCCATAAGTTTTCCTAGATTGTTTTCTTGTTAAGTAATGCACATACATTTGTGGTTTATTTATAATATAATTTAATTATACCTAATACAAAAGCTACAAATTATATTATATAAATATTTTATACTTAATCACAATATCATTCGTATGGTTTCGAGTCTAAAAAGATATTGATCGAATCGATGTTTTCAGCATTATACGTGTGTCATATAATAACATCAATATAATCTTTGTTGTGAACATCAGCATTCAATAATGGGCGTCTAAGAATCCATAGAGAAAAATTAATCAACAGAATTTTGAACGTTTATGTCGTTATTTAGAAAGCAAGTTTTTAAGTGCTTTAGTGCATTTCTATTGTACAAAAAAACGACAAAGAGTAAAAAAGAATTAAAAACATTTTTCATATCATATTTTTCCCCTTACATTATAATAGCCTTAGTTTTAAAACAAACAACAGCCTACATATAACAAAAAAAAGGAAATATATATAAATAGTAATTTGTTGATAATTCTTAGCTAACATTGCCAAGGTTTAGATTTTGTTTAACTAGTTTTTGATTGATTTATTATTATTTATGCTCTTTCAGGACATTTTGTTGGTACTATTGGTATTTTACCACTAGTACTAAGTATATCTGAAGGTTCTGGTAATTTTGCTGTGTGCACGACGATTGCAGGCTGATCTTCGCTTTGGGGATGCAGCTCATGAGACTCTCCAGGTGTTAAACTAGCTAACGCCGCTAATAAATCATGATTAACTAATGGTTCATTCTCTTCTCTTGGTTCCCAGCCGGCCGGTGGCGAGGCTGGTGGAGAAATTAGGAATTGTTTAACCGGTGCCGGTGGTTGGAGATTTTTATTCGATACCGGTGTTACTGGTTGTGCAAAGTAACATGTTATAATGGTTTTCTTATTAAATTCATATTGGTGTAATTTAATGCGTGCATTTGCAGCTGCTATAGCGTTGTCATAGTTAACCCGGAGACGTCTAAAGCTCCGCAACCATTGAAAAGTAGCCTTATCGCTAAACATACGAAATAAGTCTTCCATTTCCTGTTTTAATTGAGGGTTTGCAAATACCTCTGAATGAATGTTTGTAACAATAATTGACGTTGGTAGATCGTCAAACGAATCCGGGTCTATTTCAGGTTCTGCAGTATAGCTTTCACCATCTGCCAACGTTGGATGTTGACTTGGTAAACCATCAGCTGGATTTATATATATATCCTGATCAGGCGATACTTTATCTACGCTGTCGGAACTACTGCTTTTTTGAGCAGAGTTTACTTTGCTGTGGTTCGCAATTTTACTAGCTGTAAAGGAATCGTCGTCGTTGGTTTGCATATTTGTAGAAGTTGAAGACATTAAGGAAGCTAAGACATAAATTAATAAATTTAAAAACATATAAGCAAATTTTAATTGAAAAAAAGAAAATAACACAAAAATAATAATATTTATACAAACATAGGTCCTAAAACTTAGAAATTTTAAAGCGATGCTGTGAAGTTTTAGTAAAAGTACCATTTGAGTATAATTTAAAAAAAATTATATAAAAATATCCTATTTTGGTAAATTTGACGTTATGCATTGTAATTGTTTGAAAAACTACATAATGAACATTATTTTCTCCACATGTGTACATATGTATGTACATACATAAATACGAAATTTATGGACACGTTTTAATTATCATATAGGAATACCAGGAGTTTAAAAAAGTTATACAAAAAATTGTTTATATAACGTTTTAAGTGATATGTTGTTTACGGATTGATATTGCATGAATTGTGCTTCATTTTCGTAGATTCAATATATGTTTGTACATTTTAAATTAGGTTCCATGTTAGTTCCTATTAAACTGGTGGCAAAATGCATTTCATACATTTTGACTCACATTTTTCTTAGAGTGTAATAGAATTGTATATTTTTCCATTTCTTTTAGCATTTTTCCTTTTTGCTTACTTTATGCAGCTTATTTTATAGTTAATTAGTTATATAATTCGATTTAGAATATTCCTGCCTAATTTACAATATTATTTTTAATTTTAATGATTGTCTTTAAATTAATTCTATTAAAATTGTTATTTTTGTTATTGTTGTCGTCTTTCGAAATACCTACATATGATTTTTTTCCGACGAGAAAAGTGCAGTAAATAATTCAATAAAACAGCAAAATATCCAGAAATTTGTAGTTTTCTTTTAAGAATTGCAAACCGAAATCGTTCATAAAACTCTTTTTTCGAACTATAATATATTATAGGTGGAACGATTAAAGAAAAATTATCAACTTTTATTTTTAACTTTTTCTTTAATAATTATGTGTATTTTGTTTTCATTTTCCAATGATTTTTTTTAAACTCCTCCGTTTTGACAGTTTTCTTTGTTAAGTGTTGCCAGCGTTTGTAAAAGTAACAAATATTTCCCATATTACATAGTACATTTTATAGTACATAGTATCGTCCGATATTTTAGTCCTTCCTTTAGCTTTGACTTTTTGCATAGAAGTAATACATACTAAAATGATAATAAAAAAAAGGTACTTTTTGCGTTGCTGTTAATCATAACCATTTATAAAATATGTGGCATCCTTAAACAATAATTATTGTATTCCAACTGCAGCCAACTTCATATTCGTTGAATAAAGCCGAATAAAACTATTACCAGCAAGTAAAGCAAACAAAATTATTTTTTTAAATTAGATTTACGAAAAAGATATACTGATCGACAATGGCAAATGTGGAATCTATGATTGTAGAAGAAAAACCACAAATCAAACAAATTGACAGAGAAAAGGTATGTCAGATATGTACAAGTATACGATTATATTTTATGCTTTTTTATTGGCTTTGTAGACTTGTCCATTGCTACTGCGTGTATTCTGCTCCACTGGCCGACATCATTCTGTTTCCGAATATATGTATAACAATGTTCCTACAAATGAATTGCAAATTTACACTTGGATGGATGCATCACTACACGAGCTAACGTCGCTTGTGCGAGATGTAAACCCGGACACCCGTAAGAAGGGGACTTATTTTGATTTTGCTATCGTTTATCCCAATTACCGAAACAATCACTTCCAAATGCGGGAAATTGGAGTGACGTGTACGGGCCAAAAAGGAGCAGACGACAACAAAACATTGGCACAAGCGAAATTTTGCATAGGAGATTTTCTCGATATATCCATTACGCCACCAAATCGCTTGCCACCCATTAGACGCCAAAGACCATACTAGGATACGAGTTTAGTCTCCATTCATTTTATCCATTAGCTTCAACAACCAATAATACGAAAAATAATAGTAAGATTTTTGGTTTATATTTTATTTTATGTTAACAACTGCCTCTAAGTGAACAATTATTCTTAAATAATTCAAATATGATGGTAAGAATAAGGATTTTTATTTCCTTCTTGTTTGTAATAAAATCTAAAACATAATGAAATCATAGTATGTGCAAAATATATACTCTATGTATAAGACTTAGAAACTATTTTGTAGGCCATGCAAGGCCGGCGATATGTTGGAAATATTAATTCCTATAATTTACCGCTGGTCGTTTTGATTTCTTTTTGCCTATTTGTGACATATCAATTTCGATTCCATTCGGTAGTACGGCTCTGTTTTCTTCATAATTAATAAAACCATTTTCTTGAAGTTCCGCATTTTCGTTCCGTTTGTTGGGGTCGCATTTGATGCCAGTCTCGTAATGGTACTCGCGTTTATTGCCGTCTGGGTCTACATAGCCATAAGTTCCTCTACATAATAATTAAAAGAAAAATACAAAAAATTTGTATAAGCAGAAAAATATAAAATACGTACTTTGTTACACAATCGGTTCCAATAAGTTCCTCCTTGAAAGAGCCATCGTCATTTTCATAACCCCAGGTTATACTGCCGTCTTCGTTTTCTTCGCGCCATTTTCTTATAGTTTGAGCAACTGGTCGTTGTCTCCTGTTGCTTTGCTGGACATCCCTTTCAGGCAAAGGTATTTGATTTTGTTCGATAATTGGACGAGATTGTATTGGTTTTGGTCTGGGTCGTGTTTGGACTGCCGGAGTTTGAGCTACATATTGTGGTCTTGCTTCAGTGGGTCTATTCCGAATGACTTGAACTCTATCGCGTTGTTGCGATTGTACAGATTGTTGCGATTGTTGTGGCCTATCTTGGCTAAATCTGGGGCTGTTGATAATATTAGATCCTATACCGAAGTCGTTAAATACTGGTTTGGCGCTTGGTGTAGTTTGTGGAACAGTTCTGTCGGGAAATCTTGTCGAGTATGGATTGTTGTTGGATAGGGTTTCTTCGCTATTCAAAAGGTGTGATATAGGCGCTTCATGTATAGTATTTTGTTCGTTATTGAGAAAAGCAGCAGCCGTTTGTTGGAATTGAGCCTGTTGAACTTGAGCTAATTGTTGCTCTCTTAAAAGTTGAGGCAAATAAACATCAGGCCCTTCATCCTCACCAGATTCTGTAACAGGTTTGGATTCCTCAACAACACGAGGGGCTATATTGTTTTGAGCAAAGTTTTGAGATTTTGCCGTACCTGGACGTCTTACGCGTACTACTGGTCGTGCTACGGGTGCTGGAGCTGCGCCAGGTATTGCCAACCTTTGTGGGGGATATTGAGCATTGACTAGAGTTATTGTTGCAAGGACAATAATGGCTAAAGTGATCTATAGGAATGTACAAAACACAAGTTTAGTTGTAATCACTTTTTGTTATATTTAGTATTTAACAAATTGTTGTTATAATCAAATAAATGTATGCGTAACTGATCGATTCTTACAATTTTTCAAAGATTCATGATGTGTTAAATTATCGTAGAATTTTCATCGGTTAAGTTAAAATTATATCTTCGAAAATTATGGCAAAATACGCAAAATGGAAAACGTTAATATGTAATCCATAGGACAATGGAATATAAAACGTCGAACTATACATACAATAAAAGGCAAAAATTTTAAAATTATCTGTCTTATATGTAATTGTTTATGTAAATTAACATATTTAAAAGTAATACTGTTTTCAAAGAAACATTGCTTACATAAGAAAAATCAGATTTAATCGTTGGACACTGTTGGAATTATAATTTTAAGTGATGAAGTCATAATAACTCGCATTTGTATTCCATTGGTGAATGTTGAGACAGATACAAGGGAACAATTTTACACACAAGGTTTAAATAAAAAATTGTTATTTGAATTCTAAGTATCGAAATTAAGATTGTTTGAGAAATGCATAGCGGGCTAAACACTTTGTTTTCTCTAATGGAGATTGTAACATGTTCTGTCTTGATGATGGATAGATGAATTAAGTCATAGCCGGTTTTAATTTTTGGAATGGTAGCAGTTTTTTTATGGGTACGTCTTTATAATGCAATTGGTTTTACTTGATTTTGGATCATAAATGGTGTGTTGGATTGGTAACTTCAAACACATTACTGGTTTTATATTTAGAAAAAAGTGAGAGTATAAGAAATAAAACTGAGAGTTTATGAACGTACTGGCTATTTAACAATTGCACAAAACTAGTTCATAACAACGTTTACGAATACACGAATAAGTACTCAGCATATAACATTCCAATGAATATAGTTCACAATATTATGTAATAATGTATTGTTGTTTTTATTTCTTATTTTTTTTTATAATAATCTTTTATAAAGTTTGCATGTGAATAGTAAAATATGGGTAATTTAAGTATTTGTTTAAATCGCAACATTTCTTTTCACTGTCGGGGACAAAAACTGAAAACTGAAAGCAAAAACAAGTTTTCTTAATTGTTGTCAACATATGTGAAGATTATTAAGGAAATGGAGAGTTTACAATAATTATAACAACAATTATACTTTTACCAATGTCAATTTCTAATTACTAAAATAGTTTTATTATTTTTTTTTTTTTTGATTTATTTTAACAAGAAAATATTTTTTCCAAACATATTGATAAGAACAAATAATTTATCGATGTGAAATAAATATCTTTATAAAGTACAACATTTTGTTTCCAATAATGCCAAAGATTTTATTTTACTGCAATTACTAAACGCTGTTGCACTTGGTTGATTACGCCATATAATAGCAATGATGTTGTTGGTGGATATATAGACAATATTGCTTAGCAAGATTATGAAACTAGTTTATTGTATATTTTACTACAAATATTTTTATTTGTAAAGCATTTTTTTTTGTATTAGGAATATTTCAGTTATTCAGGTGAAACCAAAATGTTTGTATGTACGTATGTATGTTAAATAACAACAAACAAGGAACTTGATTTTTCTGTAACGTAAAATTTTTACTTAAAACTTCATGTCAGTACGAACTTTTAAAATTGAACTGAAATTGTATCAAAGAATTGATTTTTGTTTTACTTTATTGTTGTCGCAATTACAATGGATTTTTTATTTCAAGTAGAAATAATTTCAACATTCAATATAAATTGTCACCTTAAATTAAAATTACAGTGAATGGACAAATTAAAGTCAAATATCATAAACATTTCAACTCGAATAAAATTATGCCATCTATTACTTCAAAAATCTCATGTAAGTAATAGAGTTTTACGAAATGTAATGAATTATTTCTATTAAATAAAATTATTCACAAAATTATTTTTAATGTTTCACTTTTAATTAAAATGAAATGTTAATAACGTTAATGTCCTCCATTCTATGTAAAATAAAACTTGTAATAACACATAAAAAATTATTTTAAATCTGTAGTGTATTATTCTTTTTAAAAAGTGTTATACATTTTTAATTATTATTTTAAATACCTTGACGTCCTTGGGCGTTTCTAGCAAACGCATTTTGCTTTAGATCGCTCATACACTCTAAACAATTATTTTTTTTTAATTCTGTTAATAAAGTTAAATTATAGATGAAACACACATTCAAAAAGACGGAACTGTTATATTACGAGTGTTGAGTTTTATAAATAATTTAAAAGAAATATCAAAATAATTCTGATTTTTCTCTTTGAGTGTAGAAAATTGCATTGCAGCTGCATTTTAAACAAATAGTTATAAAAGCAAGTTTATATTTGAGAACAAATTTTAGACCGTATCTTGTCTTGACTGTTTTGAAATGGAAACCGGCATATCACTTCTGGGAATAAAAAACGAATAAATGAAATAGAATAATAATATAAAACAATTGTGTAATTATTTGAGCCAGTTTAATACAAAATATAATTAAATCACTCCATTTAATAACTTCTTTGTCATATAAAGACTATTTGTCAGTTACCAGATGCATGTATGTATGAAGGCTATATCCTTGTCTCATTTATCTTCATTACGGTTAAAAATTATGACTTGAAAACTGTGTTACTTTTGTGTGTGAATGTTAGCAAGCTAGAATTCTTTTATGTTTTTAATCATCTGATGTAAATTACTATAATGAGTATGTAAGTGAGTCATAATTGTTGATTTAGATTTACATATACAATATGTATGTATATTTACATATGTATGTATATAGGTACATAATATGTATATGTATATATGTATGTATAGACAACTTATGTGAATAACAATGCTAAATAATTGCATGCTAAGAATTTTTCGAATTCCATTTCTAGTAAAAGTCTCTATATCATTGCAGCTTGTTATGAGCAATTTGTGATAGGTAGAAACGAATTCCGTTATCTTGGGAGCATTATATCCACATTTGGAAGCCTTAGAGCCATTTGATATTCAGCATCTTTATTTCTTTACACCAAAAATATATATTTCATATATTATATTCTGCATAAATAATTATTTTATTATCATTTTTCATTATCTTTGTTATACATTATTATCTATGTCTTATACACTTCACGAGTTTCTTTCTGGTTTGCGGCCTACGTCAAAAAAGATTTTTAAATTAATATTTTTATTCAATAGGTAGGTACACAATGTAATGTGATGATTGCAGGGCATCAGCAGTTCGTTGTAATCATTAATAATTTGTTTTATTTTATTGTTATAAATTTAATAATACACCAAAATGAATGAAGCAATTTAAGCGTGAAGTCAAAGAGTGATAGACACACAAGAAGACAACAGACAATAACAATATCGCTACACCCTTTTTTTGAAAAGTAATTTAAAACGCTTGGTCTATCTGTATTTGTCTTGGAGCATTAAGTTGTGTCAAGACAACAAAGTTTTAACCTTGGGCTGGAATTAATGAACAATAATGAAACGTTAAATTGAAATCAAACATAATTCCGTTAGTTTGTGAGTGTAGTATTAACAATTTTTCGTTCCTTCCCCATTGGTTCGATAATTTCAATTTGTAACTATAATTACCATTTGCCAAAAAATATCTAATCTGTATATAGAATCCAGTTATTCAACATTCCATACAACAAATGCAATGGTATAAGTACACTCTGATACACTGCAATGTACATCATTTGTACGTATACGGCAAAGTTAACGCCTAAGACACACTTGCGTCATGGTCGTAACAATTTTATATCGGCATAAAGGAAAATTAAAATTGGTTTTTTGCCAAAAAAAATAATTAAATAAATAATAATTAAATAGCACTAAATTTACTTACCGCTTTCATTTTTTGCAATTGCATTTTGTTCTCGTTAATGTTTTTTTTTCAAACACTTTGACCACTCACATTAATCTTTTACAATCGCTGGGAATATTAATTGTTTAAATTCGCGCAATTTATATATTTTCACTGTAAATTGGTTTGGTAGTGGATTATAACAAATGAGAGTTTTAAGTTTGTTAAAACGGAATCCTATTTTAATAACCGTTACCAGCAAACTTCAGTAAAGAAATGTTTTAGTTTTTTGAAAACTTTGCAGTTTTATACCACCAACACTAAAATAATGCTTTGTCAATAGGTAAATTGTTTTTTTTTTTTGGACTCTGGGTGTGTGTTTTTATAATTTTTATATTTTTCTTTACATCCAAAGCTTTTCAAAACTTTTTTTTGTTGAGTGTTCTTTCTAAAAACTCTATTCATAAATTGAGAGTGAAATGATTTGCTGCTGGTTAGTTTAGAAAAAGTGTATTAGAAAAAAAAGTAGTCTAATAAACTAACTAATTAAACAAATTACTTGAAAGTAATGTCCATATAATTTATGTTTATAAAAAGTAAATTTTTACTTTCGACAGTAGTTGTATGGTTTTACCCGCAAATAATGTTCATCATATTCAAGGCATACTTGCTGGAAGCATGATTGGAATTTTGAATTATTTAATATATTTTCGCAGTTTGTTTTGCCATGGATGTAAGCAATAATGTACATACGTAGTAATTTATAAATAAATATGTAATTTCTTGTGGTACATATGCAGATTTGATTTTATTTTTAAGATTTTAATGAAAATCACAATTTTTGAAATGTGTCATCGTATTAACTGCCTGAATAAAAAGCTTTTTTTCTATATACGTTATATTTTATTATTATATACACATAAATACTGCATATAAGAGATTTTCAAAATTCACCATTGTTGTACCCACGAAGAAGAAAAGCTTTAATTTAAACTTTAATGTCCGTTATCGAAATACTGTATGTATCTTTATATATGTAGATAAATATTTTAAACTCACCGCCTATAGAAAGCTCTATTAAATCTCATTTCGAATTAAAACAAAATAAAAAATTTAAATATATACTTTAAACTTACATATATTAAATGTTGTATAATTTAAAAAGTACCATATAATTACAAAACAATTGTTACATTTTAATCAAATCAAATAAAATCAAAAAAGTATAAAAATAAAACCTTTATGTGAACTACTCATCGTAGGTTTAGTCATTTAAAAAATAGTCTACATTTACTCATAATCAAATTCAAAATCTTAGAAACCAATAAAACTGTTTAAATAACGGAAATTAATGATGATCGACATCGTTTAAGTGTTCTAAAATAAATAGACTGTGGAACGGACAGACCATTTAGAGAGGTTCTACCAAAAAAGCTGTCTACTAGAATGGCATAGAATTTTAGAAATAGTTTTAAACTTTACTTTATTGCTCTCGTACATCTTGTAGTCGCTGTGTGTTGGCTTATTAGACGTGAAGCCACGGTTTAAGCCCCAAACCAACAAAACGAAATATGAGAAAATGTTTTTCCAGCGGCTTTCTCTCAGCAGAATTCTGGCAAAATCACTGAGAGTTAATAAAATTGCCATGAGAAGTTTCTTAAAAATCTGTCGGGTGGAGTCGACTTTAAACTGTAGTTCACACCACTCACCTATAAAATAAATACACACAACATAAGCGGCGTAAGAAACTAATTTGTAATCCAGACACCTCATTACCGTGATTAGCAGAAAATCTTTTATGATTTTCCCTCATATTAAAAACAGATTCCCTTAACCATTATTTACCATTCTAAGAGCATATTCAGCTATCATTTTAAAAGAGACAATTGAATACTTATCATACACGTTTATGTCACACCGCTGAGGTCTAAGTAAAAGGTTTTGCCATTTAGTTTAGATATACTATATACATACATGCGTAAACAGTGAATCACAGCTAATTTCGTGTGCCCAATCCTCTATAGCAATTTAGTCTCTATTATTGTTTTTTTTAATGACAGATAGGAAACATATGTTGTTATTTTTAAAATTAGATTAGTTGTCATGAAATACATAATTAAAGTTTAATAAATTTATTATAAACATAAGACACTGGAGTCAAATTTACTATAGACAATTGAGTACACGGAATAAGCTATGAGCCACTGTATGTATATTTTTTTTTTAAATTCCACTCAGTGTTACATATAAAGTTTGACCCAAAAATTTATACTTAATAAATATTAGATAGTAATACTATATTAAGTTTTTTTTTACTACTTTTTTGATTTAAATTAGCGTTTATAATTTTTATTTATAATTAATTTTTATATTCCATATTTTTAGTCGCTTGCGGATAACGCAAATTAAGAAATTTTTTAACTCAAGGTTTTTTTTAACAATATATTTACAATTTTAAATTGAACATTCTGAAGGTTAGGTTGAAAATTTGATAATAGTTCACTGTTTTTAACTAATTTGAAATGATTTTTAACTATGATGAAATTACGATTTATATGTACTACGTTTAAGAGGTCTTAAGGTCTTAATTTAAACATTTCAAATATTATTTGTACAGAATGTGTTGAGACTACTGAACTAAATAAGTTCAATTATTGCACAGATTTATTACTTATCTTATTTCATAAGCATTATGTTATGCCCTAGCATGAATATATGTATGCATATAGCGATATATAGATATACATACTTATGAAAATATGTACATATCTATATCAAATATTTTCCTTTGTACCACAACAAATAGAAGTAAATAATTAAATAATAATTTACTGGGAGGATATGAATACATAAATACTTGACAACAGATGTGTCTACATTCATATGTATATGTATATTGATTTTTAAAATTCCAGATTACATTTTTTTGAATACAATTTTGCCGTACTATTTACGGTGGGAGATTAATTAAGTTATTACGTTAAAACTATTCAATTAAAAATAATACTAATACCTTAATTTGAAAGGTTTTATAACTAAATATTATAAATAAATATATGTATTCATGTATGTATATCTAATACATGTGTAAGTGTACATATTTTATAAATTCAAGAATTGCAAAACAAAACAAACAAAAAAAAAAAAAAGAAAAACATAACATAACTAAGTATTTACAATATTTACTACTTATTCGAAATTGTAATTAAGAATATACAACAATTACAAACTAAGATTTCAAATTAAATAAAGTATGTTATAATTATTAATTATTAATTAAATAAAGCGTATTCAAAATAAATATTTCAAATATTAAAATTTATTCCAAAAGTGTAATTGTAAGTTCTTTTACCCTAATATTCCTTAATGTATGAAAAAGATCTTCATTATGCTAGTTTTCTGTGTTTGTAACTTGCAGTGAGAATAAAAGTTAATTTTAGAAGTGAGCCTAGAGCAATCTAGACCAATCACAGAACATTTCTAGTGTTTACGGATATTACCCGTTTAAGTAGGTACGTATTGTTTTGAATTGAAATTCTTTTTGTGTCTAGTTTTCAACATCCTTCATCATAGCTAAAGCAATGGCTCCAATCAGACCACTTACACCCATTATGCTCATGGGTAACAATGGTTCAATGTGTTCCTGAATATGATAAATAAATTAAAAATCAACAATATATTAATATGTATGTATGCATATATCTACAATTGCTTTGTTATTAACATACCAAAAGCCACATGTACGGTACCAATATTAAAGCTACACCAGCCGCAAGATTTCCCATGCCGACACCAAAATTGCGCACAACTGTTGGATACTGCATGGCAGTGTATGTGGGTATAATGGCATTATTTGCACCAATAACACATTTCGCTGAATGAGAATGTAATTTTAAATTTCACTTCAATTCAATTCAAATCAAATCAAATCAAATATTGTTATAAATATAATACACATATTATTCTATTGAATGATGACACTGGTACAATGCCAATATGATAAGATTACTTACCAATCATGGCTAAAGCAATAACATAAATAACATTCTCATCACCTTTGGGCACAATATTCGTTGCCAAACAACAAATACCTGGTATTAACATGTATGCTATTAAATTCAATCGTATACCCATTTTCAATACAACAAAAACACTCAAACATATTGAAACAGCCTCGACAGAGCCAGCAATGGCCTAAAAAAATTATTAATAATAAAAATTAAATGATATACATATACATAGTAAGTAAACCTTTAAAGGATGTATGTATTGTATGAAATATTAATTCAATTGCCCATTGAATTGAAAGGAAACTTACTGTGTTTACATAAATATTGCCGCCTAAATTGCTCAGATGTAAAGTGAGACCGAAATAAATGATAATCAATGTTAACCATACTATAAGAGTTAAACAGGTTGTACGCCAATATGCTTTACTAAATACCACGACTAATGGACTTGCATCACCGCTTATCGCTTCCGAACAGTTTGTTAAATTCGATGTTGTTGTTGTTGTTGTTGCTGTGGTCGTGATTGGATTAACTTCATTTTTGACAATTTTACCATCTTCTATTGCAGCGGCTGTATTTTGTCTTGGTACAACGGCTTCCAGTGATTTTTTATAATTTGCAGGCAAATTTGTGCCATTCATGCGTGCTGCTCTTTCCACTATTTGATACAAGTCTTCTAGTCTGCCTTTAGCTAACAACCATCTTGGTGATTCGGGTACACAGTACCTGCATAAACAAAGGGAAAATTGCCTTAACATTTATACAATATTGTAACAAATTTAACAATGTATGTGCGAGTACAATTAGAAATTTAAAATTTCACCAAGAATACAGAAAATTAATGAAATATGTATCCCGTTATATGTACGAGTACATACTTTCACACTTACCAAATGCATAGAATAGCAAACCATGGTAACGATATTACCAGTTGCATTGTACGCCAGTCTCGTATAAAATATGCAATGCCTGCTGTTAGTACATACGTAACAGCAACTGGTAAAATATTCAAAATACCAATAATTGTACGCCATTTGCCGGAGACCAATTCAACCACAAGCACGAAACTAACAACAGCCACAGTCATTGAAGCAAATCCAATTATAACACGTAGTGTCATATACATGGCCAACGAATTTGAAAAGGCTAAAATGGTACCTAGTGTATGTAACATGTAAAAAAATTTTTTGCAAATTATTAAATGATAAAATAACTTTAAATTTAATTAATTTACATCTTTTTATTGCAATTATCCTTACCAAATACAGTTTGAATTAATGCAAATCCCATAAGAGTGTGTTTACGACCAAATCGATCAGAGATCCAGCCACTAGAAACACTTCCCACGGCAGCACCAGCCAAGAAACACATTTCGACAACGCTTAATAGCTGACGTCTAGAACAAACTAAATTAAATTCTTCTACTAAAGTTTTGCCTTCATTCTCGTCGCTGGAAAATTCAAAATTACTACACACTGTATAATTCAGTGTTTGCAGTGGGGTTTTAAGATAATCTAGTAATGAAGCCAATGTTGTCATTGTACTATAATCCATGTCAAGTATGGAGCACGAGTCTGAAGTTTGTGTTAGATTTTTCCATGTTGTTGCATCCATGGTGCTCATTTGTTGAGGTCTTGCACACCAAAAATCTTTATCGGCGGTCTGAAATTCAAGAAAAATTAAAAAAAAACATTAAAGGTGATAAAATACCGTAATAAAGGTAATAATATGACATTGTAACATTTGAAGATAACATAGAAGTGATCATGAACTTTCTTTTATTAATCGATAAAAAGTATACAAACAAATATGCACGAATATTGAGATCCAAATGGTAAAATATTCTCGTAAATATCCTTCTCTATGATAGATTTCTTTATTTTGAATGCGTTGCGGAGGTAGTAATAAATTTATTTACAAGTCATTTGTACAATAATATATTAAATGAAGTATTACTTTGTGTATTTAATTAAAAATTTACAAATTTAAATTGATTACAACAAATAAAATAATTGTATAAAAACAAAATTGTATACAATCAAAAGGGGAAGGAAGTACATATAAATTTTAATTAATTATACTACAATGTAAATGGAAAATGGATAGTTTCTCCTGAAACAATAACAAGAAACAATCAATCGCATACAACTTGAACTTGAAATTCATTATGAATTTACATGTTTTCATAACACGTAGAGAGTTACCCATTCACATGCATAAACAAAGGACATATGGGTAATAGTTATGATGTGCTAATTCAAAACGTATTTATTACATTGTATTCACTTGATCCACATACGCAGTGTGGTGCAAAAGGCCAATTAAAAACATTTCATGTATTCGTTTATTGTTATTATTTTTTTTTATTATTGCATTACAAGCCTTTAAGACAAGTTTGTTTAGGTTTTTATTAATATTATCTATAAGAGTTTTATTTTAGACAATTGCAGTTCTAAACGAACCAGTTATAAAAAAATTCAAACAAAAAAATTCAAATGTTTCAGCTCAATGAACTTCCTTTGCAGCTGGTAATACAAAAAACAAATATACACACACATACACATACAAACCTGTTTTGTTTTTAAATAATTCACATTTGTTTAAAAAGCTCTAGGCAAACAAAAAAAAAAAATTAAAAATAAAAAATAAAAAAATAAAAAATTATGGAATAAAATTAAATAAAATTAACACATCAACAACCGTTATTTAGTTTATCAATAATGATTATTTACATACAAACATACACAGACATACAGTACGTACATGGAATACGAATGAAAATAAATGCAATGTTGAGATGCATTGAAATACTGATAAAATGATACTCCATTTAAGTTGCCACGGTCCCATATTGCCTAAACTCTTTTTGAATATTTTATTTTGTAATTTTTCTACTTCTACCGGCAGTAGACATCTTCTATCAGATGTCAATGAATCCAATTCGTTTTCCTCACAAAATTCATTGTCAATTACAAGTAAATCCATTTGTGATTGTAAATTTAACAAAAAGGATTTTTGTAGTTTCGGTAAAGAAATGTTATTTGGAAAGTTTACGTTGTTCACCTTGTTAAATTATAAATTATACTGTGTTTTAATTGTAATTCATAAAAGAATTTATTTATAACGGTGATATTTGATTGGTGGTGTGATTTTACAAAATGCTCTTAAAATTATACCAAAACAACCGGTTGCACTAAAAATAGCTCTGACCAAATTGCATACATTTGAACGATATTGTGCAAAGAAATTCAGGTTTGTCATTGGAATCGAACAAATTATTCTAAATGTTACCGTTTCCTGATTTTCAACGTCATCAACGTCTTTATAAAGTTTTATACAGTTTTGTAATCTTTAATCTTTATTTTCCTTACTCATCTAATATATGATGCTTAAACAAGAAAATGAATTATCAATTAAAGCAAGCAGGAATATATGAATCCTGCTCCACAATGAATACTACGTACTTTATTGTTCAGTTTTGATCGTTTAGTTTAAACTGAAAGTACTTCCTTTATCCCTAGAACTCTAATAATTAATTGTTACAAACTTCTATTAAAGGAAATTTTTTCTCTAACTTTATTATTTACCGCAGTCAGAAATGACTGGAAATGACTTTGTGTCAGGTCCGAACTATAAAATGGATGCGTAAGAAAGTCTAGCCAAACACTTCGAGCTTTAGGAGCCCCATTACAGATATATTGGGCATTCCTTTCCTATTGGCGAAGTCTAGTTAAGAGACTTCACACTCACAAAGCTGTCAAAGAAGTTTTATATGTTCAATTGGTATAAAATCTTACTTGTTTAGAAACCAATAACACAACTACTATATACTTAATACATATATAGTACTGGTGGAACTTAAACCAATACATGATTTTCGATGTAATGCATTAATGCAATGAAGGTTGTTACAGTCATGCCTATATGGTATACTTTATCTGTTTTCAAGAATTTATTTAAAAAGTGATTCTATACATTTATGGACCAATTATACAGGGCATATAATATTTGCATAAGCATTTGTATAAAATTTCGATTATTTTGATAAATAAAACAAAAACCAAATATCTTTAGTCGATGTTGATCAATAAAAAAGGAGAAGACAAATATTGAATTGATTTGATGTATCAATAAGTTACATCGATGTTTATGTCTGCTATTAATACTTGTATATTTGTATACAATGATATCGATAACACAGAAGAAGAAGATTGTGTTTCATATTGATAACATGGGAGCGAAATTATTGTTAAAATTAATAGACTGTTTATAGTTCTTTTTAATTACCATTAGTTTCATTATGTATACATACATACATACATACATACATACATACATACATAGTATATTGTATGAATTTTAATACAACCAATAGAGTAATTCAGCAGAATTTTGTGTTGTTAAATGTTTTGGCGAAACACATTTCAATTAAAGATAATAGCTAACGCGAAAAAAGCAGAAACTAACAACCACAACAACTTTTATTTGCTAATATTGGCAAATAATAAAAACGATAGACTATAGATAGATAGATATAGCAAATGTAAAATAAACAAAAGTATATAAATGAAGATGTTGTAATTGAAATTAATAATACAAAAACAAAATTGTAATTAAAAACGGATACGTTCACTGAAGACGCAACAAATTATCGGTAGTTATGTATATATATACATACATATCTATATATGTGCAAACAAATTAAACTGTACACATAACATGGGTAGGAGTTAGTAAAAAAGGTAACAAAAATTTAAACAAAACTTACTTGAAATACAAAGGTAAAAATATGAAATGTTGATACACTTTGGAATATGGATAGAATAAAGCACCACAGGCATTGCCATAGATTCACTTGTCCCAATATTCGATACAGACGTTGCGATTGCTTCCACTCAGTTGTATCGTCGTTCAAATCTTGTAAATTGTTACTGTCAATATTTAGAAATATCTCCTCTTCCGGTGTTGTATAAAATGTATTCGTTTTCGTTCGGCTACACATTTTTTTTTTTAATATTTTCTTTGTCAACATCCACTACATTCACTTCCACTTCTGATTAAATATCCAATGCTACTACTGTCATTGACTTTGTCTATGCAGTGACTGTTTCGATTTGAGTTGTGAGAAATAGTTGGAACCGTTTACATTGAAAATTTTTTTAAAGCCAGAATTGCTAAATATTATAGACCTATCTACTATGTACGCTGTCTATTCAGTCTTCTCTTGTTTTGTTTGATCTTACCATATACAGGTGTGTCAGCGTTTGAGTGTCGGTAGTAGAATGAAACAGTGGCTGAGGTGGCAATAGCAATAAGCCACCTTATGAGCGACAATTAAAATTGTTATGCATAGAAAGAACGTTGATTTTCAATGAATATAACAGTATTAAAAATCTTAAGATTAACAAATATTAATTAATTAAAATTGTCTCTCATTTCATTGTAAATATTTTAAACGTTCGGTTAGTTAATTGCATTCAACACTCTCAATTTCAAATTGTTAACACGTTTTATACATGAAACTTACAAAATTTACAGTAGAACACGGTTATAATGATTTGATTACAAAGTATGACTAACTTATGTAGGATGTATAACAACTTGAAGCATAATAACCATAATAACTGTTGACTGTTAGCGATAAGAGGTTAAACGTGAATCATTGGACAATATTTCACTTGCAAAGAAATCCAAAAATCCGTTATTATTGGATGATAACAAAAATATTATTTAAATATGGAATAGCCCACAGCTGTTAAAAAAATGTTAGTACCGTTTGGACCGATAGAATTTTTACGAAATAAATACAATAAATACGAGTATTATAAATACGAGTATTATATCCATAAAGGATCTTAAAGTTAAAATAATTATTTAAAATGAATTAATTGAGGTGTGGTAGATGGGACAGTAATTGCATTAATTTTTCATTTCTGTTGTATAAATATAAATTGAATTAATTTATAACAAAATAATAAAGGCTAACAGCATATCCTAATGTTGGCGAATTTTCTTTTCATTCATGGCAATGAATGAATGAATGAATGAATGAATTTTTTTTAGAAAGTAGCATAAGTACTTTCACCTTTATTAGTTATTATTATAAGTGTGTTTTCATAGGAAATCAAATTTCAAAGCAATGACAACTTGAAATGCTTCCACTTATAATTTGGCGAGACAAAATAATCGTGCTCACAAATTTTGTGGATATGATTAAAAATTAATAACAAAAAAACAAAACAGTTTTTAGCAAAGAGTATAGTTATATGAGAAATAATTGCTAATGTTACTGTTTTTATTCATGATTTTGAATAAGATTACTTTCTTATATTTAATAATTTATTACTGATAAGTCTAAAAATCAAATCTTTTTATTGTCATCGAAAAATTGTGTTTACTGGCGAATAAATTTTTTTTTTTTTGAAATACTTCAATATATACTGTATGCTTTAGGTTTAATGATTTGTTTTCTTCTTTTAATTATTGTATTATTAAAATAATAAACCATTTGATGGCTTCCGTCTGTCCGCAACATCTGCTTTTATAATTTACAAGTTATTTTGCGTCCAATTGTGAAGGAGAGAAACCAAGTACATGCATGTATTTGCAAATAAACATCTGTTAATAAATATTATTTTACCAAAAACAAAAAAAAAAAAACAAAAAAAAACCAAACAAATTTGCATTGATTTTTGTGGTTAATTCGTTAATAACCCATATATTGTACGCTAATAATATACTTGTTAACATATATGCAAGTATATGTACATACTTGTACTAACAAAATATAAACATGGTAATCATAACAATAAAATGATAATAATAATGGTGTGATGCAATTTATACAGGCAATAAAAATAATAAAGACATATTAATGCGTTGTTGTGCTTATTGATGACGATTTTTAATGTGTGCCAAAGCAATTCTATTGTTAAAATGATAAAATTATAAGTAAACGCATTGTCTGTCTCGTTACATAAGTAAATATTTAAATGTTGTCAAATTACGAATATATCTGTATGTATGTATGTATGTATGTATGTATGTATTTCTCAAATTGCATTTTATTGATGTAATTTAATCCAATTGTCGTATATATAAAGACCGTATAATTTAAAACCGAAACAAGGGTTGAGGTTGAGGTTTGTCTAAAAATCATAACAACAACAACAACAACAGCAACAATCAAAAAAAAAACAATGTACTGACGACATTGAGTTTGAAACCTTTAAACCTTTAAACATTTAAGATTTATATTTATATTTATATTCTAATTAATATAAAATATAATAATAATAACAAACAACACCAGATACATATAACGAATATTTGTATGAATTTATACTATTTTTGTTATGCTATGCGCCAAGATAAAAATCTACTACAAAAACTCTGTTATTTGTATCTTTTTAAGTGCGATCTTAATAGCAACTAACATAAGTATGTATGTATGTATGTATGTATAATGGGTTGGTCACCTTCCTACAATTAAACAGTCGACCTCCATGGTCAAGACTAATTATGTAGACTCTTATAAACTAAAAACAAAAAAAAAACAAAAGTAGCCACTAAAAGACCTCAAAAATCTGCCAACAAAGTCTTTACGTAAAATTTTTTTTATCACATATATTATGGTATGCCACCACATGCAAAAAAGTTATGAGTACAATCGAAAACCAAATAAAAACAATAAAAACAATAATAATTTTAAATCATTATTTTTTTTTTCTCAATTTCGATAAGTGCGCTAAGTGACCATCTTTACTTTAAAGTTACACTTAAATAAGTTGTCGTTTATGTTTGGTTGTTTTGTATTGTCTGTCTTTCAATAGTTTTAATATCGCTGTTAAATACTTATTACTGGTAAAGTTAATTGGCTAATTTTTATTTTTTATTTTCACTTTGATGTCTTTACTATAGCAGTGTTAATTTGTTTGATAATGATGATGATGACAAAGGATGATTTATTTATTTGATACTTTTAAAATTCAAAACACACGCATAGAATGACTGTAAACAATTATGTCATTTCATTAAAGAACATTACATTTGGCCGGTATGAAAAGGCAATTAAATTTATCAAATTCAAATGAATTGATTTGATAACATCATTAGAAGTGTACAGAAAAACTCGATAACGTTTTATTATTTAAAGAGGGCTTAAAGCTAAACATAAATGATTAAGCGTGTTAACGAACTTTAGATTTAAATTAAATATATGTACATACATATACATATATGTATATGTCAATTCTTCCTTTCCTTCCTAACAGAAAGATCGGACTGGCACAAAGCAAGACTCCCATCATTTTATTATTATTTCTTTTGTTTTTCCAAATCCTTGATAATTAACCTTTAAATGAAACATAGTGATCCTTGAACGGATTATTTTTGAAATTATTTAAATTCTTTTATATTAAATATTAAACATACATTAGCGTACTTGGATTGCTCGTCTTTTTAGGTATAAAGCAATTTCAATGTAAAGTAAGTTGTAGTAAGTTGTAGTTTGTATTTACTTTTTTACTTTCTTTCTGTATGTATATGTGTATGTATGTATGTATGTATATATGCATGTATGTATGTATGTGTGTATATATGTATGTTACGTTTTAAAATTATTGTTTAATTTTTAATATTAACTTTGTAAATTATTTTTCATTTATCAATGGCATCTACAATTATGTACATTGTTTATTTATTGATGCGCTTCTGATAAGAAGTATCATACTGATAAGAATCAAATTTATTAGCCATGTCTTCTGAAGTGGTGTTTCTTAGTTCTCATTTACAGTTTTTTGCGAAACATCCATGTTATTTATATGTAAACAATTTTTTAATTTAAAATAATTGAATTTCGTAGAACTGACACTAAACACTACTTCAATTTAATTGAAACAATTCAACCTTTTTATTTATTCCAATACGTATTAAATCTTTATTATCCTTTTAATAGTACTGGCATTAGTTGTAATATTTTTAATTTGTTTGCAATCATTGAAAAATATTTACAAAATATTCTATTTGCAAAACAAAGGTTTTAAATGATTAGCCTTAAAATGCTATACTAAACTCAAATTTATAAAATAAAAAAAGAAAGAAAAACAATAATAATAATATTGTTCTGTGCAATGAAGTACATGCGTTTTATGAATTGGACTTAATTTGAGTACAAGTAAAATATTATTTCTACTATAAATTAAAATCTACTGTCCAAATTAGCTTATGCTAATTTAATAAAATTCGGTAATTTAAGTAATTTCCACGAATGGGTTAAGAAAATAACTGCTACTGTTTGCTCAATAACTTTAATAATCTTAATTTTCAATTAAACCTATCATGTTTTATTTTTTAAATTTAATTGTTATTTAAATATGTATATTGTATATGTGAAATGTGCATATGTTTGTTTATTTTGTATTTTATATATTCGAACAAAAAAAAAAAAAAAATTAATGAAAATGAATAAAATCGTGAGTAAAGGAAATATTTACGATAACAAGATTATAATGTATATGGCTGTGGCTCACCTGAAAGACAAATGCAAACATTTGAAATGTTGGCGTTATTTGAAATAAACTCAATAGAAATGTCCATACGAAATTCCATTTGCCATAGTGGCCCAGATAATTAGAAAGAATATCACTGTCAGGATCGTCACTTAATAATTTTATATCGTTTTCATTTATATTCTGTTTTGCACTGTGCTCTTGAAAAAAGTCCTTTTTTAGATCATCCGAATGTCGACGAAAGTCTAATGATATTACACTTATTTCGGGTGTACGTGAACCCTTGCCATCGCGATAACCACCATAAAGATTAGATTCAACACTACCCCGTTTCGAATAGGAATCCAAATCAAAACTTAAGGATCCTCGCCTTAAAACACCGCTCATGTTTTTGTTTATATTATTTTCTTTTTCTATTTTTTTTAAATATGGTGGTATGTAATTTTATTTTATTTTTAAAAAAATTTTTGTTTCTATTTTTTTGATTTTGTTTTTGTTATGTTTACTGCTAAAAGGCCTGTAACGATCTAATTTTGATAACGGTTCGTTTAGTTGTTTTAAACTGAACACGAAACAAAGAAATAAACGTTAACTGTGCGATGTTATGAAAACGTTGGTTAACCTCTATTAGAAAAATCAAAAAGAAGTATGAAAACGAAATAATTGAAAAAATGATAAGTTAACAACACTATGTCTAAAACAGCTTTTGATTTTATACCACTTGTGATAAATAACCTGACTACCAACAAATGTATTCCAGTACCAGTAAAACATTTGTTCAATTCAATCATTTTTTTTTTTTGGTTTTTTTTTAAACTTGAAAACAAAAATTGTTACCGAAGAAAAAAAGCTTTTCAAAGCTTAATTTTTAACACTAGAATCGCTAGGGTTAATTGTTGCCAATATTTGGTAAATATTTTTACTCTTTTCTCAAAGAGTATTAAATAAAATACACTTACCTAGAATTGTATACGAGCATTTTAAAATTGAAATTCTATAATCAATAATATTTATATTGATATTTTGTTTTATTAACTGTTTGTTGTTTCAATCATAAATACAATAACTTTTTCTTACTTCAACTAGTTTTATATTAAATTCTTGTTAGTTATATTTTAATTTTTATAGATTTTTTTTCCATAATTTAAATAATTTATAATAGTTTTGCATCAGTTTGTTATGTTTTATTAAGTTTTTTTTATTTTTTTTCCTTTTAATTGTTAGAATTTTTAAAATCTAAGTAGTTTGTTATATTTTTTTTATTAATATAAAATTTTTAATATCAAAAGAAGAAATGATTTAAGTTTTAATGTTTTTTTTTTATTAATTTAATTGATATAAAATATAAATACAAAAAGGCTTACATTGTAGTACAAATTACGTTAGGGAACAATACAAACAATACAATACAAACAATTTGCATATTAAAAAATTGTTATTAAGTTTTATTTATTAAATAATTAATATATTATTTTATTTTTTAATGAATTAAATATTTAAATAAGTACAGCTTTACTTCTCTTAATAATTTATTAAGCTATAATTTACAACATAAATACATACATTAATTAATTTATATAGTAGTTATAGATACAAAATTTCAATTTATACTAATATATATGTACATCAGATCTTCTGCTGTTTGTTTTTTTTTTCTTTTGTTTCTTTTGTATAAGTTTAAATTTTTATTTTTTTTTTAATTGTTTTAAGTTTAAGTAATAACATACATATATGTTATATATTTTTTTAATTTTATCATTATTTAATATATGTTATATATATGTACATATATATTATTATATATATAACGAACATTTTCGTAAACAATATTTTATTGCATGTAGAAAGTACTCTTGTATTCTCACTGCAAAACAAAATGAATTTTCAAGAACCATTTTTATACTCTTTTTATTTCTAAGCAGAGTAAATCTTTGTTTTATATGTTTGTACATACATATATATTTTGTTTACTATTAAAAAGAATTAACAATTATATCATTAAAGGTATACATACATATTTATATTTCTTTATCATATAAATTTTTTCAAACTCCTTAGTTTTCTGTTCGATATTTATACGATTAACAATGAATGTAATTAACGTGGTTCTTTTTTACATACATATTGATATATAATTGATATGATTTAAGGTCTAATTTAGTTTAATTATTTTTTTTTTGTTAAGGAAAAATAATTGTTCTGTAATTGACAAATGATTTGTTTTTTCTTTTTCGGAAACATGTTTTTTTATTTTTTTTGTTGTCCTCTATAAAATATAAACTTTAACTT
>QOCX01000167.1:137778-296953 GCA_005959815.1 Sarcophaga bullata
TATATAATGATAATTAATTGTAAAGTAATTGACTACTTACTAAAAATGTATGTATGTATGTATATGAATATATAATTTATTTTGTAGTTTTTCTTTTATTTATTATTAAATTTTTTGTGAGTTCAACTTTAACCCCCATACATACAAAATTTGCAAATACAAACTGAACACATAAATCAATTACACAGAACGTTATAAAATTTTAAATTTGTGTAAGAGTAGTATTAAATTAAATTAAATTACAGATGATACTACATTGCAACTATAATTACTTTCAAAAATTTAGTAAATGTTTCTTGTCAAAAATTTTCCGCAATAAGTTTTAGTTGCATTAGAAGTTGGCAATTTTTTTATTATATTTTGAAACAGGACTGCTGCTTGCAGAGATGCAAAAACAGTTAATTATTATCAGTTGATTACATGAAAAGTAATATACGAGTGTGTATACAGTATTAAAAATAAATAGAAGTGAGATTATCAAATGTAAAGAAATATGTTATTCGTTAGGACTTTTTAAATATAAATTTGGAATCGGCTTTGAAGTAAACAACATATCTGATATTAAATATAACATATTTCTGTAGACAATAAGTTACAACAACAAGTGTATACAAGTGTGTCCATGATTGTTGCATGCTTGTATTTGTTTTGTATGCATGGAAATGTAAAAAATTTTGAAGATTTTTTTTAATTTCCGCCTGTTTGACAAAAATATTTATATACTCAATATATTATATTGTAATTTATTTATATTTGTGTGGATATGTATTGTAATATTAATTTTTTAATTTTTATTTTTGAAATTCGTAACTTAAAGGTCCTGCCTGCTGTGATTTATTAACAAAACAATTAAAGACATTGTAAGAATGTATGAAAAAATTCATATACCGTGAATCGTTTTCCATTCCTTTTTCTATTTAATGTATTACAATATTTGTTTTATGTATAGTTTTCTCTCTCATCTATGAAACTCAGAAAAAAAAACGGATAAACAAAATATCTCTTAATTAAAATGTTAAATAATATAAAAATTATAAATTCAAAATTCTGGACCAGCCAAAATCTAACCAAAAATGTATACTACTTGAAATAAAAATGAAATAGTTTTGTATACTGGAAAAACTTTGTGATACACAAACATAAATGAAAAACTCTAACATCTGAAAGTATATAGAAAATAGAAAATTGTTCGTTAATCAAATTTTTATGGTTTCTTGGAATTGTATCTTTTTTTGTTTATGTTAAGAAAGATATTCATTGATTTGATTACTTACTTTTCTTCAGGGGCATGAGTTTTTGAATGTTGCTTCATTGTCTCTGGTAGAAATAAGACAACAAATCCACCAAACAAGCACCAAGCGGTTAGTAACGACATAAGTAAATGATCTTCGATTTTCGTCTGGAAATAATAAAAAATTGTATTTGGAATCGCATAAATATTGTATTGTATTGCATTGGTATTAAATTAAGTTAATTACGGTTATTTTGTTTATTCATTATTAGCTTTTTAAAATATAAACAATTTATTATCATTAAAAAATGTAACTTACCAAGAGAGAAAGGTATGGTGTTAAAATAAGCGCCAAACCGGCAGCTACATTACACGCTCCAACTCCAACATTTCGTATAGCAGTTGGATATAATTCTGCTGTGTATACAGGCATTATTGTATTGCCTGCACTTATCGTAAATTTGCCTGAAACAACAACAACAAACAAACAAACAAACATACACATATATTATTAAATATGTTTCTACTACAATAAAAAATGAAATGACAATTAAAAAATGGCACTTACCAAACATAATGAAAGTAATTTTCAACCACAGAATGTCCTCCTTTCCTTCCGTTATAGCAGCACAACAACAAGCAATGCCAGCACATATTAGAGTACCACTAAACAGCCATTTCTTACCCACTTTGGATATGATATACATCGCTATTGCAATAGCAGGGATTTCAACAAGTCCTGCTAAGGCCTAAAAAATTTAATCATAATCACATTTCAAATCATAGATAAAAAAAGAAATATTTGTTTGCATGTACAAATTGTTTATTTTGTCTCTGTGTGCAGTATACAGGTCAAACAACAGAGTTCACATTGACAACTAACATGTATGCGAACGTAGTAGTATTGTGTGAAACATACAGTCAGTTAGGCATAGCAAATAGACGAAAATAAAACTTTCAAAAGAATTTTGCTCTAACAAGAGAACGTACTATCTATCATTTTTATAGCGGCAAGTGTTTCTAGCTGTCTGTCCTTTTAACACTTATTAAACATAATTTCCAAAATATAAAAAAAAAATAATATTAAAGCAGGCAAAAGAAAGAAATTATTTTGGCATTTGGCCAACTGAAATGCTGTTTATGTCTTTAAACACTTTTGAAATGGGAAGGAAATTGAAATAAAACTCATCTAAACAATAATAAAATTGGGCATTTTGTGGAAAAAAAAACTTGAAAATTTTCACATGTTATGAATAGAATAGAACGTGTATAATAAAACATTTTTCCATCGGTAGATAATATGTATGTATGTATGTATGTAAATGTATATTGTTGTGCGTATAAAAATTGATGATGACCGATAAAAGATTTAAGAAAGTAAGGATGGATTGATCGTATAAATAAAATTCTACTTTGTATAACAATACACATATACATACATATGTAGGTAGGGAATGTTTTTACCTTTACACTGTTAGCAAAGTTAAGTAAAAAGATACAATAAAGGCAAACGATTTGAATGAAATTTTTTGTAATACAATCATCTGACAAATGCACCTGAGTAGACTTTGTGATGTAAATTAAACGAAAGCGATCAATTAAATATTTAAACTACTTAAAAGCTATAAAATTCTATTCATTTAATTCGTGTCGAAACTACAGAGTAAGAGATGAATTAATGTTAATGAAATGTAAACTTACCGAGTTGAGATACACGTTGCCACCGAATGTACTCATATTCAATATAAAACCATAATAGGCCAAATTCATGGTGAACCAGATGCATAGAAAACAAATTGTAATCCGTCTTAAATAGGGTATTCGGAACAGACAAAGGAAATCTTGTGAACTGTCTTCTTTTGTTGGTGGCTTTAGCATCGCTTCAAAGTTGGGTGGAAGTTCCCGTTTATTGAAATCAGCAGCTGCCTGAACAATACGTTTGACTTCGTCGACACGGCCCTTGACCAGCAGCCATCTTGGAGATTCGGGTACAACAAACCTGAAATAAATGAATGTGAATAATATAAAATTAATATAGCAGCAGACTGTAAATACGATCATTTAAAATTGATCCACCCACGCGTTTTAAAAAAGTATTAAATTAAATAGAAACATTAAAAATGAAATACGTTTATTAAAGACTGTTCGATTGTTTATCTAAACCAGACAGAAAACATTATTTTCATTTCATTTCTTTTATTTTTCCATTTCCATTTCCATTCCCAATTTCATTTCGCTTGAGATTCTTAGACAGCAGCAGCACACTTCTCATTATAAATAATATTCTATACTTTTTTTTTTGTTGTTCTATTTTTTGTTGTTGCTCTTTTATACAATATTATTTTTCTAAAGAATTTCAATGATGTCTTCCATTCAATTTTCTACGCGCATTTTTATTTATGTCGTATCACATTCTGTATATATTACTAAGGGACTTACTTCTTAGAAGTATTGCTTGTGCCAATTTACATAAAATTTATATAAATATGCCAATAATAGGCATGAATGCCAATCGAACAACATGTAAAAGCAGTTGTTATTTACTTACCATAAAAAACATAGAAATATTCCTGGTATTCCAATACACAGCTGAAGACGTTGATAGTCCTGTGTAAGATACGCAATACCGGATATTAGCATGTATGATATTGGCAGTGGGAAGAGATTATACATGCCGGCAATAGTACGCCATTTGCCATCCACATATTCAATGGCTAATATGAGACCCGAATAAGTAACCGACACCGAGACGAGGCCCAGTAACGCTCTCAATGTTATATACATTTCAAATGATTGAGCAAAATATAATGCAAGACCTGAAATTATAAAAAATTATAAGAAATTAATATTTTTTTTTATTTATGTATACTCGTGAATATCATTCTATCCTTGTATGTGACCATATCAAATGTAGTGCGTTACTATTCATTAGGGGTTAGTTGATACGGTTATACAGTTCAATACTATAAGGAATCAATTCTACATACAATTACTACTTTGAAACTTTTTTTTTTAATGTTTTAAAGAAAATTAAAAAAATTTAAAAAAAAATTAACGACGTGTTATAAACAATAGTACCCGTATTCAAAGTATTTAAAAAGAAAATTATGTTGGCAAAATTTCCATAAAATACAACATTTTCCATGAGAAAAACTAATGAAATTCATAAAATTTAATTAAAATTCATTTTTTAATTAAAAAGCTTGGTGTGAATACTTTCTTCCTCAATTACTGACGCGGCATTGATCTCACAAAATTCTCAAAAATTATTGAAAGTTTTTCCATCCTTTTTGCCCAACATATCATAAGCCCAAGTAGTCATTAATATATCACCGTAGTCTAGTATGTATGTGTATTAGCTTTTTAGATTTGAGACCACGAATCAAACCCAAGGTCAGGCATCCCCAACAAAACGAAATATTAAAAAATATTTCTTCGGCAACTTCCTCTCAGCAGATTTCCGGCGTAAACGTTTAGTTTATTAGTTTTCATTTTTAATTTTCCATTTTAGTTGAGTTCTACTATGCTGTGTATATGGATATTTTCTCGGTTTTAACGATATGTATCGATAATAATTTCTAAACTATTTTATAATCTTTAGAATCTTGTGCTATATGTACAGTTGTTTCTCTTAACTGTATATCTCTCTAAGTATATATGTATGCATGTATGTATATATGTGTGTATCTAAAATATTAATTAAGTCTTTATAAATATTTTCGATATTATTGTTATCAATACCACAAGGTCCTTAAATTAAATTGAAAACAATTTCAATTATTTTTAATCGAATGCAATGAATCTAACAATTTTATAAATAAATCTTAATTTCGTGCATAGCGCTGAGTCTAATTGGCTTTTGGACAATTTCAGATTTGATTTTAGTAATGTCGTAAACCGAATACATATACGTACACAAACACATACTTAGACATTCGTCCTGTACATCATCATTATCACATCTGTTTAGGTAAAGAAGGAAGTACTCGTAATAAAAAAGTAAAAATATTGATTTTATGTTAAAAAAAAAAAGAAATGAATGCATATCAACATATGTATGTACATACATACATATATGCATGCCTTTGAATATAACGAAGAAAGGAACAATACATGGGTATTTTTTTTTTCTTTTGTGTTTTCAAAAAAATTATTTTCTTTCTCTCAATCAGACCTTGTACTTGAAAATGTGATTCGATAAATGGATAAATAAATTATTAACAAAAAAAAAAAAAAGAAACTACTGTATGTGCATATGTGTATGTATATATATATATATGGTAAAAAACATACTGTCATATGCTTGACATTAAACACAATGTTAATGTAATTAAAACCAGTCGACGTAAATGAATGAATAAATGGAATGCTCTTTTGTAGCAGGTAATCAATGACCAGAATGAAGGATACAATACTGTGCTGTCAAGTTCAAAGGCTCAAACATAATGACATGTGTGTATGTGTAATGCACATGATGCCAGAAATGCCCATAGGCGGATATTCGGCATATCAAGCAAGGTGTCTTGTGTCGTCAAACTATAACATTGCACTTTGGCATGAGAGGCATTGTGTGAAATGATTTCAATTTAATTTTACTTACCGAATATGGTCTGTAGTACGGCTGATATGAAAAGCATAGTTTTGCGTCCAAATTTATCCGATAGATAACCAGATATAATGCCACCAGTTGCTACACCCAAAAGAAAAAACATTTCTGCAACGTTTTTCAAGTATTCTTTATCGCAGACGAGATCCCATTGCGATGTCCAGCTGTTCCCCACATTATCATTGACTGCATACTCCCATGATGAACACGCAGTACGATTGTTGTTTTCCATAAGACTCTTTAGTATGAATTGTTGCTGTGGCAATGAGATAAGAGAAATGCAAATAAGCACAAACATGAAAATATTTCAAATATTTCTCTAAATGGATATATGTATACATGGTTATACATATATATTGAGCACAACTGTCATAAGGATGTCGATGACAAACTAACTGACTGACTGTCAGACTGACTGACTGACTGAATTTGTACGATAATAAACAAGAAAATAAAAAACAGAAATACATGTATCACCACTCACCTGATAAATTTGTGTACTAGAATCATTGCTAATAATGCTCCAATCCACTGGGGTTTGATAACAATTATCAAAGGAATTGCTGAGATTACGCCACACATCTACGGGTAAATATTGTAAATGAGGAGGGCGCCTACACCAAAACTCTTTATTGGCTGCCTAAAATAATGCAGAAAAAAGAAAAAAATAAAGAAAAAAGAACATAACGAAGATAACGAAGACGTTATCCCTCAGCTTAAATCGAAATCGAAACAAATTTAAGCATTAACCCACTTGATATACGGAAGAGGAAATATGAAAAGTGTTTGGAACTTGAAATAGTGATAGTAAGATCGTCATTAAGAATTGCCACTTTCCAAAATGTCCCACAAGATCGCCAATGACATCAGTCTCTTCATCATCGTCGTTAACGATATGTGAACCACCGTCACCTGAACCAGGACCACCGTTATCATTATTGTCCTTTGACGATCGTTTATAAATTCCAGCTACGGCTTTGCCGCCATTTGAATCTCTGGAATCACTATTTCTATGTTGTTGTACTGTGGCAGTGTTTTGATTTTCTATTGTTGTTCCAGTTACTGTTTTATCTGTTACTGTTGGAGTGGTAGTGGCGGCGGCAGTAGCTCCTTCAGGTTTTGTTATTGCTGACAACAATTCATTATTATTTGGTGACACTGTAGTCTGCTGCTGTTCATCATTCGATGGTTTACAATCATCATCGTTTTGCTCCAATGGAGACGGTTGGCTTGTGAGCATCTTCCAAAAATATGCTAAAATTATACAAAATTCAAAAACATGTATATATATATACTGTATACGTATTAGGTATGTATGTATGTATGTACAATCATTTTTACCGCTTTTTTTGTATTAAAATAGTTTAAGCAAAATTATATATTATGTAGTATACAAGGGAAAACTATAAATACATATGTATTTACTTATATTGAAAGTATTTGCCTGTGTATGTAATGCTAATTGAAATTTAATTTACTATGTTTGGAGATTGCGGTGTTTTTTCAAGACAGTTATGTATATATACATAGTGTATATATGACATATACATATACATATGATTCATGAATCATACTAAAAGAAGAAAAATGCATAACAGTGTTTTAACACAATAATATTTCATAACGGAGATACCTAATATATATATAAAGAAAATTTTTAAAATATAATATTATTTTAATTTTGTAGGCATCAATTCAATTCACTATGTTTGATTATTCTGACTAGAATCCATTACACTTTTTTACTTTTCCTTATAACAGAAATTGTAGTTTCTTTGCGTAACTCTTTAACAAATCCTCAAATTGTAAAAAATCCAGTGACCTTTTTTGTTTCGAAACATTCTAAACTCTCTTCCCCCTTAAACTACCCAACATAAATGCCTTCAAATTAATCAAATTCCAAATGTCGACAACATATTCAAACAATTAACATATGTGCGTGTGTGTATGTACATGTACATGTGCAATTTAGTATTTCATCTAGAGAGCTCTGTATGTGTGTGTGTTAAGGAGTTATTTATTAAAACCATTCGTGCATTGAGCTTGATAACAGTAAATCGCACACAAAGCAGCACAACACTAAGCACTACTTCCACCAATCTCCACACAATAAATAATGAGAAAAATTTTACCTGAAATTATTTGAGTGTAAATTGGATCAATAACAGCATTATAGTCGTCAAAGGCCGACTACAAACAGCACCATATGACGGTGGCTTTTTAACTTTGATTAATTGTACGAATGATGAGTAAACGTATAAATATGTCTTGTTATTTTCCTATATAATCACTAACGTTGAAGTTGTGATCACAATCTATTTCACACAACGTTTTTTGGCTTTAAGCTGCAGACTTAAACACGTCTGTAGTTCAGAGACAGAGTTTCATTGAAATATCAGTTGAATTAAAATTGTGGTCCTGAGTTTACACTTGTATAGGATTTAGCATAAATAAGAGATCCATTATGTGTCTAAACTAAAAGTTAATAGTATACTAAATAGAGATTCGTTCAAATATAGAATTAAAATTGATTTTCTGGATGTAAATTTCGAAATGAGTTTCTTTTTAAAAATTAATCTATTATTGTTTCTCTAAGACAATAATGAGTGGTTAGATCTTCAGTTTAAAGTCGACTACGAACAACAGTTTTTTAATAAGCTTTTCGTGGCAATTTTATTCACTCTTAGAGTTTTTGCCAGAAACTAGAAATTTTTTTCCTACTTCGTTGGAAATGCCTTCGTTGGAAATGCCTGAACTCGGGTTTGAACCGTTATATCACGTCTGTTAAGCCAACACACTACCTATTAGACTACGGCGAATTCAATAAGGTGTAGTATTTACTTGGAATAAACATAAAACTACAACCTTAAGTAGCGTAGGGTATGTGGTAAATACAATACAATGTTGCACGTTTGGTTAATCTTGGAATAAAAGCAACTGAATAAACACTAAATATTTCGACTAACAGGATTAGAATTAACAGAATTGATGGCAGAATACAACACAATACAATACAATATTAAAGACTTCAAATCTTTCCAAATCTTTAAATTCAAGAATTTTCTGTCATATCGTCACCTAGATTCAAAAAGAATTTATGAACGTTGGCAATCGAGCATAAATATGTTTCTTAACTTTTAGAAATTTAAAAATTTTAAATTCTTTTTTTTTACTTTCAGATGAAATTGACTAACTGAAGGAAGGTTTTCTTTCATTCTTGTAAAAAAGAAAAATTTTAAATTAAGATTGCAAGATTTGAGATGACCAAGTATACATACATACATATATATGTATGTAGGTACTATATATATTCTGTGAGGATAGAGTAAAGTTTTATATTATTTCTTCCCTTTTCTATTCTAATTTACCCTTGATATTCTTTACATTTCTTCTTTGTTTTGATTTACTTTTAAGCAACAATAGCAAGAAAAATAAGGTTTAATCATATTAAATCGGATTAGCTAAAGCACTGCATTACAAACATAAACATTTTTCCAATTTAGTTAGTCTCTCCTGGTTTTCAAAGTTTTTATTGGAATGTTAAAGAATCTCTGTGTGTATGTTTTTATATGTATTGGCAGATTTATTATTGTTCTTGTTACTGGTGTTTTCATTGCTTTTATTTGATACGTGTATGAAATTTCAATACGAAAGATAAAACAAAACACGTGACCACTTATATATTTAAGCAAACCTGTAAAGTTCTGCAAGTGTATACTGGGGAGAACTATCAGGCAAATATTTTCGTCAGAAAGCTAAAAGAAAATTCCTTTAGGTTTTTAAGACATACTTATGTACATATTTGTAATCAAGAGTAAGTATTAATTTAATTAATTATAAATTAAAACTCAAGATATACTCAAATGGTAATTTATTGGTCTTGGCGTTTCTGTATATCTGTTGTATCTCTCTTTAGAGTGGCCCTTGCTCTAAGAGGGTCAATTGTGCCATTAGCATTCATTCGCATGAAAAGTTGTACTAAAAATTGCAATTAAAACCGTTCGTTTGTTTGTCAATACAAATTACTATAAGTAAGTGTGGTACTAAGTAAATTCAGTCCCCAGTATTTCAATTTGAAGATTTTACATATCCAGATCCAATGCCTGCTCTGGAGATGTATTGAATGTGTTTTTTGTCGATTGACTGCTTTTCTTAACCTCAGGATTAAATGATTAGTGATGAAATTAAACAACAGCTTAGTCATTGTTACGAGAAGTTCATATACTTATCACGCTATTGCGACCATATATACTTATATTCAATTTTTTTTTGCTTTTTCTTAGTGGCAAATTTTGTTTTCTGTTATAATGAAAATACAGTGTGACTTGTGTAAAGTCTGGGTAATTAATTGTAATTTTAATGACCATCAGTACCAAACTGTACGTCATTAACAGATTGGCAAGGCAGACAATACAAGCAAAACAAGCAGAAAGGAAGTCAGTCAGTCAGTCAGTCAGCTAGTGAGGCTGTTTGTCTGAACGTTTATAGATGCAACAACAAAATATTCAACACGGGAAGTATGAGTTAGTGCGTTAATGTTGAAGGAAACATGTTGCACACAATACACAAACACACCAACAATGCGAAACGGAGAATAGTTGCGCAGATTGCCGTCGGTCTGTTCATGGTCATCTGGCGACCATCATTAAAGGTTGGTATGACATTATAACTACAAATGCAGATGTGTACAGTAAAATGTCCCTATAATATTTCAGAACTTAATTTTTTTTATTTAAATTAATGTCTGTATTAAATTTACGCGACCAAAATAAAAAAAGGAAAAAACAGTGTAATAAGCATTCCTACAACTTTTCAAATTATTTTCCATGATAGAAAACAAAAATAAGCAAATAATAATGAAACCTTCAGATTTATCCATTGAAATATGTATGTATGTTTCAAATACCTGTCAATTGTAGTTTTGATTAAAAACTATGAACTGCTTTAATGCGAATAAATGATATGATAAAAATGTTATTCAATGCTATGCTATGTTAGCTATTTAATGTAAGGCTGTAATAGCGAAATATTTTCAAAGTAATATTAACAAAAAAAGGCTTTTGCTTTTGTCTTTAAAATTTGCATCTTTATGCGCTTAATTGAGTCACGAATATTCATTCATTCGCTCAGTTCTTTGTCGTTGTGTGCATTCCAGCACGGCTAAGTGTCAACTTAATTTATTAATTTGCTTATATTGTTCACACAACACAATTTCATAATTTACATTTACACTGTGTCCCGTACATAGTACAATAGAATAAACTGATGAAAATTGAACATAAAATAAATGTGCCGAATCGCAATGAAAATCGCAATAAATTCGTAATGAAATCGTAATCAAATCGTAATAAACCAAGTGAAATTAAATCTATTAGAAATACATTGTATGACTGCTTTTTTTTGCTATTTTTTGTGTAAATGAATAATTCATACACTGCACACATTGGCAACTGATTACAATTATAACAACAACAAAGATTTAATCATGATTTGATAGATACATATGTACGGTTAATGGATAATGTTTTTCAATTAAACTGTCCAAAATCTTGCATCGTACCTACTCCCCTATAAAGATGTATAAATTTTGTTTTGAAAATCAATTTCAATAATTAAAATGCATAGCTTCTCACGTCACTCGATTGAGATAAAGTTGCCGAAGAAATATTTGTTTTCATACAAAGTTTTGGTTTAGATGTCTGACCTGGAGTTCAAAGCGAGGCCTCATGTCTAATAAGTCAACACACTACCTACTAGTGTAGGTAGTCTAGTGGGTAGTGCGCTGGCTTATTAGATGAAAGGCCAGGGTTCGTATCCCCGGTCAGACGAAATATGAAAAAAATATTTCTTCGGCGGCTTCCTCTCAGCAGATTTCTGGCAAAAACTCTGAGAGTAAATAAAACTGCCATGAAAAGTTTCTCAAACAATCTGTTGTTCGGAGTCGACTTTAAACTGTAGGTCCCGCCACTCATGTATAATATTAACACACACAAGATAAGTGGTGTGAGAAGCTAGGCCGTAATTCTGACTGAAGGGTTGTAATGTCCAATTATGTATTTAGGTATGTATGTACTACTTATTAGACTATGCCAACTTCAAAACACAAATTTTTAAGCGAATATCCTTTTTTATACGAATTTAAATGGAGAAAACAACGTTAATTAAAGGCAGCACTATGTCTATAGAAATATGGAATGCATCCTGTGGTCCTTTTGCAAGTTCTTATGTATTACAGTGCCACACGACGTATAAGAATGGAAATACTTTATACATTGTATGCATGGCATTGTATACATAGGTATAAAGATTTCAATTTTTAATTAATGCGCTTTTATATCGCCAGCCAATGATAAACAATTGAATTGGCCATCATTCAGGGTTAGTTTTCAAACAAAATTGTTTAGAAATTTTATTGATGTTTTGTTTTCGAACACGATAAAATATACAAAAAATATAATTAAATTATGTATACAAAAGGAAGTTTGTTTATTTATTTATTTTGTTTTTAATTTTTAATTTATTCTTAAACGCTATTATTAAAATTACCGTGCTGTTCTGTTCTGTTTAGAAATTAATTTTTGTTCGGTGTGCAATCTATGTGTTTCAGATCAATTTGTTTTGCAGTATTTGGAATTTGGCGTTTATTCAAATTGGCATAAATCAAGCCATAAATTTGAAATGGCTACATTAAATGGATGCCTAACAGCCTAGGGTGTCCATAAGAAAAACAAAACGAAAAAAAAAAATATAAAACGTTTAAGTAATTATCCAATTGAAATAGAAATTAATATTGAATTGAAAAATAATTGATCGAAATATAGCAAATGAATTATGATTAAAGATAAATTTATTGAAATTGAATGTTTTTCAAAATGCATACATATGCTTAATTTCAATAAGTCAATAACAAACAATTCATTGTTTATATTAAGAAAATAATATTTGTACAAATTTTAAATACAAAATTTTTAATAATTAAATTGCGATTTCAATTGTGCCATACATCCAAGGTTTGTCCATCTTCTAATTGTTTTTTTAAATGTCTGTCACGCACACACATATGTATGTATGAAGTCTTTAAACTTTTAGTTCTTTAAATATACAATCTACATAAACCGTTTTATGTGACCGTTATGTTATGTGACTTTTTTCTTTGACTGTATATATGTTAATAGTTTAATATTTTTATTTTTTCAAATTCTTCGATTAATTAAAAAAAAAAATAGAAATAACAAAGAAAAAACGTGGTTAGTAGAGTAATTTACAGTCCAAAATATATTGGAATTTTATTTTCCATTTACTCATCTATTTTTTTTTTTCGTCTGTAGTCTGCTTGAACTTGAAAAGTACGAGCATTAATGACAATGAATATCGTGTTTATTATTTCATATTGCTGGGGGTGCCAATGATTAATATTAATTAAAGTTTTATTTTATATTCACACACAATATAATAGAATCATTAGATGAATAAATTTCTCATGTATATATGTACATATGCATGTAGAAACAAGTAAACATACATATCGTCGTCGAAAATCCAAAAGTACGTAACATCACTTTTTCTATAAACAATACTTCATACGGTACGTCTTTTTGAATTATTGATATAAAAACGTTATTTTTGGTCGCAAAAATCTAAAATTTGGTAGAAATATGTTAGATAGCCTTATGAATCGTAATCAATCACAAACTCGATTTTGGTTTTTTTTTTTGATGATACGTACTTTTGGATTTTCGACGACGATATCTGTGTACAATACTATATACTATACTATACTATACTATAAATGAACATAACGAAGATGCGGAAAATAATTAAAAAAACTGTATAAAAAAGAACTTCAAAAACATTAAGGTTAGTAAACTTATTGAATTTACAATTGATTTTGTGTAACAATTAGAAGAGACTAAAATAGAAAGAACGTGAAGAGTAAACTTCGCAGTTTTCTGTTCTTGCGAAAAATTCAAAAAATAAATAAATGAATAAAAGTGTAGCGTATTTTCCCCGGTCAGACATCAAAAGCGAAATATGAAAAAAATATTTCTTCGGCGGCTTTCTCTCAGCAGATTTCTGGCAAAAACTCTGAGAGTAAATAAAATTGCCATGAAATGTTTCTCAAAAAAATCTGTCGTTCGGAGTCGACTTTAAACTGTAGGTCCCGCCACTCATGTATAAGATTAACACACACAGTATAAGTGGTGTGAGAAGCTAGGCCGTAATCCTGACTGAAGGGTTGTAATGGCCAATTATGTTATGTATGTATTTTCCCTGAAGACCCAGAAAGAAAAGGTAAAATATCAAATTATTATTTCATATTATTAGAAAGCATTAATCGTTGTTTTACTTCACTGAATCTTTGTCTCTTTGGCGGCCATACCTGCAATTTCATAAATTTTGTTACACCGAAATTCGGTTTGTGTGGTTTACTAACCTTCAGTTCATCACTTTATTGAATGACGTTGGTGGAAAATAGAATCGATATCGAAAAACATCAATGATGATTTTTTTGTCTGCCTGAGAGTGCTCTGATTCAAGAAGTATCATAACTATCAACAAGCATTGAAAAGTTACAACGTTTCGTAAATCGGTGTTTGATAAGTTTGCTAAACATGAAATGGTCAAAACGTTTTTGCTTGCAATGAAGGTTTATGGAAATTAAACTTAGATGTATATAGACAAATAACGATACACGCTCTACCATTGAGAGTAATCACAAATGTTAATGAGAAAAATAATGACAAATAATCTAGGGGCGTCGATCTATTACGAAAGAAACTCCGAAATTAGTTAGAGAGTTGAAAGTTAGAGAAAAAACTCCCCAAACTAGGTTAAGTTAGAGTACCTACTGTGTCATAACATGCTATGATAAAAATAATAATAAAAAATAAATGTTTTCAATCCTTTTATATCATAAAACTTAATTATTTTTTAATTTATTGTATAAAAAGAAATTGGAATGGATTTGGTATATCAACATTGAACACTGAATAATGATTTACGAATTTTTTTAAGTATACATTTATTATGGAAGTGATTGGTTTAAAGCTATAAATAAATAAAAGAGACATATTCGTTATTATATGTTAAAAGACAAAAGTGTTATTGAAATATTTTCATTAAATTCATTCTATTTATATTTCAATTAAAACATGAATTCATAAAAAATTGAGTGAACATTTATAATATTTTTTTTAATAATTAAAAACAATCGTTCATCGAGTGAATCTCTTATTTATGTTTACATTTACTATGTTCATTCATACATACATATATTCTACCATCTATCCGTCCATCCATTCATCCATTCATCCATTCATGTTTGTATCTCTCTTTTAAAAAGTGACAAAGTATTGAATTTATTTGATGTTAATTCTGAAGTATTCAGTTCCTTTGTTATGTTTTCCAATGAAATTTGTTTGTGTGTATGTGTGTGTGTACTAAAACATTCGTTTGTTTGTGTCTGTGTTGAATGAAGATTTCATTCTTTGTTGTCCCCTAAAACAGCAATCACATCAACCAATACAATTACAAAGAAGACAAAAGAAAACATAACAGACACCTAGCAGAGTTCTCTAGAGTGAAGTAGAAGTAGGATTGAGACAGAGAGAGAGAGAGAGAAAGTACAGAACAAGAGTAAAACTATAGACAACATGTTGCCAATGTCCTTGGGGAAAATTATAATTATGTGAATTTTATGTTAAGAAAACGAACAAAATAAAAACGAAAAAATAAAAAATAAAAATGAAAATAAACAATAACAAAAACAAAAAGAAATCAACAAAGATAGAAAATATAAACTGAAAGATTTAAAGCATCTCTTCTACCACAATTCACAATACTAACGACAATGGAAATATACATACATACATACATACATACATACATATTGTTTGTATGTTTAAGATTTGAAAAAAATTTTGTAAATACGAATGTTCTCTAATCTGCATACATATATTTGTTATTGGTATTGTTATCAATTCGTTTTTTTCGCCATCTCCGTTTGTGTTATTTCCCTTCAGTGTTTTACTATGATTGCATATAAAAAAATTCAGAGTGTATGGAAGTAAATGGTTGGTAAGGAAGTGCTTTTAAATAATTTTTTTAATTCAAAACAATGAAACATTTCCACTGACTGGTGTAAAGTAAAATTGTTTAAAAGTGTTTGGTGAAATCAAATTCAATTCTTAACTTACTTGATTTAGTTTAATTTCTTCATTTATCATTTAAAGTAAACGAAACAAATTTAAATTCTATTAAATTATGTTAAGTTATACTACAGTAACACCCTTCACTTTTTAAACTCATTAATTAAATTTATACCCTTCACTTTCTAATCAATTTACATTGTTTTTGTTTAATTTTATTTTTTAATTATCAAAAACAAATTTGAGAGAAAAACAAACAAAAAATCGTTTACAATAAACTATCGTTTACAATAAACTATCATTTAATAATTAATAATAATACTGAAAATAATATACACTCATACTACAGACATATATAAATGACCTCATTCACCTCAAATATGCATCCTTTTATTCGAAAACTTATTGACGTTGGAAAATAAACCGGGAAGATCTATTTCTGCAGCGAATTTTTTTAAGCAAATTTTTCAAATAATAGAGCAGGTAGTAATTATTAAAAGCACTCCATTATCCATGTTATTCTGATGGATGGATTTTCGCCATTATTTTCAGAAGCTGATCGCTTTAAGCATACGCTAGAAATAAAAATGCTGCCTTGTGTGAACAGTAAAAGACGTGTGACGAATGTAGAATCAACCCATAATACTATATTTCTTTTGTTTGCCACTATGTCCTTTTACATTGCGTCATCTTTGGAAGGATTTAGCATAAAATCTATAGTGAATGAATTTTCTCTGTAATGCATTGTGCGATCAAATGACCGCCATTAGTGTCATCGCATATTTCATGAGTTTCCATGACCAACATATTATATTGGCAACATAGGATAATTCGATCATTCAATTCACACTACTAGAACGGATGAGTAATTAGTTTGGCTACTGTCAGAGGAATATGAGTGAGAAATACTACTGTTATCAGAGCGGAGAGCAATAAAGCAAAGATTTGTTGATAGAACAGTACCCATATAATAGCGATCGGTAATAAAGTCCTACATAAATTGAGTGAAGTGATTACCGACATACCGATACCATAGCAAACTATTTTATTAATTGTAATACGGTCTTTTTTAATACTTTGATAAAGCTTTCGGTTTTAGACATATTGCGAGAAAAGCTGGTAAAGGGTAGGAATTAAAATTGAAGATTGGGGGAAAAAATGTTTTACATATGTATACATTGTAATCTAAAAACAAGTCTAATAAATTAGAATATTTATAGAAATCTAGGATACATGTATATATATATATTAAATCTTTGATTTTAAGTGTATTATTTAAATATAATAGTGATAGAGTACAAATATTAAGAAGATCTTTGTAGCGCTAAAACGGTATTGCATTGGATTTTATTGGAAACAGTATAACAGTATAGTACTATTGCAGTTAAATTGAAAGTAAATGAACAGACTCCATCCACTCTATGTATTTATTTTAATGCATGTGTGTATCTACAGGCATGTAAACATGTGTGCACTCATATAAACATTCTCAGATATCAGAATAACAAAAACTATTGCTTCAACCACATATAACTAAAAACACACACAACCATACAGATAATATTACATTAGTTATGTGTGCGTATATGTGTGTGTGTGTATATATATATATTCCATGTGAAAGAGGCAACATTGCTCATACGTCATGACTGGCAAAACAATTAGGCATCTCAACTCTTCATCTCAATGTTTTTCTATTTTTTATTGTATTTAATTTTTGTTTTTGTTATTGCTTGCTATTGCCATTTTAATCGTTGTGTACATTTTACTTAAACTTTAAGTGTTTAAGAAAATATTTATCTTGGAAAAATAAAAAAAATAAAATATTAAATACAGCAACTGTTACTTAAATTAGGAAAATAACAAAAAAAAAATATGAAAACGAAAACCGTGTTATATTATTATTATTAATAACAATAATAATAATAACGAAAAAGATAAGAGATTTGTTTAAAATCAAGTAAAAAACATCGTGTGAAAAATAAAGTTTTAACAATGAATGTATACATACATATATACAAAAAACAATAATAAAGCCAATATTTAACACTAAAAAGCACTAAACGATTGAATGTTTACATATGTATGTATATATATATATATGTACATATGTATATAAGCCATTGTTAAGATTGTATTTTGTTTTATAGCTACGTATTGTATGTTTATTTATTTATTTATTTTTTTAATTTTTTTTTTGTTATTTATTTTCATATAGTACGTTTATAGAACTGTATGTGTGTGCATATTAAATGAGAAGAAAAATCTATACATATGTATCTTAAAAAAAGGAAGAGAAAAATAATACTTGTAATACACATTGTTTTGTTTTTGTTTTGTTACTCTATTTTCTTTGTTTTTACACCAATTAGTTTTGATTAAAGATTTAAAAAAAAGAAAGAATACTTCATGTTATTCTATCTCGTACAGCTGAATAGCTTATACCACCAGGGATAATAATAATGAAAAAGTAAACATGAAATAATTGCAAAAAAAAAAACGCAAAGAAATAAATAAATGAACACTATGATTTAATTTATTACCGGATAAACTGTATCAATTTTTAGCGCGTCAATTTATATTCGTTTGTTTCTCGGACTTTTAAAGAAATATGCGTTTTTTGTTTTGTTTTAATTCGTGTTGTTATTATGATAATTCTTTTTATCATCAAATTTTTTGTTATTGTAGTTGTTGTTGTTGTTTTTTTGTTTTATGTTTGATAATTTTCTCATCAATTTAACAATTTTATTTATTTTGTAATTTTTTTTTATTCTTCTATCTTCTCACTGGTGTTCACACATTAGAGTCCCGAGAGAAACTGAAAACTTGGATGTGCTGCAAAGTACTTTTATGCGTTGTTCTATGTCTGCCTAAGTGGTATCCGAAGGCAGCAGCAGAAAAACACGTTACCCGCGAAGCTTATGGAACTGATACACACAGAACGATACACTCTTTTTGCGCCAATACCATCCCCAGCATCATTCACCGACATTATCACCGACGACATAGTCATCGTCATCATCAACATCATCATCTTTTCTTTCGGCATAAAGATGATGATGATGATGATGATGATGATGAAAGAGATTATGCTTTCTTTGGCACAAATCGTAATTGTTATAGTTGTAATTGTCGTTTGTTTTATGTGACCATTTAAGAGACACTCGTTTTGTTTTCAATTCACTTTTACTTTCTTTGCACATTGTATTCTTTATACTCAATTAATTGTATATTTGCTTGATTTCGTAGAGTACCATACAGGATTTTTACAATCAACATTCTCTTAAGTTATTCGATATTTTAATTTTAAATAACGTGTTTTATAATATAAATGTTTATGAAATGTTTTGTTAAAAAACAATTCAAATCTTTAAACAAGTAATTCTGATATGAAAGTATTTTTTAAACGAAAATTATTTGAATGTTATTTATAAAGTCACCTCAGCGTCACAGAGTTAATTCGAATATGTCATTAACACGAAATAAAATAATTAATATTACTCCGCTTTATTTAAATGAAAACCTGTCCTGTTTTAATGAGCGAACTGATTGATAAACATGAAATCTCACGCTTAAAGGAAGCATTTCTTTTTGAAATAAAATTAAATCTTAAAAAATTATTTAAATAATTGACATTTAAAAACTAATATTCTTCGAGTGTAATATTTCTGTCGAAACAACAGGCGGTTGGCTGGCTGGCTGGCTGGTTGATTCTTAAATTTCGCATAAATCACAACACAGAATAAAAAAGAAAAAGAAAATGTTAAACATATTCATACACACACACACACACACACTCAGTTATACTTTCACATTAACATCATATTGTACATACATACATATGTATGTATAAGAGTATAATTTTTGTTTTGAATCTCTTTGCGGCTTTAAACAATTCTCTTAATTTTATATGAGAATTTGATGAAAATATTTTTCAAAAGAGAGAATATGTTTACATTTCTATGAGTATGAGTATTTGTGTTGTAGTTTGTAGTGCCATTGTTATAATCGATGTGTTTAGTGTAGTTTTCTCATTAGGCAGAAGATGCGATGAAATAATGACAATAACAATGACGATGACGATGACGATGATGATGACGATGATTATGAAGAGACAATTGAAAGTGGCACTGCTCTAATTTAATTTGTGTAGCTGTTGCATATCGGAATTCCTACTGATTAGCGCCACGTCCGATTTTAATTTGACAAAAACAACCGGCAATTGATAAACAGATTTATTGGTTAGTGGTTTAGCGAAAAGACAACACAACGAATGAAAATAAAAAGGAAACGTAAAATGCACATGAAAACGTCATAGAACATGAAATGATAAAATGATGATAGTCCACCTTATTTTTTTATTCAGGCAAGCAGATGTTTGTTCCGAAAATTAAATCAAACATAAACACAAAAATAATCACTTATTATTTATATGTATAGAGTTTATCGTTCTTTTATTATTATTTTTTTTTTTGATTCGATTAATTTTCCGTTACGGTCAATGCATATTATTTTATGAATTTTATCAGATTCAAGTTCTTAAACTAACACAAAAAATTCTACCACAAAGGCTGTATGAAACGGCATTAGTTTTGTACTTGGAAATCTGTGGCATAGAGTTATGACAGTATAATTATTGTTCTTATACTCCAATTCAGTTTACAAATGCAAAGTTTGTGATTAAAAATTAAACATTCAATGTAAAATTTTGTTAAACGTAAATATGTATAAGTGTATAGTATGCATATGTATATATTTTGAAAAGGTTCTTTGCGTATAAGCGTTATTAAATAAATTAATTAAGATATTACGTACACTTCACGTAGTCTCCTGAGTATTCGAATGTATAGAAGGTGAAAAAAAAGAATGGTTTTTAATCGATTGAACGTATGTGTATCTTAAATCCTTCGGCTAATGTTAATTTGGGTAAAAACGCCATTCATTCACACAAAAGTAAACTGTTTATTAAGGGAAAATACATACATATGTACATAGATAAGGCCGCCATTAAGCTATGTGAACAACATTATTTACGAATGATGCCCTATGTAAACTCTTAGTCGCTGATCGTACATGTATGATTATCTTAAATAAATATGTATGTGTATTATTATTTTGAATATTTTTGTTGTTTGTTGTATTATTGTGGACAAAAAAAAAATAAAATATATATGTATATATAATAACAAAAACAAAAGCAAAACAAAAAAGGTAATTGATTAAATTGAATTTAAGTGATGATGATGGTGATGGTGATGGTAGAACTAAATGTTAGGGTTGCGATGATATGATTCGGTAGTGGTCACTTTCATGTAATAAAATAATAAATCTAATAAAAGATCGTCAACATCATCATCATCATAATCATCAAAATTATTCAATCTGTAGAATATTTTATTCCAACTTAAATAAGATTAAGATGGAAATTCTATGATGAATATTATACTTGTTTTCCGTGAGTAATACAAGTAAAAACAATATCTTGTTAAATTCTACATATATGATGAAGTAAAACAAAATAAATGAATTAAGTAGCGACCAATTCAATGAATACACTAGATTTATGGTCCCTTATCAAAACACTTCACATCTCGCATTTCCCCTAAGATTATTTTCAAAACATTTTTTTTTTTAATTTAATGCCGTCAAATATATTGAAAATTATATAAAAGTTTATTGAGCATCTTATCAAATTATCACCCACTCTATGCTTTAGATAAGATAAGTGTACCATCTTAAGAAAACCAAAGAACTATGAGACTTGATTTGAGTATTGATAAAAATACTTTAATACAGCCGGTAGCAAAACTCTCTACAAAATTGGGCATCGAAAAGCTAATAGTATGTATACAATTGAATGGAATTAATGCTTAATTTATCTTATTTATACATATCGGATCTTGAATAACCAAAATCAAAAACCTAACCTAACAATATAAGCATACATCTTTATTAATATTTCTTAATAATATTGAACATTTACGACACAAATCCAAGTAGATTTATTTTATTTATTTATTCCATGTACATATATGCATATGTACATATGTATGAGGCTGTCTTATATTTATAATATTTATGAACATACACAATATGCGTTTATATATGTATCAATTGAAATCAAACGGTCAAACATATCGAATTGTATAATTACGCCAGACGTACATCATTCACTAATTTTTTGCTACCAGATATGCTTAATATTTAGTTACTCAAATTTAACGCACTTGACCAAATCAACAGAGTGTTGAATCGAATTTATGAGCACCACTTAACTTTTTTTTCAGTATTTTTTTTTGTTTAAATCAATGGCCTTGTGCTAATATTAGAAAAAAATTAGAAATTTCACATATTGTTTGAAAATTTCCGAATCTCTAATCTCAATTGACATTGTGTTCATTTTTAAGGTCTATTATTTTTAAGATAAATTCGTTCAAGATACTAAGATTAAAATTAAATGTTTACACATGAAAAACATTTTTCCTTCTTTCGATAAGGTAGTAAGTAATAAAGTAATATTATAGAACGTATTTGATTTCACTTTAAGTGAAATTAGTATTTGATGATATGCTTGATTAAACTTAAAATACAAAGTCAGAAATTTCTTCAAGTACAAAAAATGAAAAGAAATGATTGAATTTGATTTAACACAATAAATTTTTAACCTTTCAATACCAAAATCGAAAAGCTCTTTAAAAAGGCTTAAATATTCTCTATGTTTTTCTCAATCAGTGAATTTTCTGTAACAAAATTTTATCAAGTTATATTAATGGAAAGTCAAGCATTCAGTTTAACCCAAAAAGTGTACATAACAATAATATCTTTCTATTGAATTTATAAAATAAGATCATGCCTACGTTTACACCCCACATGTACTTAGAAATGTAAGATGATTGTTTATACAAAACTTGATTATGAAAATTTCATAATTAATAATTATGCTCATACACCTTAGTGAAGTCTATCGAAAAGTTGCGATTAAATTTATAAAATAAATAAATAAGTATTCTTTACTACTTTACTTACTTGTCTTGTGCTTCTCGTTGTCTGCGCTACATTCGATTTTCGGAATAATATCCAGTAGAGGCGAAGCCTCCAATGGTTCAACAACCTCTTCACTATCCACATTTTCATTTTCAATTTTATATTTCACAGAAGACATTTTTTCCTATTATACGGTTAAGGGCACTTTTTTTGTATTTATTTTTTTGTATTTATTTTTTCTATTTTTAAAATTTAATTACAATGAATGCATCTGAATGACGCTCGCCATTCATTGTTTTTATAACTTTAGTAGGTATTAAATAATAATTATGAATGACTACTGAAACGCTTAAGTAGTGAAATTTAATTCTCTTAACACCAAATTTCTTATCAGTTGTGTGTATTTATTTTGTTTTTTAATTTATTGCGTTTACTTTTTATTTACGTTTTTTGTTTTTGTTTTTGTTTGTTTTTTATTTTTGTTTTTTCGCTTTTAAAAATTACGAGTACTGGCTATGCTCTCTCATAGTTGTTGTGATTACTTTCAATGTCTTTTTTTTTTAATTGTAAGATTTTGTGTTTTATTGTTGTTGATGTTGTTGTTGTTGTTGTGTTTTTATTTGTTTATCTTCGCTGCATGATTGGATTTATTGTTATTGTAAGGTGACAGATTGTTTTTTACCGTTATATACGAACGTTTATTTTTTGTTTTGATTTCTAATCCGAATTAATAACAACAAGTTGACAGAAAATTTGAAGATACTGTTTAATGTTTTCTCTTTTTTTTTATTTATTACTTTTATTCATACAACTTTACTTTTCGTTGATTTCTAATATAAATATATATGGTTGTCTTTTTTATTTCTTTTTTTATATTTTTTTTTTTTTTTTTTTTTTTTTGGGGGGTTTGGTAACGGTGTAGAGCTAATTATATAAAATATATTTTTATTTTTAATATTAGGAAGGCACCCTGCAGCACGTGGGCCTGAAGTAAACTCGTTTCTTTTTAATTGTTTCTCTCTTAATTACTATTGTTTTGATGCGTTCATTCGATTTGTGTTGAGATTCATGCGAAAAACACTGTAAATTTTTGTTTGTTTTAAATTGTGTGGCAAAGGCCAAAGAGTTGAGAGCGTTCAATATCACAGAATTATTTTCTTTTAGTTTTTAACTTTTAATTAAGAAATTTTATTTTATATTTTTAATTAACTGTGACACTATTGATAACAAAATAAACGCGTTCGTCGTCGTTGTTATACATTTTAAAACTGAACGTAGACCATCAATGATATTGTGTCCATTGCGATCGTTGGTTTTATGTTAGCAGCTCTTACTTTTTTATGTAGTTTTTCATTGTGCACGTATGTATGTATGACCATATGTTTGTATGTATGTATGTAGGTATGTATGTACTATTTGCATACACAACACAATATTGTCGGCGGCATAGTCTTAAACACTGTATAAGACTTAAATTTGAACTTAATAAGTATTTACCCAAACAGTCGCACGGCTGTTACTGCTTAAACTCAAAATATTTCTAACTAGCGAACGTACGTACAATCGTTTGTTCGATCGAATGAGAGTACTCTTTCGCTATTAACCGGCCTTTAAGCAAATAAATTTTTTTAATATCATTATACAAGTATGCCTGTTGACACTCGTACATATACGAGTGAGACTATCTTGTATGCAAATCTATATGATATTTATTGCTGTTATTGTTATTATTTTTGCACCGTAAATTCTACACTTAGAGAAAAATCTTTAGTCGGTTTAACTAAGATGTGGATAACTATTGGATTGGATTGAATGTGACTTAGCCATTGTATATTGTAACGTTTTATAAGAATAAATTTACACAAACAACATTCATATAATAGAAGACAAAGTTTAATTTGATTTTTTGTTTCATATTTTTTTCTCTTTCATATGAATTGAATTATTATTATTTTATTTTGCACTCTATATTCTTCCCAGTTTTCCCCATAAAATAGCAAAAAAAAAAACAATATTTCTTTGTATATATATATACTCTAAGTGCGAGTGAGTGAGACACTGAAAGAACCATACAGCGTAAGGCTACATACTAACAAATAATGGTACAAATACTATTCTTCCCCCTCCCCATTTCATTTCTTTTTTTCCTAAGGAACTGTTTTATATTTTAACGTTTAACATTTAAAAGCAACTAAGCAAAGAAAAAAATATTACACACCGAAACAATTGTTTTCGGTTACAATTTTTTTTTAATTTAAGTGACATTTAAAAAATTTTTTTAGTTGCTATCGCTTCACTAAAACAAACTGGATTCTTAAAATTACCAGTTATACGAGGGCCGGTCAAGTTTTTAAAGGAAATGCATAAAACGTGTTTTTGACTAAAAATTCATTTTATTTTCCATCAGAGCGTCCTTTGATCAAAAAAAAAGCATAATAGTTTGACGCAGCCTTCAATTCATTGCCCAATTCATGAGTTTATGTGAAAGGGACTGCACATGCATTGTATTTATCTAAAAGGAATTTTTACCTGCCCAAACGCGGTCGTTTCAAATATGAAGTGGGTAAATATACCCTCTTTAAATCGTCTCTATCATGCCGACTTACCATTTGTTTTATTCTGTTGAAGATTGTCAATGTGGATTTTCGGTCACCATATTGGGAATTTTGTCATTTGTTGTGCTTGCACTCTGGGCCTCCAGAATGTCCGACGTAGTAATTATAAAGCTCGGCCTAGGTGTGTGTAATCATTTTATTTTATCATTTTATAGTAATGCTTAATGATAAAACGAATTTAACATTCGTTCATTTGCGCCTCTAATTACTCAGCAAATTGCTATCAATGGATATTAAACACAAATTGAATGACGCAGTCCCTTAAAGTAGGAAATTCGAACTCTCACGGAATTCATGCTCTGCCCTCGTTATAAGACAAACTATAATGTTGTTAAAAAATTTTAATTAAATTTCAATGCCAAATATTTTAAAATGAATTTTTTGGAATTTTAGTATGTTTAACTCCTAACTTTCTTCTGCGAATTTATAATTTAAATTTTATTTTTACGTTAAGTAATGTCCTCACATATGGATTTAGTTAATTAGATTGCATTACATCACCAATGTATTAAAGGTATAAACTTAAATAGTCAATATTTTATTTGCTTTTTAAAGATTTTGTATAGTCATACTATCAATTTCTTAGAGAATATTACGCTGTTATAGGAAATTGTCTATAAATTTCTCATGATTTTTTGTATGGCCTGACATAATGTTTTAAATATTTTTTATTTTTGTAGATTCAATGGTTTCTTAGCTTTATTAGCATAAAAGGTAAATAGTAAAATTCAATAGAAAATGCTAATTTATTTGAAATCAGGTGCTACAATTCATTTACAATTTTAATTTGCTAAAGTGAAAATAGAAGAAAATGAAATCACAAAAATTAAATCGAAACTTGAAATACTTTTATTGAATAATAACACGTAGAACTAACTCATTATGACATAAAAATATATATTTCTAGTCAAAGAAAAAGGTTTCCTTACACCGGTGTAAGTAGACTCTTTCCATCAAACATTTTTTTTTTCTTTTTTCTAATAATTTCTGGGTTATATTTTTCGTTTTTGTTTTCAAACATCCTTAAATGTGGTTGCCGTAAATAACGCTGTAATACCTTTTTCAGTTTGATAAAAATCACCAGGAAAACAAGTCTGCATACCGCGGTGTATGTAGACTTTTTTCTTTGACTGTATGTTACCACATCAGTAATTATGTATAATATGACTGACACTTACTTCCTACATTTTAATTATCTTTGTTCTACTCACTCATATTATCAATTTTATCAATGAATACCCATGTATTTATTTATTTACACGAATAAAGACATACCTACAGATGTAGACTTTACGGCGATATTACCACAGGCTACCACAGTAAACTTAAGAAATACAGAAGCCAAAAGGGCTATGATAGGAGAGTTTGTACCAAATGCTATGAGAGCCGAAGTTCGAAAAATTTGAAAAGGCTATGTTAGAAGCAGTAAATAAAAAAAGTTCACATACATACATACATATTTTATATGTGAGTATTTAATCTCAACTGAAAATTCTCTGTTACAAAAAATATTCTACTAAGAGTAAGACTATTTAGATTAGATTTATTAAGAAGATGTTGTAATTGGCGTTTAGAGGATATTGTTACAGCTTTAGAAACGGGTTAAAATGTCAAGACAAGTGAAAAGTTTATTTTGTTTGTATATTAATAAAGTATTATGCATTATATATGCGTTAAAAATAGCAAAATACAAATAAATATGATCATATTATTTTATAATTATTTTTATTATTACTAAACTGTATACAGCTAGATAAAGATAATATCACTATAGAAATTTATCTTTGTTTTGTTTTTGTTTTTTGTTGTTGTTATTTTAAATAATGCAAATTTATCAAAAAAGAAAATTATAATTTGAAATTTAGTTGCAAGTGCTGCTACTATACAAAATGTATTATTAATCGTTACTTTGCTTTTTACCAAAATTTTCGCCATCTTCGATTGTTTCGGGTAATGGAAATCCGCGGGTTTCTGGCAGCAAAAGAGTTAGAAATGTACCTAATAATGCTAGTGCTCCGAAAGTCAACGGTGGCAGACAATATGAAAAAACCGACAATTCGGTTATGAATGGTGCCGTCATTGATCCAATACGACCGAAAAACGAACACATTCCTATACCGTTCGACCGTACCACGGTTGGAAATATTTCGCCAGCAAATAGATATACATTTGGAAAGGTAACGGCAGCACCAACAAGACCTATCGTAGCAAACATAACCACCAATACAGAACTTAAATCTTGGAACGTGGCAATGAACAACAAACTAGCGGCACTCATACTGTTTGAAATTATCAGAGTTAATCGTCGTCCCCAATATTTGGTCATAAAGACACAGGCTATGGTACCTGGCACACCAAGTAAGCCTCCAATGGCTACGTTTAAAAATATATTGCCAGCCAAAGTTGAAATGTACTGTGAAACACCAAAGTAAACAGCGCATACATTTAGCCATTGATAGGCCATAATCACTGATTTTTTGCGTAAATTCGATGTACGAAATAAATCAAATAGAGTTCCTTTTTTGGCAGGAGCATTTAAGATGAGTTTTTTATAAGCCTCTTCGATTTGTGGCCTTATACGTTCGGTTGGCATTTTATTAGCCGCTGCAATTTTTTCTAACAGTGGAATAGCTCTCTCCAGTCTGCCAGTGCTAAAAAGCCAACGGGGTGACTCTATGCACAGGCAAATGTACATCAAATACAGAACAGAAAATGACGAGTAGCTTAAATTGAACCATCTCCAGTGACGCAAAAAGTATGATAGCAGTGGCAACGAAGCATGACCCAAATTAAACGGTATTTGATATAAGATTGATATAATCTCTCGCTTGCTAGGTCCAATAATTTCCATAATGAGTACAAAACTTAAAAATAATCAAAAAAGAAAAAACACATTTCTTTTATTTAAAGATGTATGTATGTATGTACAACATCAGGATTACCTTGTTGTCATCGTTCCACCTGTAGACAAGCCATGCAGAAATCTGAACACACAATAAAACCAAAACCATGGGGAATAACTCACAGCGAAACCAACGATCAACTGCAGGATACAAGCGGTTACAAATAATGGTTTACGCCCATAGCTAAGAAAGGTCGTAATTAAAAAAAGTTACTTCAGATACATACAGTGTGCCAATAGTAACTCACCGATCGGCCAAATTCCCAAATATCATATTACCCAACATAATTCCGAACATTACCAGGGTTTGTGAAAAACTTGCCAACGGTTGCTTTTCACATACTAATTCGAACTCCGATATAATGGTCTCTTCGAATACGGAACGATTAAATTCGATTTGTTTACAATTCTCGTCACATGGACTTAGATATGTCGGATCGGCGCAAGTGTATTGAGTGGGAGCAGCTATAAACACGTGACCCACCTGAACCCAACCGGTTGGAAATTTCGATAAAAATATGAGCATACAAAACCAAAATTGATAGGGGCCCATATCTCCCAAGTGTACGATTATCGGATCGATTTTCTTCTCTAATTGTTTTAAAATTATTTATCATTTCACATAATTTTACGTAATATTTATTACCTTCCTGTTTTGGTTCCATAATATTTGATATTAATTACTAAACTAAACAACTAAACAATATATTTATTATATAAAAATAGAGACAAAAAAATTCATTTAAAAAACTTTTAGATTAGAAAAAAAGCGAAAATAATTGATTTCAATCAATAAAATAAAAATAATAATAATCAGTGTTGGAAAAGGAAAAAATTAAACATATATTAACTACTATTTACCTACATACATACACACATATGTATAGTATATGATGCACACATGCCTAATTTGGCACTTTAAAAGTTATATAGAAAAACAGAAAAAAAGAAAAGAAAAGATATGTATGCAACGGAATAGGTGTCTCACTAAACCTTATGTTTTAATAACTGCTGGAAGATCGCCATAATGGCTTAGATGTATTATATCTGCATACTTACACCGGGTTGTACAAGGTTTCCAGGGTATAGCTTATTTGGAAAACATCAATTTATATACATACATATGTATGCCACCGTAGTCTAGTAGGCTGTCAGTTCAAACACCAGCTCAGACACCTTCAACAAAACAAAATATGAAAAAAAAATTTCTTCGACGACTTCCTCTCAGCAGATTTCGGCAGAAACTCTGAGAGTAGATAAATTTACCATGAAAAATTTCTCAAAAAACTGTCCGTCGGAGTCGACTTTGAACTGTAGGTCCCGTCGCTCATGTATAATATTAACACACACAACATAAGTGGTGTGAGAATGTAATGACTGATTATGTATGTATGTCAATATATCAATAGTTAGTTAAAAATATTGAAATTTCTCTTCTCTTTAAAACTTAGATTTTTCAATATTTCTTTTCTCTATGCATAATTGGTCACTATAACCCTTCAATCAGGATTACGACCTAGCTACTCACAATATAAGTAAATATTGCAATACTTAAGTCCTGGATAAAAATTTTAATCAAACATCTTTGCATACATAAGTAGATTTGTGTGTTTGTGTTTTTGTTTTTATAGTAAAATTAATTTAAATAAACCATTTGGTTTCTGTATACGTAACGGAATTAGTTTAAACTCTATAGGAACGAATCGGAAAATTTGCTAAAAATTTCCAACGAAACATTCTTATGTTTTTAGTCAATTCACAAACCATTTTCTAAGGAAAATACAAATAAAAGCTCTGCTTGAATTGTATTTATATTTGTTTTTCCCACCGTTTGTTATGGTTTTAAAATTTGCAATGCTTCTTTATCCACTTCATAAAAACAATAAAATAAACAGATAAGGACAGGATAAACAAATAAACAGACGCACAAACAAACAAACAAACAAACAACCAAACAAACAATTATACACCATTTAAACGTGTTAACAGTTTGTTTGCTTAAGTTCTGTAATTGTTTATCTGTGTGCGAGTACATCCTTAATAACTGGAGGGATGAAGGACAGACGCATAGAAACGAACAAATTTTGCAGTTTAACTTGTAATGGCTTGTGGGATTGTTATTTGTGTGAATTTGTCTGTGCGTTATGCCACAATTAACCACAGCTACAGCTATTAAATGCAAAAGCAAATACTAATCGATATGTTCCAGATATCATCTAAAGAGCACCAAACTTTTTTTTTAAAACAAGCCATGAAATACATACAAAAAGTTTCGTAGTAAATATTTAAGAAAACAAAATTTAATGCAAAATTAAAATTATTTAAAATTTTTTTTTAATTATTTTCAATTGTTAAAAATGCATTTCTTTAAATGTATTAATTTTCTTCGTCGAAACTTCGATGCATTAATGTTTTATTTTGATATCTGCATAGTATTTAAGTATAGTTCCCAATTATTAGTTCGATGGATGATATTAATATTCATAGAAATGAAAACTTTAATATTTTGAAAATAAAACTTCCTATTTTTTTAAGTTTACAATTGTCATGTATGTATAAATAAATAAATAAAAAAGAAATATGAACTGCAGATTATCGTGTAGGGTTTTATTGACATACATTTGAGATAAATGAGCAAATTATTTACAGAGCAAATGGTTTGAGTATATCGCATTAAAAAAGTTATTTAATGAAATCAAAAGAAAATATTCGAAAATCGAAATTTTCAATATTCAACAAGATCATATTGTGGAACATTTAATGCTTCGGGTCTTGTATTTTTTATACATCCTGTAATTTAACACATGAGCTGTACATTGGTCCCGCTGACTTATGTTCATATGTACATACATAATTGGACATTACAACCCTTCAGTCAGGGTTATAGACCTAGTTTCTCACACCATTTGTGTCGTGTGTGTTCATTTTATACATGAGTTACGGGACCTACAGTCCGAACGACAGATTTTTGAGAACTTCTCATGGAAATTTTATTTGCTCTCAGAGTTTTTACCAGAAATCTGCTGAGACCATATTTTCGTTGTGATGTCTGACCTGGCGTTTGAACCGTGGCCTTACGTCTAATAAGCCAATACGCTACCTACTAGGCTCCGGCGACTGGTAGATGTAGTGTACATACAGTGGTGTTAAAAATAATAGATTCACCACGACCTAAGATCTTTGAGACTAAATCTATAATGCAGAAGAGTGAAGTGTTATGGGATTAAATTCATAAGAGATCAGTAAACAAAGTACTGTTACTTTTTCACGTATAGAGATTGAGATATAATAAACTATTTGAAGAGTAGGTGAATCTATTTTTTTGAACAGCACTGTATATAACAGCACTAATTTTATTAAAAAATTAGTATTTTGTTTCAATAGCATTGGTTAAGCTTCTAAACCGTATTGGGTTCATTTCCCTAAACTTAGCAAAGTTTACTTTTACCTGATATTTACAAAAATTACGTAAACATTATTATTTTAAAGCATAGAGTCATAATTTTGTCCTTTCCAAGCAATTTCTATATGAAAAGTTATAGAATTAAAGAGACCTACAAGCTTATTATTACATAAGTATGTATTATGGAACAAATAACAAACGTATGTACGTATATATGTACGTATATATGTAAGTATATATGTATGTATAGGTAGATACTACAAACCCTGAATGTTTAAATGTATTTTCTGTTTTTGACAGATTTCAAATATGGCTGCGTATACATATGTATGTATGTATGTATGTATGTACAAGGAACAAGTGCTGGTAGCTGTTCCTCTTTACCATTTGGAATCTCTTATTGTGGCGCTTTTCCAATTTCTGCGACATAGTAATGGAAGATAATAAGAAGACCAACTAATAGAATGAAATATTTTTGATTAGATTTCATATAAACAATATGCCACAATGTTTTTCGCTTGGTCACATTAAGAATTTTAATGGGTGGAGCTTAAATTCAATTGTAATTGATAAGAAAATAATACAAAATATTTTTGTTGTTTATTCATTTCTCCGTATGTTTTATATGAAAGTGAAGAAAATAATTTGAAAACGTAAAGACTTGGGGATATTTGTTTATAAAGTAAAGACGTGCTAAAGTTTATATTTCCCACACTTAATTCGATTGCTTGTTTGCGACAATTAATTCAAATTATCGTTACATGCATGTGTATAATAAACAGTTCACTTATTTTGGGATTAAATTTTTTTTTAAATATTCAACCACGATAACCGCAACTACATATTTACAAAGTATACAATTGCTGCAAAGAATCACTGGAATAAATCCCATAAACAATAAAACAACAACTATAACTATCAGTGCACCCTTTATTGTTGAAATTAAATTATTTTTATTTGATGATCGGCAAAACAAAAATTAGCTACGTCAACGACTGCATCAGGATAAGCATCGTTCGTTTCGCCCAGTATACCTCCTCCTCTTTTCATCGCTGTCTAATTTGACTTTCATCATATGCTCGCCAAGTGTGTAAAATAACAGTACCAGCGTACTCGTATATAGAGACGATCAAACAAGTTAAACTGTGTGAACACAACAAGAGACGTGTGGCCGACACGCGTTTTTAAGATTGAAAAGTACAAGAACACATACATGCATACGCTTCTATGTACGTATGTACATTTACGTACACAAAAACAAATTTCCCGAGGCGAGAAAAACCACTGCAGTCAAACAATTGAACAATATGTCTCACCGACAATTGAAACGGAAAACAAACCTTTTCATTACCAGTCATTTGCCATGAGGACTGGCGACTCTCGCTACTCTGACAACTGGCTAAGTGAGCTCGTTGCACCAAATACAAGAGAAATAAGAAAACATAATGACAGTAATCTTACATTTGATGTTGATGTGTATCTCATTGATAAATAGAAATAGAAAAGGAAGAAATAACCCTCCTTAAACGATATTTCCTTAAATGAGAACAAGAGAGAGAGAGAGAGAGTGAGAAAGAGGAAGAGGGAGAGAGCAAGAGAGTGACAAGGCGAACTCACGATAATTGCTAATATGACATTTTCAAGTAGAATCCTGTTAGAAAAACACTGTAAAACATGTCTTTACCATAAAATTCTCATGGTCTCTATTTGCAATTACCCTCCCCCCTTCTTTTCTCAATAAAATTATGTTGTTCCAGATTTACTAGGCCACAATTAAATTATCGCATTTCAATAACAATAAAATAAACTGGCAAATAAGTAAATAAACATACACGGATAACGCGGTACATGCTCGAGTGCATCAACCCTGTAAAGAGGATTTTAAATGTTTTTTTTTATTATGTTATTGTTTTTGTTGTTGTTGTTAATTTAATACAAGGATTTTTGTTTTTAAAAGCGTGAGGTGTGTTAAGAATCGTTTATGGCTTTTTTAGTGATTTTTATTAAATACGAAATGATATTAAATTGTTTATAACATCGAGGAATCGGATAGCCATGATATCAAGGATTTTTAAATAGTTACGTTATGATGGGGTAACCTTTGGAGCCGACGAAGCCAATGCTTTTCTTCAAATGAGCAACAAAAAGTGCTATATAAAAATCGATAAATATTATACGATTACAAAAAGTCATCGACCAAAAAAATGTAAATCATCGATTAAAATCTATCTAATCTATCTATCTAAAATAATGCAAGTGATCGATCAAACATCAAACTATCTACTAAAAAATGCAAGTCATCTACAAAAAAATTAATGTTTTTACAATATAACAAATAACAGTATTTCGTCTATTTTTTTACAATATTAAATTTAAATTTTATTTGAATTAAATTGATCTGCAATGGCTGTGGAATGAGGAATGAGAACTCATAAAGTCGCCTTTGTAAAACGTTCTCTATTTTTATAGTTTCAAAATTTAAGTGCAAGTTCACTTGTGATATTTTTCATGGATCTGTTAAGAGGTTAATAACTGTATTAATAATTGTAATAAAGCTATATTTTGTAATATTGAAAGTTCTATTTTTAATTTAATAAAGCGGTATATACATACATACATAGACTCGATTTAGTCATGTTGATGGAAAACTAATCAATTCGCTAATATTGGAAGGACATGTTTAATGCATTGACAAAACTAAGTAAATATTTTAATAAATTTATTATATTTATTCAAAAAATTTTATAAAAATGTCATTAGAAATTTGGTATTAAAATGAAAGAAAACATATGCTATATTCGTCTAAAAAATTTACTACAGGGGCTTTATATTTACGTATACGCACTGGCGCCGCCCCTTTAATTTGGTAGTAACAAATAGGAATGAAGACTGTATGTATATATACTCATTGTTTTTGAGTTTAATATACAAACATAGATATAAGGGATGAAAATCCTTATTAGAATTGTTGTGATTGCATAGGTAATTGTATAAAACCTAAAGGATTCCCAAGAGATGCTGTTATTTAATTGTATATCTTATTGGAGTGCGGTTAACTAAGTCGAATTTTTAAATTAAAAAAAAATTTTAAATATTTTAAATCATTAATATGTCGCGAAATCAGTTGCCCGATTCTTCATCATCGCCTCCAATTAGGTTGGTATAAATACAAGTGCTTTGGATTGGATTAGGATTAACCGTTATTTAAAAAAAAAACAATAAAAAATAATAATTTCTGTCATTATTATTAATATTTTCGAATTGTATGCAAATAAATACGGTTGTGATTTTATAATTAAGACAGGACGATCTATAAACATTTAAAGTTAAAAATTGTGATTTCAAATACCTTTCATTATCACAAAAGTATGTAATTCCAGTTTATCTGCTTAATATGCATATTATGGAATCAAAATAAATAAAAAAAAAATTCTTTGCTGGCGATGTCTGTCATGAGGTATGAACTTTGGCCTCACGTCGAACAAGCCTACATACCACCTACTAGATGTCGATATGGATTGCGTGTGATATTTTTTTTATTAAAGAAGTTTGAATGTAAAAAAAAATTAGAAAGAAAATTACTATGGTGTTCACAAACGGAACCACATTTACCATAAATTTTAATCAAAATATATGAAAACAAATTTCTGCACTATTCCATTCAATTTTATAATGAAGTTGAAACGCATTTAAAATCAGTAAGAAAAATATAAGGATACAACATTTATTTCTCTAACTGTTGAAATGTATGCGATAATGCGAAATATCTGGACCAAGTTCAGATATTAGTCAATTTTTGCCATAACAAAGCCTCTTATACTAGTACTAATGCGGAAACTCACAATATATTAATTATAACAAAAATCATTCAGCATAGACTAAAGACAATCTACTTAATTGGGCTTGTAGAGTACCTCAAATCTATGGCATCAAAAAATAATCATGCGGTTCGTCAAAAACTTTGAATTTAATTTTAAACGATTTGACTCTAATTAAACGAAAAATGTATGGCGTCCACTGAAGCACTATTTAAATCCACGCAATACTACCAGCAACTTCCATATAGCATAATGTGGGGCCCATCATAATGGATCAACATTTAATCAAAGAAATTGTGAAGTCGCTGTTGTCTAGTATGTGGTATGTTGGCTTATTAGACGTGAGCCCACCAAAAATGAAATACGTAAAAGTAATTTTTGCGATGATTTCCTATCAGCAGACTACCACTCAACATAAGTGGTGTGAAAAGCTGGGTTGCAATCCTGGCTGGAATTATTTTGAGACACAGTTGAACAAAATTTAAAAAAAAAAGTTCAAAGCCTGTTGAAAATGATTTGAGTGCCATACAAGTGACATACAAGATGCAAGATGTTAGAGACTTCTTTAAAATCTTCCTGGAAGTTAACTATTATTATTGTTATTAAAGAGAAAAAGTGTCTTCACAAGATATTAAAAAGGAATTAATTAAATCTAAATGATGATATGCTAATGATGATGATGATAATGATGATGCTAAGTACATGGCCAAGGAATTTTTTGATTTTCTGTTTTATAGTGTCATTTATAAAGTGCCTTTTATTGAAGTCCCTATTACTCTATATATCACTTAGTTATACCCCGTAGCATATTTAACTGGCTTTAAATAAAATTTGAAAACATATCTTATCTTTGTTACTGGCACAACTTTAATCCCGCCAAGAGACTAAGCGTTTGCACTAGTGCGTTTTCAAAAAATAAATACAAATTGTGCCAAAGACAGTTTCCACAAAAAATTGAAAACATAAATTGTAAAACTTACTTAATTTGACTCATTCAAGGACTCACACCACTTGTGCATATATCTTATTATATCTATCTATATATCTTATTATATTAGTCTCAGACAACAGATGAGGCATTCATTATCGTTTTTAATCTTAGGCTTGCATTTGCTCAATTTTTTCAAAAACACTTCTGTATATAAAAAGTGATTTTTCTCGAAAGTATCATTTGTTATTGATTGAAACCACAGAAATATATTCATATATAAATACATATGCATGTATATATATAGACATATATGTATACATTAGATAAAAATTAAATTTCCTTCTGTGTTATGTAACAATTCTTTTTGGTTTACTATAGCCATTTATCATTTCATAACTTTGATGAGGACATTATAAATGATTTACCATCATGTGTATATGCGGGTGGAACTCCCGTCGGAACTGGCAATGGTAACTTGCGTATGAGTGCGAATAATTTTAGACAAATGCAACAGCAATATATGCAGCAAGGGAACGGTAAGTGAATCTGTGAATTAATTATTACAGCATTGGAAGTTATTTGCTTTCATTTTTAAAATTGAAATTTTGAGTAGAGTTTTAAAATTTATTGTTTTTTTATTTTAGAAAATTTACTAGACTCTTCTACTAATGTGGGATTAAATAATAATAACAATAACAATAGTTCTTCCCTATTGTGTGGAAGTCCTAATGCTGGAAGTAGTTCATACAACACGTCTCCGTATAAAATACAAAGACAACAGGCCAATGTACGCGAACGGAAACGGATCCAGAGGTCGGCACCAACTGGGTACAAAATATAATTTCATTTTTTTATCCTTTCTAAACATACATATTTATGCAGATACGACTTCAATACATACATACTATTTACTAATATGTTATTTTTGTTGTTGTTGTTGTTGTTTTTTCTAAATTTGCAGTAGTATAAATTCAGCATTCGATGAATTAAGAGTACATGTTCCAACATTTCCTTACGAGAAACGTTTAAGTAAAATCGACACTTTAAGGCTAGCAATTGCATACATATCACTGCTAAGGGAAGTTTTACAATCTGATTATGATCCCTTAACATATGTGGAGAAGTGTTTAAGAGGTGAAATTAAAGCAGACAGAGCAAATTGGAATACAAGTGGTAAAAAAAATATTCAATTCTTTTATCTGGACATTAAAAATAATAAAATCTAGGAACAGTTCTTTAAATTTGTATATTATTGAACAATCTCAATGTGACATTATGAGTAGTGTGACTTAAACATATAAATATTATTATTGTTATATTTTGTTAAATATCTAATGACAATTTAGGAGTTATAATGAGTCTAGTAGTTTAAACATTAAAAATCAACATGAATGTGAACACAATTGATTTATTTGCTTTTAGATTTAACTGCTCGTTTATCTTGGATTAACTGGGAGAATCTTGGTGTTCATCCAGGTAGAAGGACACTGTTAACATCATTGGCTTTGTCCTCTGAACCGATATGTGGAGCTCATTGCGGACCCTAAACAATATTCCTTCTGTCATGTCCGTATATTCAATTATATAATTGTCTTCCGATTACATTATAGCAATATTTATATATTTAAATGATTTCATAATTTATTATGTTGTTGCTAAGTAACGTTATATTAAGAAAAAATACTGTATTCTTATAGTTGCCATTTCTTGTTTTTTGTTTTTTCTATTTTAAGTTCTTATTATAATTAAGTTCTTATTATAGCTTTAAATACTACATAAACTTGTGTATATCTATATTAAAGCATTACAATAAATTAAAACATAACAAATTTATAAATTAGAACATATTTTTGGTTTTATTGAAGCAGCACTATTGCCGCATTTCGTTATAACTTTTACACGATTACACATCGATTTATTAATTTCGATTTTATCTTACATAAACGGATACAGGAAAGCAGTACTGTGTTCATATCTAGAGAAGAAAATGTTCAAATATAAAACTTATAAAATATTAACTTTATTACTAACATTGTACTTTAAAAGTCATTTACAGTATCTAAGCCGCTTTAATCTGTACTTATTTAAAACTTTATCTTCTCTTAAACAAAAATGCAACCAATAAATTAAATTAACAATACAACTAAACGTAATTGCTCATTTGGCGAAGGATATTATGTTATTATTCATTCATTAAACTTTATTTGGTTCTTTTTTTGTTATAGATTTTTTTCTTATTAACAACTATTCATCTAAGGCAGTTATAGCAAGTTCTGATCTCTCACACTTTGTTTTACCTACGTGAATAAGTGCTTTCTTTTACATCTACACAATTCTCATAATTATTATGAATACTTTGTTGAAGTACTATGATAGTTTGAATACATCATTGTGAGAAATAAATTAAGAATTAACATTGCAAAAAAAAAAAATAGAAATAATCTATCTAATAATCTATCTCTAATAATAAATAACAAATTATGAAGTAATCGAGTTTTACACATATTTTATATATACGTATATATAGCCATTAGTAAGCAGAACTAAATTTTAGATTGTATACAAACATACATATAAATGCATACACTTACAATATTTAAAGATTGATTTGAAAAAGTCGCGAGTCTTCCATCATTATACAATTCTAACATCATGTTTATATTTTTTAATATTTTGTATTATGACATAAACGAATAAGGAAAGCATAAAAACAAAAAAATTTACATTAAACACTGAAACTTGCCAGAATAACGAAAAAACGAATAAGTTTCTAGTTTTACAAAAAAAAAAAATAATATATGCCCTGCAAAAACTTTAACTATGGAATACGAGTTATATATATATATATAATATTATATATTTAATATTTTAATTATACTTTTCCTATTATGCACCTACATACAGAAATATTACATAAGTAATAATAATAATAATAATTTTCATTGTAATTGATTAATAAATATTTAAGATTAGATTATTGCCCGACAATACCAATACTCTGCTCTGTATTCACTTTAAGTATTATTACGGCCTACGCATATTTTACGTAGGCTTTCCAGTTCACTACGCTTCAAGCGTAAATTAAACATGGCCTGCAGAAAAGTATGACAGTCTGTTACAATTTCATCATGTATTAATGTTTCCCGGAAGAAATTGGCCAAAGCGCCGATATCATCTGCTGCTAAAATAGCCGCTTTGTGCGTAATAAACATGGTTAAGGCTGCTCGAAATATAATCTACGACACAGTAAATGCTTTAATTATGATAAGATACAAAACTGAAATATCTTACCTTGTATCCTTCTGCAAATACGCAATCCCATATACGTAAAACTGTTTCAGCAGGAAGTACTTCAGCAAATACACATATAAACCATTTGCTGGCAATAACGGCATATGGCAGACCTTAAATTATGTAAAATGAATTAAACACCACATTGAAAACAAACACTCTACTCACCTAGCTTTTCTATGTGTTTATTTACAGTAGGAATTCGTCGAATAACCATTTCCTTAAATACGGCCATATCTCGTAATAAATTAGCCATATTTTTTGTATGGTATTGTGGAACAATATTTTCCACCATATGCTTTAATAGCCAAAAAGACTTTTCCTCATCATCAGTAACAATTAGCAATAGGCCGGCAATATAATTTAATCCCTGACAGTAGCCAACTTCTCGATTATGATGCGCATATGCGATTAGTATGTTATACAAACGTTGTTTCTTTGTTTCAAAAAATATATTGTCAGGGAAAGTGCGAGGTAGATCTATTGATATGGAATCGCTTATTTCTTTTTCATATGTTGTATTTAATAAACTCCGATAGAGATCAGGTGAACGTTGCTGCAGTGTATACGAACCAGATATCTTCATCCACACATCAGGACGGTAAGGACCTGAGAAGTCATTTTGTTCATAATTAAGAAATTTGTTAAAAGAGACAATTATCATTATGTGTATGTATACCTGGGATCCCCTTTCGTATGTATCGTTTCAGTTTCGGATTTACATTTGTAAGATCACTATTTTCCTGCATTAACGATTCCCATTTTATACGTCGTTTCGCTAATGTCTTCAAATAGGAAGACATAAATAGTTCATATGATTTATAATCAAAATTTCCAGGACGTTTGAAGCCATATTCATCAACATCGCTGTAAAAAGAAAATATTTTTGCAATTCCTTTATAATTATTTTTGATTTTCTGTTTAAATTTGTATTTAAAAATTAACGAACACTACGTTTTCAGAAAATATATATTTTATATAACTTTCACTTAAAGACATAGAGTTGTTTCTCTCTAGGACAATGTCACTTTTGAAACACTGCATTTTCACTTGTACAAATCAACACTGATTTAGAGAAGTATTTTTTTATATTTCAACTTACTAAGCCTAAGTAAAAATAGCTATAATGGAGACTGTGGTTTTATATTAATAAAACAATACTGAATTTTGCGTATTAAAATATTACATAGTATGAGAGTATGAGTATATTTTTAAAATCAGTATTTTACTTTACATTTACATTTCATTTACGTTTACATTAGCAATGCCACATACTCAGTGTTTATATACGAACATTTAAAACGAGTAATAAAAATATTTTGTTCAGTATGCCATCCCACTCATTAACAAATTTTATCAATATAATAATCATATTCAAATAGTTATTCACTATACAATTGAGATAAACTTACAAATGAAAAATATATCTTTTCTACATTTATTTATAAATTGTAGGTAAATATAGGCGAGAAACTACTTATGATATGAGTAAATAAACTTGATTCACTGTGCATATAAATGAATTGAGCGAACCTCAATACATCAATTATTAAATCCATATCGAATATTAAAGAATATTGAAAGATAATAAATGAATGATTTCTAAGTACGGCATAACGATAGTAACGATGAGAATGAGAAATATTTTTACTACAACAAAAATGTTTCATAACAAAGTATAAGTAAACTTACGGTAACTTACCTAAATTTTGATGAAGTAGTATTATAGGCCATCAGTATTTACTTCTTTTTGATGAAATTCTTTGGTTAAGGAAAAAATAATTTAATCGTTTATATGAAACCGACCTTGAAGCAATGTTCTGCACTGACTAATAGACAAAAAACCACTACTGCTTGTTCGAATGTCTTAGATAACAAATGGTTTTGTGTGCCGAAGTTTTTACCTTCAATGCCAAAATTGTGAATGTGGAAAATAAATGGCAAATCAGTTGCGATCAATTTAGCAAATTAAGGAACTTATGAAAGAAATGATTTGAAAATGCTGAAAAGTTAAAATGCATTAGAACTTTGGTTACAGAAAGTGGTCAATTATATTTTGACTTACCTTTATTAAGTTGTTTTAGGCTCTGCTTATGTCCTCGACGATTGGTACGCGGAGCAGTTACTGTAACATTGTTTTATTTTGTTAACTTTTTACTCACATCAAATATTAGATTTAATGCAGAATGGTAATTTGCAAAAAAATTGCAGCTTCAAACAACGACCGGTGAATTCTTCACATTAATTTTAACTATTCTTGTTTTTGGTGGGAGTATTACTTTGTTCATTAATTGCTTTTTTATACACACTTATAGAGTTTCGCTTTCAATTTGTTATAACCATCCTATTATGTACATTCAATTCGTCGTCTAAGCATCTTGTTGTTCTTTTACAGCCGTCTAAAATTATCATAATTATTTAATTTTTATTGTTTATGTTAATTATTTCCAATTTATAGAAAGGGGTTTTTCTCAAAGGGAAGTAATAAAACTAATAATAATAGAATAATTGTCAAAGTGAGAAAGTACCGGAGATGCCAAGTCAATGCAATGGGAAATACAGAATACGAAACACCCTGTTTATATGTATTTATTACCAATGTAAAATTAAATGCGCCATAAAACTATTAAAGTTTATAAATGATTTCATAAATATTTAAATAACATATACGCTTAATCATTTTAATGGGCATCTTTTCAAGTTCGACAGGAAAACTACAAAATACAACTATACATTATTGATTTGCTGTTGGCAAGGCTCTTTTCAGAACTGTCAAACGTTATGCAATTCAGGTGAAAATCTTAAAAATATATAGTTTTGTTTTGTTAATAATTTTATTAAAAATTAATTTCCATCAGTTGCTGGTCATTTGTTGAAAATAGCCAAAATTATTCTCTTACACAAGAAAAGAGTTAGTGATTAAGAAAAGGTTCCTTACAAGGATTAACACTCAAAATCTAAAAATGTTTCGCAAATGTGTCACATTGCCAACTTCGACATTATTAGCTGCAGTAGCTGTGCAAAATTCCAATCCAAGTTCATCGACTAAAAGTGAGGAGTCTGCTAACGATTTGGTTCATTATCAATGCAAAGCTAGTGAACTACCCATATACGCTCCATTGCATTCATACAACAAGTGAGTTATTTCTTTTTTATTTTTCTGGTGGAATTTTATAAAATGCACACATCAACATTGCAGGCCTGTAAGAAGTAGTCACACCGAAGTAAAATCACCTGCTCGTGATACCATTGAAAGTGGTATTCGTGCTGTACGTTGTGAGGTGCAAGCGGGTTATAATGTATTAGCCAAGCAGAAACAAACTTTTGATGATTATATTGACCAGGCAAAGGAACAAACTAAATCAACCATAGATTACCTAAATCAACCACATAACTTGATGCCACGTACTGGAGCCATAGTTATTGGCGGTTTATCGGGTTTTATATTCGCGGCCCGAGGTGGTTTTATTAAAAAGGTATTATACACCACAATTGGTGCAGGTGCCGTGGCGTCTTTATGTTATCCAAGACAAGCAGAGCAATTTGCTCAAGAGGCTCTCTTTGAGGCACGTAAAGGATATGCTATAGCATATAACTTTGTTAAAGGCGTCAAGCCTGGTGACGAAGTGCCTGTCGAACCGATTACCAGATTTCCAACTACATTAGAAGACATTAAATATCTTGCTTACGATTTATACGATGAAGCTAAAGAAGCTTTATTCCCCGAGAAAAAGAAGTAAATCTGATATAAAAATTTCTGAACGCAAACTGACCTAATTATAAACGATTATAAAGCACTAATGCAATATAAACTTTTAAGATATGTACTACGATAAAGAAACAAGTCCTGGAAAATTTGAAAATATTAAGTAAAAAATTAAACAACTTTAACTAAATCGGATATATGTATGCATTTGATTTATTTTCATAACATGTTAAAGAATGGGAAATTATTCAGTACCTTGGTAAGTTGATCTCTGTATTTAGCTAAATCTTGGTAGATGATTTTGGTAGAAAATTTAAATTTTCCAATGCAAAACTAAAATTATTGCACTATAATAATATGCATACGTAGAAGGATTCATAAAGAACATCATGTGTATCCTTCTTCGTAGATAACTCCACCAGTACTGTCGTCAGATCCTGGAGATCTTTACTCAGGGTCCCGCAAACTGTATAAATTATCTAACTTCTATTTCGAGGTCATTTTTTATATCTTTCTTGTATAGTAGCCATGTATATTCTCTTATTAGCAAGTCTTTTGCACAGTATGGTTCCTGTGACATGGTGTAAGATCGTCTGTATCTGCGCGCTGCATGTATACTTTCTAAAACTTTCCGTAAAAAGTTCCTGGAACATAGCACTTCTTGAACCCTTGCCTTTATAATCCTAATTGCTCATGAAATAACACGATTATGATATGATTTTCTAAATGGTCTCTGTCAGCGTTGTAAGAATAAATATCCCAGGAAACTTATTTTATAAATATACTTTTCCGTAATCTTGCTGGCGTGTTTGCGTATCCAGTTTGCAGTATTCTCCTTTGCAACAACAATCATCCAGTCCTGTGAACCAAGTACTCGAATACTAGCTTCTTGTTAACGTTGTTGATTCTCTTCGAATCGATTTTTTTTAGATATGAGCTATTAGATGCTCTTTAGTCAGACCAGAAAGCTTTACCTTACAGCTTGTCCGTTTAAAAGTCTGTGTAGCTTTCTAAGCGCACTCTTTTAGCAATGGTGGCTCTTAACATTTTGCTGACTTTTTCCTCTATTGAGACAATATTGTCAAAGAAATCAGTTACTTATGGCCGTCATAGTTAAATAGCTTTATGTCGAACACAAAATCGTTTATCCTTTACTCTGCCCAGCAGAGATAGATGATATATCAGGAATTCTTAGTTATGTTATACATCATACACATACTTTTATAACATCAAACAAATGACTCTTTAAAAGCAATTTTCATTAAATTTAAATATGAATAATATGTGTGTACACATCCGTTAATATTTACCAATGTAAATTATAAAATAAAAACTTGATTTCTTTTCAATTTATTTTATTAATAATTCAATTATAATCCTTGTGTTTTCCTTCTTTGGGCAAGACAGTACATATGTTTTTATTATTGGGTTTTTCTTCTTCTTCTTAATATTCATAAAAAAAGATTAATTCACTTAGTTAAACTAAAAAACGTTATAATAATTCTTTACAATTGGATTTCATTATGCTACAAATGACTTTAGCTCTTGTTTTTCTTTTTCAAAATAAAATGTATAATTCGATTATAGTTGATGAGTACAATATTTACATACTATGGATGATGGTTGTTGAATAAGATTAGTTAATAAAAAATATATAATATTATTTTTAATCAAATTAAACAATTATAATTTCGTCTAACTACTATATAATATAAAAAATAAATAAAATCACATAAATGAAATTAAATAAAAGCAATAAATGGAAGTCAAAGACAATAAAACAAAATTTTAACAATTGAGTATGAAATATATGTACATACATGATTGGAGTAATAAATAGTCTATTTATAATAATAAAAATAATATTAGATATTTGTGGCTAGAAAGCGGAAAGCTCATCATGTTACATTTTCGATAATCCAGGGCACAAATTTCGAAATACGCGTACAAACGCCGGGCAAATTGGCCTCGGCACAGCCAATTCCCCATGATATAATACCAGCTAAAAAATAACGGCCATTTTGTGATTTAACCTAAATAATAATGATCGATAAAATGTGTGATGAAAAAGTTTTATACGGTTTTAACGAACCTGTAAAGGGCCACCTGAATCGCCTTGACATGAATCTTGACCTCCTGTTTCATAACCGGCACATAAAAATATTTCTGGGATAAACTCTTGTCTGCCTGCTCTCAGGAACATGCTTTTACAATTGTCATTGCTAACGATAGGTACTGAAACCTATTTTTAAACAGAAATTATTTTTTTATTATTGATTTAAATTATTATTGTTAAATAACGTACCTCTTGTAAAACAGATGGCAAAGTCCCGCCTTCGCTTAGTCTCCCCCAACCGGTGACAGTCGCATTCATGCCTATGAGCAAGCTGTCTGTCTCTGGAAGACATATGGGACTTACATGTGGAGCGAATTCTAAGGGTTGTTCCAATTTAACAAGTGCTAAATCATATTCGTATGTAAAGAAATTGTAAAGAGGATGCACAACCTTTTTCGCAACTCCTCGTTCTATATATGGTAACTGTTCCTGAACATGAGAGAAATCGTACTCGCCCACACGAATCCGAATTTGAGATATTAACAGACTGAAATTAAAATATAATAAGCGTTAATTATAGTCCGAAATTCGAAAAGTATAAATAACTATTACTCATCAACACAGTGACCAGCTGTCGCAATCCAATTTTCGTTAATAAGTGCACCACCGCAACGATGAGTACTAGAGAAACCAAAGAAAGAGGTACGGCGCACAGACACTTGCCAGGGCCAACGTCCGAATGCAGCACTCTTACCGCCTACAATGCGGGTTTCCGGTCGTGTTAAAGAGGGTGTACCACATTCTATGAACGTATTTATGTTAATACACTGTTTTATCTTTTAATTATTTCAATAGTAGTGCAATAGTAAGTAATATAAGAGTAACTTACCACTTCGAGCGGCTGATATCGTTTTAATTACACCACTATCACTGGCTAAATTATCACCAATTTCATTGGATTCGATTGAGCTCAAATTACTATGTGAATGTGACAGTGTATCAGCTATTGGCGGCGCTGATGTTGATGCAGCAATTGATATTGTGGAAGGGTGTTCCGAAAATGTGGGTTGTTGTGGTATTTTTGTTGGTAGTCCAACTGATGTTGCTATTGTTGGTTTAGAAGTTGGTGGTTTATGAGAATAAGCCGAAGTAGTTGCTGGCTTAGTAGGCTTATATGCTGATGTCGAAGATGATGGCAAAAGTGACGACATATTCGTTGTCATAATAGTAGTAGTCGGATTTATTGTCGTAGATGTAGGTTTGCTATAGGGTTTGGTGAGACTGGGTGATGGCTTTGAAGTAGGCTTAGTACTTTGCGTAATAAACTTTACATGTGCAAAAATTCAAAATAAAACAAAACAAAATTAATCAACAAATAATTGTTTGGTCATCCTTTACAGCTTAACATTTACTTTCATTCGATAATTAGGTAACTTTTACTATTTAAACTTATAAAATGCACAAATTATTGAATAATTATACTTCTATCTGTCAACAATGTTAGTTCTTCTGTGTTATTTTATTTACTATAAATAATTACGTATTCAGTATACCCAAAGACTAATTGTTACATGAACAATTCCGTTTCAGTTGTACCTACTTACTAGAACACAATTTTATGAATAAAGTTTACCTTTTGTTGAAGTGTAAAAATATGTGTATGTTTGCTTGAAAGTATTTTAAGAACGTCTGGATGTTGCTCTACAAATATTGATAAAGCATTATCTTTAAAAAAAGGAAGGAGCATATTTAGGACCGGATTAAAATTTCAAGTTTTAAATAAATATATATGTACGAGTATGTATACACATGTGTATATAATATGTCATAAATGTCGACAAAACTAACAGGGGCACTCACAGCAAGAGAAATGCTAAGCAAGTATACACTCTTGCAGGATGCAAAACCTATTACTGCTTTGAAATGGATTGCATTGATGCGCTTATGTTGTGCTACCACACCCAAAAGTAAGACAATCTTTCATCAGGTATTTTCAAACAATAAAACGTCCCCTTAAGACATAAATGCCTTATCCCTAACGCGACTTTAATCTATCAATATGACCAAGCCAGTAAAAGGTTGTGTTTAAGTTAAAGTAAATGACCACAATACATTCAATTACCTGAGGTTTAGTTTTCGTTGTTGTTGTTGCTGTTGTTGTTGTTGTTGTTGTATCTGAGGCAGTTGTAGTTGATGAAAATGATGCAACAGGATTCTTGGGAGGTTGTCTAGTTGTCGTTGTTGTTGTCGACATTGACGTCGACGCCGTAGTCGAATACGTATAGAAAGGTGGTTTTTGTGTTAATTGTTGCTGTAGTTGTTGTTGATGTGTTAACCAATCTAGGGCCGTTGTGGGCTTTTTACTTGGCTTAGGTGGCTTTGGCGGCTTTGGAGGCTTTGGTCTCAACGTTAAAGGTTTATCCCATACTGGTGGTCTTGGTTTTGTAACAAAATTTGGTTCAGTTGTTAAATGCCAATGTTGTTGTTGGTGGTTAACTAAGTAATTTATAAAAAAATAAAAAAATATAAATAATATAAGTAAATAAATATGTGTATGTACATATTTATTTACAAATTAAATTTGTTTGCTCATAATTTACGTACTTGTAGTCGCAGAAGAAATGCTTGCAGAAGATTGTAAATCGATTAAAACAGAATTTGATGTCCACTGAAGAGAGGAATCGTCCGTTGTTGAGGATGTACTTGTAGAGGTACTTGTTAAAGCAGTACTTGCATATGAGGGTTTAGAGTGTTGTGGTTTTAACAAAGGACCTTGATGATGAGGACCAGATGGTCTTATAACTAGCGTTCCAGCACCATGAGGCCTTTCGATTGTTGTCATACCGCTAAAAATCAAGAATTATGATAAATTATAATAATAAAATAAAAAAAAAAACGTAAATAATAAATAATACCTTATACTAGGGCGATGAGGTTGTTGTGGTGGTCGAGGTCTGTGGTTCATACTGCCCATTCCAAGAGGTTTCGTGGGCCTTGTGTATGAGAAAGTATTCTGTTGAACAATGTTGTCAGTATAATTATGTACACAACATGAGCCAAACATAAATGAGTCTACGCACATGCCAACATGGCGACCTTCAGACTTTATACACTCCCATACAAACATACATGTTCCTTCAATACGTCCTGTAGAGCAAGGCTTAGGACTAATTTTAAAGTTTTGACTACGCAGTATATTATCATCCAAGTTGTGCTGGATCTGAATCCCATTATATCCAAACGCCGAATTACCAATATTATGCGGTTGTCTAAAATCCGTATCTTCTTCATTCTCATCTTCGTTTGAATTAGAAGTTGGTCTACCACTATGATGAAAACTATTACTAAATAAATCCTCGGCTTGATGATGGTATTCTCTGACTTGTTGTAGATCTCCATAAGCAGCCAAAGTCAATGGCAAATGCGTTAGCCTATATAGCAGGCAATTGACTAAAACTAACGCTAATAATACTTCTAATATTTGGTTCAAGCAGAACTTGTAAGGCCATTGTAAAGATGAACGTAAGCGTTTCCTTCTTTTGGTTTCGGATGTCTCATTTCTACAATTGTTGTTGTGCGGGTGTGATATTAAACTTGACTGTGGCAAAGAATAACGATTTTTCTCGATGTGTATCAAATGAAATGCTGCCTGACTATTTGCATCCGCAACCGTATCCGTAAACTTTTCCCGAACAATGTGTGTAGCATTATTGCTATTGTTGGTAACATTTTGTTCAATAGCACTCTTTTGAATATCAATGTCATCAACATAATCGAATTTATTGACTAGCCATTGCCGACTATAGTGATTCCTCCTCATCTTTCAAATGGATGTTGCGATCTAAAAAAGCGCCAAAAGAAAAGTACCAAAGAATTAATTTAAAGTGACTTTGTCTCATAAAATTCTACAATTACCGAAAATTACCGAAAATTGTTAATTTCTTAGACAAATGCTTCGTTAGAAAAGAAAAATAAATAAATAAATAAAATGTTTTGGTATTCAAGTGTTTTTTTTTTAGCTTTTGTTTCTATGTATTGCTTACAAAAAAAAAAAAAAAAAAAAAAAAAAACAAAATAATCATCATTCCATCAAAGTCGAACATGATGCGTGAGTCTGATGTTTATAAGTTTAATTGTTAATATTTTTAATTGCTATCATCACTATTATTACAAGCACTGTCGTACAACATCTGCCACAACAGCAGCAGCAAAAATAAACATACATGTATTTGTGTGTATATGTATATGATATTTACACATAAACATTCAATATGCATACATCATTTATACATATAATGCAACTATTCCTACACATTGTGTTTTTTGCTATCGTCAACTATTTAATGACAATCACAATCAAGCCACTGCTGGCGATAGTATTTCTTAATTTTTCTCTCTAATTTTCATTGCTTCCTTAGCGGTATTGTTATACTCAATACAATCACATATGGACAGACATAAATACTAGCAATATAGTATATATATATATATACAGTCAAAGAAAAAAGTCGGCATACACCAGTGTAAAAAAGGTGTTAGCGTTGTTTAAGGCAGTTGTAATTAATTAGGTTTGAAGACAAAAAAGAATATAAAATGAAAATATCACCTAGAAATTATTAGAACTCAAAAAAAAAAAAACAAAAATTTAGCAGGATAAAAGTCTACATACAACGGTGTCTCTAGATTGCTTTTGTGTGACTATATATATGTACTGTACCGAATAAAAATGAGTATAGCATATTGAATTTTTCATGATGTTTCATTCAATTGTTAACAACACATATTAATAAAAAAGTTTAAATTCATCTTATGTACATAAATAACAGAATTCCCAAAATTATGTATGTATTCAAACGATAAAATAAACTAACGAAATAAACTTTTGATTTTAATATTACATAAATGAGAATACAATTAAATCGATAGGATTATTGATAACTTCGATTAATACTTTCGGATAAGTATTATTGATGGTAGGCAATAAAGAGCCGGCCAGATCTTCCTTGACCACATATCTATTTTTTTACAGGTTTTCTATAGAATATGGAATGTGCTGAATATTAATATCATGTTATCATCTTTGTCCTTAAAACCAATTTCAAATTCACGCTTAACAGTAACCAAAGACATGTTGCTGTTTTTAGGCTAGAATCGAAAAGTGTTTGAACTTCCTTAATAAGATAAAATTTATTTGTTTAGAAGATGTAAAGTAGACATACCAAAGGTTCTTTTACGACCTTTTTCTGCCCCTGTATGGAAAAATATTGAAAAAAGTACCAAACAAACTATGGGCTTTTAAATCCATCCAAATTTTTACTTTTTTCTGTGCAGTTTAAATCAAGATTTAAATTGTCTGAGATTTATCTGTTTTACATTCTTAAATTGGAAAAATCTTCCAAAAAATTTTTTCTCCGTTCCTCGGAAACAATCAGACATACTCTATAGAATCGATTGCAATCATTTTTATTACTCGAAAGACATTACATCGAAAGACATTGGAAATCCAAAAACCCTAGTGAAGTGTATTTAAGTTATACACAAACAAGTATTATTAGTGAATGTGTGTGTGTGTGCCTATTGCATTTATTGCTGTAGCATACATACATACGTTATTACTAACATTTTTCAAAACAACCAGTGAGTGACTGGTTTAATTGCAGCTTTTCACTTTTCTTCACAAAAAAAAAAAAAGTGAAAAACAAAGTAAATATTTCATATATTTTTTCTTTGCCATTTTTTTATGAATCTGCAAGAAAAGAAAACGGACAAATATGTTACAAAATGTAATTAACAGTTTTAAGTGACTGTTGACTGTCTGCTAGGATCCGATCAACTTGCAAATTTTTAGGGTTTGGCATTGTGCACTCCATAATGGAAATAAAAAAAAAATAAAATAATAAAAAAAAAGATTAAAGATTTTAAATGTAAAATTCAAAAATTCTTTGTTTTGGGTTTGGTTTGATACATTTTTTTTATTATTTTGCAAGCATTAAAACAACTTATATGGTCGGTTGGAATGGTGTACAAGCACACAAGTGTTTGGAGATGATTCGCAATTAGGTCAACTAACACATGCACTGTTTTTGGATTGGACCGTACAAGTGCAAATAAAAATAAGCACTTAATAAGTACACCATAAAAATTCATTCGTATATTTTGACTAAAAACAAAATAAGTTTTTAATAGGGAGGAAAGTATGTACTTCAATTGACACCAAATATGAGTGTATGAGTTATACAAATATTACGTTTTGGCGGAAAGCCAAAAGTATAATTTAGAAAAAAATGATGTTAATTTTTAGACTCAGATTTAAGTCCACAGCACATATTAAATCGATTTGTCATAAAATGTATCACAATTTTATTATACCAATACCATGAGTCATTTTTTGGCTACATCTTTCTTTCTTTGAGACCTAAAAATCAATAACAAAACATATAAAATTTTAGTCATAATCTTGGAATTTAAAGTTAAAATAATAAAACTAAAAACACCTTTCCTCCTTCCATATAAAAAGCTATCAGAATGATATATAATTTCTAATCATAATTAGTGACTGTTTAACGGTCTTTAGTACTTACAATACAAAATTTTTTTTTGATACAAAATCTGTTTTAAGCTATTTGCTATTTGCTGGTTGCTGCGTTACTTGTTATTCTCAATATTAAAATATGGGTCAACTTCTGGCTAAACAATATAAATATTTATGTATACAAATATATATATATATATTTATGTATATATACATATGTATATATATATATGTAATTAGTTTACTGTGACGTCTAGTTGGTTGGCAAGTTGAACGCCCAATTTTTTGTTTAGCAATTCAGGTTTTTGTGTGCCAATGTTAATAGTCAGTCAATTTACGAAATGTTCAATAATCTAGTTTGAGATTCTTTTTTTTTTCATAAATAGTTAAATGCTAATTAATATACCGGTATGTTGTAGTTCATTGACCTCAAAGAAATATAAACAAATTTCAATGTTCCTGTTGTTTCTTTTATTTTTTTCGATAAAATTCCACAGTTCTTTAATGAATTTATTTAGCTTAACAACCGTATTTAGAAATTAATAAATTAAGTCATAACAAATAGTAATTAAGTGATTAGTTAGAAAAAGTTTTGCAAACCATTAGTCAGTCAAACGTCTTTCTCAAATATTAAAGCCTAACAAAACATACTCATTAATTTTTTAAGTTGTTTTCTTTTTAAAATTCATATTCAGAAAATATATAATAAGGTTTGTTATATTATAATGCACATTCAACTCTCTTTTCTCTAAACAACATATACTAATACGTTGTACTGTGATAAATTTATTAAATTATTATACCTTTTGTGGTAATTAGTCCTATTTAGATTTATTAGTCCCTATTTAGACTTATTATTTAAAGTCATTTGAATTATTTTTTTGCAACTATTTTTTTTTGCATCCTTTTATGGCCAGTCCATGAAAGGACAATAATGATAACCCAATGAAATGTATCGTTTTCATTTCATTAAATTCCAGACTTGAATTATTATTACTCACGGCTGCGTCATCGCAGATCTTCCCCTTTTTAAGTCAAACAACATATTTAGTTTAGCATTCTCTATAGAGCTACATTTGCAAAAAAAAAAATGAGAATGAAAATGTAAATGAAAAAGTTTATAATAAGGTATGTACATAATAAGGTATGTACGATTATGTATAAATTTTGTGCAAAACTAAAGATTAAAATAAAATTTAACATCCAAACATGCCAAATTTCCATTTTTTTTTAATAATTTTGTGTATTAATTTCTGTAATTTAAGTTGTATTTAGAATTACATACATGTGTGTTAGCATAATTATTTATTAACTTTAATTAAGACCTTAATGGAACGAAAACTTAATTTCATGGAACTTTATTATTAAGCAGTTTTCAGTTTTGCCACGTGTTAACTGTTTCTTCTATTATTTCTTTTCTGTTGTTCCTTCAAAGAGCCACCCGCCACAGAATTCAGTAAAAACATATGTTGTTGTAGGTTTCATAGTTTGCATGATCATTCACTATTAATCACGTGTAGCGTTACAAATCGAATTAATTGATAAAAGTGTGTTGCTGTATCGAAAACAATGGTTATTCTTGTGCATGGATTTCTATTGTTATTTCTGTTGCCATCGTGAGTTGATGGCCCTATTGGGAACAAGTGTTTGTGCTTTTCAATACAATAAACAATGGAACATAGTGAGCTCCAACAGATGACAACCACTTGCGATGAGAGTTTATTAAAATGTGTACAAAATTTTACTTTTTTAATTGGTTTTTTTTATTTTATGGTATATATATATCTATATATATATGTATATATGTACATACATTTTCATTACTTGTTTTGAAAGTAATAAAATATAAACTTTAATATGTGCGCATCTAACACTAATAAAAATGAAAAAAAATTTATTATAATACGAGGGAATTATTTTATATGTATATGCTACTATTTAATCCACAGTGTTGCAAACTATTGATACAAATGTATGTAAGGCCTGGTACTGTATGTCTGCTTAGCTGGAAAACTAAACCAATGAAACTGTCACAAAGTATATGCTCCATATTTATGTTATTTCCTTTAATTTATTTTATTCGTACATAATTTGTCATTACAATCTTTCAGTCAGGATTACGACCTAGTTTCTTCACACCACTTATGTTGTGTGTATTATTTTAATACATGAGTCGACTCCGAACGGCAGATGTTTGTGAAAGTTTTGGAGTTTTTACCAGAAATCTGCTCAGAGAAAGTCGCAGCAGAAGTATTTTTTCATATTTTCTTTTTGATGTCTGACCTGGGGTTTGAACCGAGGCCTTATGTCTAATAAGCCAACACAAGCTGTTCCAGCAAAACAGCGCTATTGTAGCAAATCCGTCTGTGGTTGTCTAGGAATAACACCCGCTATGGGTTGCCTTAGGTGTAGTGGTGTGGTACTGTCTACCAATTTGCCTAACTTTCCCCGGTTTGCTCCAGGATAACTCGGATTTTTAGTCCGAGCATATTAACTTCTTTTCTACGCCACCTTACACTTGCTTAAGATGACTATAATATTCCCTTTCTTATTTTCTAATTACAATACAAATGTTTTTGTTTAAATTTTTTAAATACTTATTTTCAAAGGGGAGTGGTATTAATTGTTTAACTGTATAAATCTCTGATTACATTGGAATAGCTGTGTACAAATCCAATAAAAAAGAAAATAAAATAAAAATAAATTACTTTCAGTTTTGTTATGCTAATCGTGGGGTAGTAAGTAGTGAATAATGAATGATTTGATGCTTAAAATGAATCAATTTCTTAATAAATGTTATGGTAATGTTTTGTTTTAACTTTTAATTTTGTAATAAATCATATGTATATAAAAATGTTAATTTCTTAGTTATTTCTCTTAATTTTTTTATTAAGAGAAATTTTGTAAATCGCAATTTGTGGTAGTTTATCCTTAGAAATTGCGTTATGAACTTTGTTTGAAATGATTGCATAGTAAACACAACTACATAAATGTGTACATATGTGTGAGTTGTGCGATTGTATTATTTACTTACGCTTTCAGCGTTTCATTTTCATGCATTCATTTGAGCGTACGCTTTTAAAAGTGTATACGAGTACATATTGCATAATTTTATTTTTATTTCAGTTTATTACCTATAATTTCAAAGTGACACAAATAAGTCACGCATGCTTACAAATTTACATTGCAGCAGTGAAATAAATTGAACAATAAAATTCATTTAAGACGACTGATGTAAAATAATATGCAGAAAAATAAAAGTAAAAGCAAACGAGAGCACGACTAAACATTTATTCAAAATTATAAATATTTTACCGTTTACTGAACAAAACATTATGCTCACATGTGTCGGAAATACGTATGTACATATGAATGCATATACAATTTTATTCATTTATTTATTTATTATAGTTAACATAACATAGATCTTATAAATGAAAGTGCTATGTGTATAGAATCAGCAGCAATAGAAAACAAACTATAAGAAATAACATTAAAGAAAAATTAAATTAAATTACATATTACATATTAAGTAAATATAAACAAAATAACAAGAAATATAAACATTAAATATAAATAAAAATATAGTATAAAACAATCTTCTTACTAAATAGAAATAAATAAAAAAAGTTACGATATAAAATATTATAAAAATTGCTAATAGTATTTAAATAAATTAATAATCAATAAAAAATAAAACTAAAATTTAATATTAATTATAATATAATAATTAACAGATTTCAAATAAATAAATAATAATTGCATTTTTAATTTATTTAAAATGATCAAACTTTTATTCGTCTTTTGTTGATTTGGAAAATCGTGTTTGTGTCTTAAGTCTTTTGTTTAATTATTGTTTTTCAAAAATTTTCACACAAATATGTATGTGTATGTTATTTAAATTCATTACTAATTATTTTAATTCAATAATTAAGTTATTCTCATTTAAATTGTGTCTTAAGTGGAGGTGTATGAAATATATGTTTATGGATAATTAACAAATACATTATGAATGTATTAGTGTATTATGTTTGCAATATTTTAAAGAAACTGAAACTGTTTTCAACAAATTTTAGGACATGTTTAGTTTATTGTCTAAATCTTAGATATTACGATTATTAAATGCAAATAATAATAATAATAATAATGAATATAATATAATATAATAATATAATAATAATATAATCCATAATAAAATAATAATAATAATAATAATAATAATAATAATAATAATAATAATAATAATAATAATAATAATAATAACTTCGAACTCTGACGTCACTATTACAGTTTTGAATACTTTACAAAATAAAATTTTCTAGTAAATGTTTTTGTAAGTATTTGTTGAAATTATTATAATATCTACACCTTCTTTAAATACACACATATACACATATGGATAAATAAGTAAATAAACATATTGTTATGTAATTTGTGTTGAATGAAAATGTTACGTGTTATTCTGTCATTATTCTGCTTGATGGCTTAAAGTAATGTCGGAATTTTCTTATTTAATTGGGCAAATTTGTTGGTAACAATAACCGCAACGTTACTCATACAATATATCCATATATATACATACATATGTATGTATGTATATAGGCAAGTATGTATATTATAATTGAATTTGTTTGAGTTAGAGTTCAATCTGTACACTTACCGCGTTTTTTTTTTGTTTCTTTTTCTTTTTCGCCAATTATAAAATTACATACAATTCCAGTTTGAATCATCAAATAAACGGTCGGTCGATAGATGAACTGTGTGTGTGTGTGTTTGATTTGCAGAAATTCGTCTTTATTATCATCAAAACTTGTTTAAGTTATAATATTTTCCTTAATAATATGTATCGAATTGTATTGTTTTCAATAATAAATTCAATTGTTTGGCATTTGATGATTGTTCTTGTAGTAATAAACTGTTAGTCTTTGAAAATATTTCGATTTCTTAATGATATGATGCACATATAATTATAACTGTAACTAATTCATTTTAAAAAATCCATACATTAATATTGTATTGTATACAAAAAAAAAGAAAAAAATGAAAAAAATTTACAATCTTATAATAGGTAATAATAATATTTGAAGTTGAGATGCAAAAATTTTGTAGCCATTTTGATTGAAAGCAATTTTTTCGTATTATTTTTAAGATTTCTCTGTTCGAGTGCAATTCGTTTATATTTTTCTTTTTTTTTTTCTTACATTTAGCGGTTGCAGTGCATTACACTTGAGTTATTTTTATGAATTGATTACGTTTTCATGCCACTTGCATACCAGTGTATATTTAATTAAAAAACAAAAACAAAAAAAACTGAAATAAATAAAATAAAAGTGAAAAACAAATATAGTATAGTAGATATGCTGTGGTATGTCGAAGTTAAATATTTTCATTACATTTCACTTTATTATTTTTATTTGTACATACATACATATATACATACATACATATATATTGTTTTTAAAAATTTTCATCATTTTCTATGACTTCTTCATTGCCGATAGTATACAATCACGAACCATAATATACTCGTAGACAACCTTATATTGCGATTTTTAATAAATAATTTGTATCATTTTTTCTTTAATTTTCCACATTAACTTATTTCTTTTCATTATTTTTCACGTATTTATTTTTAATGAAAACAGTTTTAAATTACTTTTTTTTTTTTTTTTTTGAACAAGTTTGTTTGGGTATGTTGGTGCTTTGGAATCCTCCTCTTTGTTATCCCATTATTAATTTAGTTTTCTTAAAAATTGCCGAAATTAAAGATTATATTGCTTGTTTTACAATATTTTTTCGTGTATTTTTTATTTATTTATTTTACAGTTTCTTACTTTTCTCTTAAGTTGTTAATATTCTATTCATTAATTATTATTTTTTTTTTTTTGATTATAAAGTCATTATACAGTCTGTCAGTTGCAAAATTTAAATGGATTCGACTCCAATAAAATCTAAAAGCAAATAAAAATGAAAGAAACAAGTAAAAGTTTTTTCGACTCAAAATAAAAAAAAAATATTTTTTTGTATAGTCGTATAATAATTTAAGATGTTTAACCGAAAACTAATATAAAATACATTAAAAAAACACAAAAACGTGCGCTTGGTGGGCGATCATTAATTTAAACATAAACTTTACTATCCCGTTTCTTATCCATTTTATATTTGTTTTTAGATTTTCCTTTCTGTTTGTTTAAATTATTACTTTCGTGTGTGTCCACGCCAGTTTTAAACTAATTATGTAAATTGAAATGTCAGCATTATCTCTGTTTAGATCGGAAACCTTTAAATCGGAGCTCTACAGTGTTCTCTTCTTTGAACAATACAAGGGAAATAAATGTAAACGTCATTAAAATATATAAATTTTTATACATAAATATGTATGTATATGCTGTAGGCAGTATGGGCTAATCGAGAATATTTGTGTTCGATAAGACTTCTAAGGAGAGGTTTTATTTGTTGATATTACAGTCTGACAGTAATATGCGACGATAGCAAACTGAAGACATTAAAACAAATTATGCAATTGAATTAAATTTGAAAATTGAACACATTGGTAAATAAGAAAATAATATAATATATTATTTTAAATTAATTTAATTGCCTAATAGATATAGATATAATAGCCAATTTATTATAAATTACATTATCTTACAATATTTTAATTTTTTTCCTTACTTTCCTATATCCCCTCTATTCTAACTCGTTGATCCTTTTCCCTATTACAATATCTCCTTTTCTCTGTCTCTCTGTATGACGCATTTACAATAGATTATTTTGCCCTAACGACAAGTACACGTCCATAAATCTTACTTAACAAAATGTTCTAAAAGGTAGTTTTGTGCCTGTGTACGATTTGAACATGCCCTTAATAGTTCGCCTTTACGGCTTTGCTTGTTTTTTTTTATTTTCATGTACAGTAGAAAAGGAGTACGAAGTTTTCAAATGGCTTATGATATGAGAAACGATACTGATTCACCAATAAAAGCATAATTAACAAGTTTTTCTTTAAGCTAAACTGATAAAATGATTGAAGCACAAAACAATATTCGCCAATAATATAAATTTCATTTATCTATCAGAGGAAAAAAATTCAAATTTAACTTAACAAATTAGAATAATAAAGCGACAAAAGAGATGTAAATAAAAAACAAGAAAAAAAACAAATATAAACAAAGATTTCATTAAATCAACTTTGTTGATGTCCATTCGTATGAAGCTGCATATTCAATAACTACACACTCAGTGCTACCCAACTCTTAGCACAGACAAAGTCAATTTCGATTTGAAATCAAGCACTCGTGCTTAACATTCACTAGCGACACATTAGTAAACCATTTTCTAACAATTTCCGCATTTGTTGAAGAGCAAAAAGCAAATCACAAAAAATAAACAAAAAAAAAAAATTAAATGAAATACTTGCCTTCTTTTTGTTATTATTATTGTTGTTGTAGTGTGAAATTTTTTTGTTCCAATTGTTTTTAATTTACATAGGCTTATTTCGTTCACATGACAGCTTATAAACTTCTTTATGCATTAGAAGAAGGAGATGTTACAATTGAGAATATAAAACAATTTCGATCATTGTATTGAAGCGTCGAAATAAAGAGAAAACTCTTAAATAGCTTTTCTTATTGTTTTTTTTTTCATTTTTAAATAAATGCACACTTACACACTTCCTCTTATTGTATATATGTACATGCATACATATATAAGTATTGTATAATTTCTTTTCTATAACAGCAGATGATAACTGTAACAAAACACGTACACTAATTAGTCGATTTTTAAAACATGTTCGTTGATACACATACTCTTTAAGTAAAAATTGAATAAGAATACTAAAACAAAATGAATAGCAACAACAACAACAGCAACAACAACAACAACAATAATAATAATAACAAAAGCAATACCATTTACGAAGCAGAAGAAGAACAGGAAGAATATCGACATCGCATAAAAGCAAAGTTCAATGCTTTTGCAATAAGTAATTTCCACAAGTAGTAGAGAAAGATGGCTTAGAAAATATTTAAAGTACAGCAAAAAAAAAAAATAGAAAAAAAATTGAAATGAGAAAAAAAAAATCATAGAAAAAAAGTAAAAAGTAAAACAGCCATCACTTTTCGTTGTTACTATTTTTCTTTTTTTTTTTTTTTTTTCTACATACATTTTCTTTTTGTATTGCTTAGAACAGGGACATATACGTATGTAGTTCGTTTTACCTTCTCCACTCGGTCTCTACACATGTCTATGTTATGCTCTCGCATAACCACATTAACAAACAAAAAAAAAAGAAAAGGAAAAAATTCTTTTATTTTTCAAATACCGATGCGATAATACCTTTTAAGTTGTCTAGTCTGAAATGGTGGTTGATTGCACTTAATGTCTGAACTGCACTCACTCGTGCGCTGTAATGCTGTATGTGCAGTTAATTAATTTTTGTTTTCTTTAAATATTTCTATTTTATTTATTTATTCTTTTTTACGGTAAATCATTCCACCCATTGTGCTTAAAACATTCAGAATACTAAACTCGAATGTACATATACACACACATGTATGTACGAGCTGCTTTTGTGTATGACGTTCTATGCTTGATGATGACTAGAGAGAAGATCATAGATCAACCTTTGGCTTGACTGAACTTTAACACAATTTTTTAATTTCAATGTTAACGTTCTATTTCTTATTTTTTTTCTTGCCTTATAGTGAGAGGAAATGAAATTGCTCAAATAAAACTAAGTAGCTTGCGCGGCGCTAGACCGGCATAAATAATTAGTTCTAATTATATATTTTATTATTTAGTTCTCTTATATATTTCAAATTTTCATTGATTTAAATATATAGAAAGAGCCGCCAAAATCTTGTGAATCTTGTGAATATTACAAGTGTCGCCAAATCTTGTGAATATAACAAGTGTACCCCACTTATTTAATTCTTCGTCTTATATAATCCTCTGCTCCCCACATGAACATTCAGCCTTGGGTTCTAAATTACTTATTTCGCGTTACTAAATATCCTAAATCCTTACTTTAAATCCTGCTGTAATCGAAATTAACACCAGTTTGTAAAATGTATCAAATGCAAAGACAAGTTGTTATTATTTACGAATACTCTACATACGTGATACATTTTAATTTATTTATTTAGACCTCAATAAATAATATGTAAGAAAAATGGTGTTAACTTTTCGATTTCAACACATTTCATCTTTTCAACATTTCTTATGTACATTAAACCATTCATTTGGTCACCATACGCGTGCGCGTTACAAAAGAAGGAGGCAATAAAAATTGTGCACCAGAAAAACAAAAACAAAAAATATGGGAAAAAAATCAAAAATTTTAACACTCGTTGGACTACTGAATATATAGAGTATGTATGTATATATGTACATATAGATAACTGACACTTAGTAAGAGAGCCAAGCAAATCAGTTAATGTTTAGTTTAGTTTGGTTAGAGTCTATTTAGTATTTTGCATTCACGCGTGATTTTGTTTTTAATAAAGCAAAGATGCTCTTCGTTTTTTTTTATTAATTTATTTATTTACGAAACAAGTCAGTTCAGTAGTTATCCCCAGCTCAGCTTCGAGTCTAGCGGTGTTCAAGTGGAATATTATTGTACGTGTACATGAGTGTATGTGGTCTTTGTAATGATATGACCGCATTGCGTTTTATGTTGACAGCAAATGCAATTTGAACTTGATACACAGTAACGTGACACGCATTATAAAAAATTTGTTATTTTCTTCATTTTTGTTTCTGACTTTATCGAAACTCAATGGCTATTTGGGTAGTTAACTTTTTGTCAACAATTAAAAGGTTTAGTTTATCTGCTGCACAATTGTTGTTCTAACTTTACAAGCAATCTAATTATTTTTCCTTTTTTTTTTGGTGAATATCTTTTGAATCTAAAAATTCTACAAGAACTTTATTTAATCAATCATAATTAACTACAATTTAAATTTATACTGTAATGTACACTAATCTTAAAAATTGTTAGATACTGATTTGAACCACGGCCTCACGCTTGATAAGCCAACATACTATCTACTAGATTGCGACAACTTCATAGAAGAAATAAACATAAGATTAATCATATTTTATATTAAAATAAGTAAATGAATAATTTGAAATACAGTTGAAACACTGGTATGAACTTAAAAAAAATTATTCAATATGTTAAAGAAAATTATATTTTCAGTCTTCATAAGAAATTTATTTTTTACTTGAGAATTTGTGCGATAAAATGATCATAGCTTTTAAATTTGCTTTTCAATTTTAATACAAGAACGACTGCATTGAACAGAAAACTTTTCTTGAACTGAAAACTTTAAAGAGAATAGAGATAGAAGTTTGTCTTCAATCCCATCTATTCAATAATCCATCCAGGAAGTTGTAGGAAACCTGACTACCCAATAAAAATAAATAATAGTAATAATCAATAATAATAATAATAATAATAATAATAATAATAATAATAATAATAATAATAATAATAATAATAAATAAAGGCATTATAGATGTTAATTAATGAAATTCTTAAATGTAAATGTATTCAAAACAAATAAGTTATAATAAGGTTCTGCATTATGATTGGTCTTGACCGATATATTAAGCACGATTTTCAATCGGACTTTATTTAAAATAAAGCCGACGTGATTTAGTTTAGTAATGAAATAGTATCTTTTTTTCTTTTTTTTTTTGCTATTCACTCACACACACACATACACACATACACACACACATTTTTGTTTGCAATTGATTAACATTTTATTTTTCGCTTCTTAATATTTTATACGCATTCGCACCACTTTATGCGACCGTTGCATAAACAATTAATGTGTTATTGAATATAAACATTTTAAAAACACAGTTACCGTAATAAAACTAAATATTTATTTTGCTTGCATTCATAATGTAATCAATCATATGCAATTATGAAAAGGGGCAATAAATGCATTACAAGTTATAATCCAAACTCTGTATTAAACTCTCACTTTTAAATGTATATAAGAAATATATAAAAATAATAATAAAATTAAATTAAAAAACAAATGAAACATTACGCTAAACGTTAAGCGATTGCGGTCGTTGATGGTTTCATTGATTTTGTATTTTTTTGTTTGTTTTGTGTTGGTGTTTAAGATGTTTGCAAAAAAAAAATTTTTTTAAGGCTTGGGCGGTTTTATTTGTTTATTGTAAATCATTTTTGTATAAAAATTATTATTATCTTTAAAAGTATAAATTCAATTTCTTCACAAATTTGGTGTAGGATTTAAAAACAATTACCTTCTTTATGGTTTTATTTATTTTATTATATTGTATTACATTATATTGTAATAATTTTGCAGAGCGAAACACTTTCTTTTCGCTTATGACTTATGACTTTAATGCACTGTTTATGATTTTCTTATTTTATTATCGATTGAGTTGTAAAGGTAAAAATTAGTTCCTTTAAACAAAATTTCATTTTTCATTAATATATCGATATGATCTTCAACTTGTATTTCACTCAAGTTGAAATTGCAATTGTATATAATATATATATACACGTATATGCATATGTATATATATATATATATATATGCAATATATATTTATATATATAATTGTATTTTATTTTTAACACGATAGTATAAAATTTGTACGTACTCGTATATTTGAACATATAGTAACTTATATATATATATTAATTTATGTATATGTGTACACTTATTCCGAACATACAGACAACATGTTTTGATTTTTTTTTTTCTTCTTTAATTTGTTAAAAAACTACATTTGATTTTTCTTCTCATTGGCTGCTTTTTGTATAGATTTTTGTTTAAGCTTCTTAGTTTTAAAATTTTACACGACGATCTTTTAGCTTTTTGGCCATCCGTACCGAACTAACCGCTTTAATGTAAGCTTGTGACGGAACTGTGCAGTAATTGTGTTAAACTTCAACATAAAACCTCTAAACGGCGGGGAGTTAAAGACTTAAACTGAGAAACATACTTGGGCTCTTAGAGTAATGGTATGGTATATTCATGAGAGTTTTATTACTTAAGTTAAACAAACGAAAAAGTAAAGAGAAAATAAAGAGAGAGCTTTGTAACAAATTCTTTTTTTAATTTGAAGATGCTGTGAAAATACAGTGGTGCCATAGGAACTAGTCCATAAATACAATATAAAACAATAAATATAAAATTTGGCGTTTTTTTTTTTTATGAAATGCTCTTATATTTTAATATTTAATTTAAATTCCATTAAAAATCCGACTTTAAAGTTGAATTATTTTGATTTGATTATTTAATTTGAATTATGATGAATGACTTAAGACACAAACATGTTCGACAGAAATTAAAAAAAATGTTAAACCAAATGTATACATACGTATAATGTGTATGTATGTGCATATATAGGGCCTAAAATTTAATGAATTTAAATAAAATCCAAAGTTCTTAAAGAAATAATTTGTGAGTACAAAATTAATAATTTCATTGAACATGTTTGTGTCTTAAGTCTTTCGTTAAATTGAATATAAAAAAATGAACACGTTTAGGAAGTTTAGGAATAAAAATATGAAAAACAAAATTTAAAACGCTAAAACAGTTTTATAAACCGCTAAACAAGCATTGCAAAATTAGAAAGAATGAAAGAACTGCAAATAACCAACACGATTAGTGTACATTGCACAGGTGTCGGTGAACTTAATTAGTTTCACATACAATACTGGTTGCATTTTACGACGACATGAGTAAATCAGCTGTTTGTTGTCTGCAAAATTCATTTGTGTTGCAACATTTCTCAATAAAAGCGAATAGTTTGTGAGAGAGACAATCATCTATAAAGTATGTGCTCTTTGCCTGATAACGGAATTTAAAAGTTTTCATTGTTTTTCTTTCTCTTCAAGCGATTTAACGTATAAAAGAATAGCTTTGTTTGTGAAAAAAGTCACTTGTGATTTATTTTTATGTTTATTTCTGATTATATTAACAATTTGTAGGTGTAAAATCCAAAGACCTTGTAACAATTTTATATATATTTAGTGTTAATTATAAATGAATAAGAAATTTCATATTAAATATGATATTGCAATTCTCTTGTGACGAAATGAGCAATAAACATATTAAAATAAAATCGTTTTTAATATCATAATAAAATCGTGAGTCACTCGCTCACAATGAACAAAATAAATACTTTCAATGAAACTTTATTGATGTTGGGATACATTATTATATAAAAGAAAATCTAGAATTTCACTCTATAAAATAATCATGTGATAATACTTGATATTAAAGATATAAGTTTACTCTATTAGTGCATAATTTCATGATAAGGACTTCTGATTGATTGATCATTACATTACATTTTTTTGTATTATTTTTTTTTTCTAATGATAATGTTTTCATGCGATATGTATATTGTAGTTTGATTTTTTTTTTCTGGAAGATTCTTAAATTAAACTAAATATCTATAAAATTACATGGAATTACTGATCTCATTCTATATACATAAGACAAATAATCTTCTAGAGATTTCACAGCTTACCCCCCTCTTTATAGATAAAAACATAAACTTTAAAAGGAACCAGTACTTCCTAAATATTTTTAACGAGAAACTTATGAATTAATGAATTTCAATATTCTTTTTTTTTTGTATTTTTAGTAACCTATCCCTTAAAAAATAAAAACGATTGCATTGGGATTCCAACAAAAAAAAAATAAATCATAAAACTATGGTCACTTGAACAGGTAATACCTTTAAGAAGTCTTAATAGACATAAATCATTAACAACACTAATTAGAAATTGTAATAGAAAAGAAAATAAACCACAATTATAAACATTATAATTATATAATTACTAACTGCTAAGTACTTTCAACCCAAGTGCTGAACCTGTCCATCTATTTGAATATAAACTCTTTAGTTTTTTTTTGTTATTTTAATTTAAATTACTGTATGTAAAACAAACATTGTGTTATACATGCACATACCTGTATGCATACATACATATAACTTTAGACAAACATGTGTATTTAAGTGTGTTTTGTTATTTTTTTTTTTAGGTAACAGACATACACTCTATTGAGTTAAATTGACGATGGCCATGCGCCACCATGAAGGCTAAAATACTTATTCTCTTGCATACACTATAAAATCTAACACAAGCATATTTGTATGTATGTAACATATACATACGTACCAGCGGACGTATACTTATTCAGATATAGTTCTCTAGTCATTTTTCTCTTTTCATCTTCTCTCCTTTTTTTTTCAACTTCTTTGCCGATTCCATAAGACATTCTTCTTAGGCCAATACAATTCATTTAAATATTACTATTTTCTGCTTCGTCTTCGTTTAAATCCAAGTTTTTGTTTCTGCCTCTAATAGACAACATAGAACAAAATGCTAAAAAAAATTTTAAAAGACCTTTCTAACCAAAATAGAGGGATACTTACATACATACATACACATTAAATCACTTAAAGTGTTGAAGGCAATCCAGAGGTCTTTTTTTTTATTCTTTGTACATAACATAACAACAACAATAGCGGAAAAAATAAAGTAAAAATAAGTTCAACAGCTTTCTTCTGTTTCAACCAACAGCTTTCTTCTTCTGTTTAAGTAAAGACAAAGCATAACTACACTACTCATCTTGAAATTATTTACAAAGAACAAAATGTTTATTTTGCACCGATGACTTTTAGACTTTCGATAAATGAAATTGGTAGTAGTAGCTTATGATATTGGCGTTATACATACGAGTATTTATTAATTGAGTTGTAATAAGAAGTCAATTTAAATAAAAATCACTTTTGTTTACTCTATTTTTCTTATCTCTTGTTTTACAATATTAAAATACATTTAAATGGATGTAATATTCAGAAGATGAAATACCTTGCAACGATCTGCCCAATTCCAATCAGACGAATCACTAGAAAACGTTAGCTATCCCATTGTCTTGTGAGTAATTTATAAGGCTAAGCAGATAATACGGATAAAAGGCTTGTACAGTTAAGACCTGTAATGTATGAAAGCTATGAGCATTCTCCTTTTTGTTAGCTTCTATGTGGGATCAGACCTGCATGATCACATTCTTCGAGTTAGTCGGCCCTGATTAGTCGCATTGTTTTGTACCCTTATATCTCTTTAGAATGTCTTCAGCCTGGCCGCTTTGGTTCGTTAAGATCTATTTTGTTAATCTTAGCATCTTTAAGAATGTGATAGTCGATCCTTCTCTTTATGTATTCAGACCATATTTGCCAGTTTTCTGGTTTTGTAAGACTGTTCAGTGATCATATGAAGTCGCCGTAGTCTAGTAGGTAGTGTGCTGGCTTATTAGACGAAAGGCCAGGGTTCGAATCCCCGGTCAGACATCAAAAACAAAACATGAAAATCAAAATATTTCTTCGGCGACTTCCTCTCAGCAGATTTCTGGCAAGAACTCTGAGAGTAAATAAAATTGCCATGAAAAGTTTGTCAAAAATCTGTCGTTCGGAGTCGACTTTAAACTGTAGGTCCCGCCACTCATGTATAAAATTAACACACACAACATAAGTGGTGTGAGAAGCTAGGATGTAGTATAGACTGAAGGGTTGTAATGACCAATTATGTATTTATGTATGTGTTCAGTGATCATAGATATTTAAATATTGTTGGCCTAAATCTGATATATGCTATTCAGATGAAATTTCTTTAACAAAGACGCGATTTCGATTCAATTCCACATATATAACAGATAAATGTCTCTGTTAGATAGGTAGACCCACTCATACCATACTTTGTTTCTCTCCAGTAAAGCTAATATAAAATTCAAAATTGTATTGTATTGTATGGTAATTGATGAAATATTTAATGAAATAGAAATAGACAAGCTTATTTAATAGATTTATTGTTGGTTCTATTGTTATAATTATTGTATACATATTGGGTGTATGTATGTGCTCAGCACAGATTAAGACAATTCGTTCGTTTATTCATTTCTTTATTACACAAACTATTATTGTCATTATGATGTATGATTTGATGACTGTTCCCCGTCTCGATTAAGTTTTTTTAAAAGTTTGTTTTTGTTGTTTGGCTGATTGACTGAATGAATGGATGGTTAACTGAATGACTGGTTGTTAAACTTTTGTAAATTCTTTGTTTTCCTTTAAAGCTTTAATTTCATAAACAGGTTGCCAGCATTCACTCGATTTATTCAACATGAACCTCAAATATTCGCTTCATGTAATTGCTCTTCTACTAACGTACATATGTACATAATATTTTTTATAACATTTTTGTGTATAATAATATTTTTCATTCTTTCCTTTTTTAATTTTTTAATTTCATATTAAGGTGCTTTATTTTAGCTCTGTTTTGGGTTTTTAGGTTACTGACCCATGTTTCGTTCTTTTCATCGAAAACAATTTTAACTTGACTCTGTGAGAAGAAATTTTGGTTAAATTCATCTTAGTAACAGGTCGCAAATAGCAGGAACAGCGGAGAAGAATACATATGTATAATAACATAAATAATTCGAGAAACTTAACTTTGATGCTGTACATAAAACTGACTAAATACAAATTATGACTGTAAAAGATTTAATACAAAGTGAATATTGATTATAGGCCCTTTACTTGAGAAGATGCAGCAATTTGTGTAAGTGAAGATTTAACATTAAAAGTCGCTTTCCAACACTATAATATTAGGCTTAAATAATATTAAATAACAGCAAATTCGATAATTATCATTTCACTCCATATTAAGTGTTATCAAGGCAAAGCAACCGATATCATACGCATAAGGAGATTTCTGGCAAAATTAAAATCTTTGAGAATAAATAAAATTATCATGAAAATTTTCTCACAAATTTGTATATCGCGCCACTCATGTATAAATTTAACACAATCAACATAAGTGGTTTGAGAAGCTAGGTTGTAATGTTATGTTATGTCAGCAGATTGCTGGCAAACACTCTGAGAGTAAATAAAATTGCCAATTGATAAAAATAAAAATAAAATTGCCATGAAAAGTTTCTCAAACAATCTGTCGTTCGGAGTCGACTTTAAACTGTAGGTGCCGCCACTCATGTATAAAATTAACGCACACAACATAAGTGGTGTGAGAAGTTAGGCCGTAATCCTGACTGAAGGGTTGCAATAGCCAATTATGTATGTGTAGAGTGAAAAAGTTTCATAAAAAAATATGTTTTTGTGTTTGTTTATAAAGACAAGACATTTTGTTCCTTAAATGATAAAAGCATTGTGGAATCGATGTCGATAATTATTAATAATGATGTAATGTCTGTGCCAGAAATAATTACGTAGTTTGGCTATTACAATGGTCCAATGGAATGTCATATTAAGCAATATGATATTATTATTTGCATAAACTTTAAAAATGTTTTGGCTGTTAAAACACTCATGATAATTTATTTGAAAGTAATTTTTTTTTTGGATTACGGCATTCTTTCGGCGTTCTTTCACAAGCGTTAAAATGAAGGGTATAACGACCAGTTGTATTTGTTTATTATTAAACAACTCAAATTGAAAGCGCGCACACCAAAAATATTATGCACCAAAATAGGACCATATATACCAAAATAGGATGCTTCTTGTTGAACGAATATTTTTAAAGAAAATTTACTTTTTTTTGGTTTCTACAACGACCACAAAAAAAACAAAAAAAGAAAAAGAAAACAAAGAGAAAAACTTAAGTTGAATATATTGTAAGTAATTATGATTAATGTAGAGGGACACATGCATCACGCTTACACAAATCAATAGTGAATATGAAATTTATGCTTTTGATTTATGAAAACATTTCGCTTGTTCCATGAACATTTTCACATTTTCTTTATTGGAAATAAGCGTTGCTACTATTGGTGCTGCACTTGTTTAATTTTTTTGATTTTTGGTTTGTTTGTTTTCTTTTAAGCAATTTATTTCTCATCATGTTATACATTAATGGAAGTGCTTGTAGTGTATATTGACCAAGATCAAGACTACAAAGAAAACAAAAAAAAGATAAAATCACATTAATGCATATGTATGTATGTAGCATGTGTATATGGCAAAGGATTAGTTTATAGCAGTAAAACACATGAGAAAATTAAGATTAATATTGTGCCATTAAAGTTAAAAGTGAGAAATAACAACAGCTTCATTGAACTGGTATGTGCAATTCACATAAATGTTTGTGTGTGTGTGTGTGTATGTGTTCCAAGAGCAATATCAATTTATTTATATGGCCAAAAGCCATGAGGTAAAAGGTGTTCAAAAAAAAAAACTAAAAATAAAGAAGAAAACAAACAGCAGGCACAAAAATCTATTCAGTATCCGTAAAGGAAAAGTACTTTTCTTTAAACTGAGAAAACAAAATAAAAAAAAGACCATAGAAGGTCTGGTGCAAATTATTAACCTCGTGTAAGTAATAAACATAAACACATACAAGCGTGTACAAGAAATACGTAGCGGCGCTCACACAGATACTCATATATATGCATTCTGTCGTCCTAAACCAAAAAGCAGACAAAGTTGTAAAATGCGGGTGGTGGCGGTGATGGTGTTATTGTATCGTTTTGCTCAAATACCTTGTGGGTTTAGTTATGTTGCTTTGCCGGGCAGCATTTCTATATTTTTTTTTGTCTGTTTTTTTTTGTTAGCTGCCTGAAAATACAAAAGTTGCAAGTGTGGATTTTTGAGCTAGCTGGGTCACGTTTTCGGCACGAGTACTGATTCAACTTTATCAAACAACTACAGAAGCAAAATAAAAACCTCTGATGACCAAGTTAAGCAAACATTAAATAAAATGCATTACTGGCACTCTGTCAGTCCGCTAGCCACTCAGCCATCCAGTCAATTGTGCCAACTATGAACTTTTAAGATAAAATCCATGATTTGTAATGCAACGTGGCGCAATAAACGTGGCTTGATCGAACGCTCCCCTTCTTTTCTCTTTGCTTTTGTATCTCTATCGCTTCTCATCTCTTCTTTAAAGGACGGAAGCGAATTATAACAATTTGCATGCAACTGTAGTAGGTAGCACTAGTACAAGATCCATTTACACTTTAAATGAAAATGAAATCTTGTGCCAGCCAGACTTTATAATTTTTTTTCTTTTATTTTGTTTTTATTTGTTGAATATATTTCGAATTGCTTCTATATCTAGCGGGTATTTGAAGTTGCACGCCTCTCATTTAGTAGCTGAGCACAAATTTGTTTAAATGGACAAATCGTTAAACTTGTCTAATGCTGTCGAACTTTATCACACAGCTACTCATATACTTGAAAATTTAGTTTTTAGTTATGTGGAGGGAAAATCTGCAACCAGTACTGGTTTTTCTCTATTTTAATTTTTTCTTTTCCTTGCACACATCATTGTTCACTTAGTTCACTTAGTTTTTTTTTTCTATTATTATTGACTTTTTTAATAGCAACTCGTTTTTAAGAAATGTCTATTTAGAGTGATAAAGTATTTGAGTCAGTAAACAAACGTACTATATACTGAAATGAACACATTCGTAAAATGATCATAGCATTTAAGCGTATTTTCAGACTTGATACATTTCTCGTGAGAAATATAAAATAAAATTGGAAAATTCACAAATAAACAAATGAAACGAGTTGGCAATTTTGTTTTGTTGTTGTTTTGGTTTTGGTTTTCTTTTGCTTTTGTTTTTGTTTTTGTTTTTAGTTCTCTCTTTTTAAAAGAAGCATTACAATCTGCATCACGACTATTTTCATTCTTAAAAGCAGATTCTTTCAAGAAATAATAAAATATGAAATAAACAACATCAATAACAACAACATCAACAACAAAAACAACAACAACAAAAGCAACAAACAAACAGGATTATTTATTCATTCCGTTATTTGTTACATCACGTAACTGGACCTAAATACACACGAAATCAACCGTCGTCTACATATCAAAAAAAAGAAGACTTACGAAACCCATGGCTTTTTTATACAAAATAAATAATATATGTATGTATGTATGTATGTATGTACCTATACATATATATAGTATATACAGATATAAATTTTATTGTTAGTGTTGGTAAATGCAAGGTAATCAGGATGATATAGACCAACAGCAACGTGTATGTAAATTCCATTTATTCAACCAATGAATGTAAATATGCATGTATTTTATTGTGTTATACACATGTACATATGAATATTCCTCTTTTACTCTCTCTTTTGTGGATTGTTTCAAGCAAACTTCTTCACATACAAACAATTATTATTAACAGCTAAACTTCTTGCTAACGATGGCATTTACGATAAAGGCTAGTTAAATAACTTTACAAAAGATGATGTTGAAATAATTTGCGAACTTCGCTTCCACATATTGAACGTCACAAAAGAGCGATATGTATTAGAAGAAGAGGGATTTGTTATTAAGAGAATGCAAATTAGTCACGCGCATTTTTTAAGAAAGTTGATTTGTTTAATAAAACCTATCTCAATTGAATTGATTTCATTTTACTCCATTGTCATTCCTTTCTATCATTTTACTTTTACATTAAAGTATATTCCATTCCTTGTTGATTTCGTTACGTCACTTTTAAGCGGTGTGCATCACTTAGCCTTAAGTTTTCTTTACCAAAGCTCTGTTCTGACTGTTAACACAAGAAGCACAGCTAAATTGTAGAGTAGACATTAAATAGCGTTGATACCATGTTATTACAGAATAGCAGTAACAACAACATCAACAGCATCAATAATATAATCAACTCCACACTTATACTAATTCTATCAAAATTACAAGTTCATTGCACAGCACTTGTGCTTAAAAAACTAGTACGCTTTAAGCTCACAATCAATTTTCAAAAAAAAAAAAATATCATAACTATCTAGATATATATATTGAGAGCATATTTAAATCTGATGCTATTATGTAATGAACTTCATAAAGACAGCAAACTATGTAAGTATCTCAGATTCACTTGCTTTTCATGTGTGCCTGTCTATCAATTTCTGTATCGTTTAATGCTTGTAAGCAATTTAAATAAATGTTTGACATACCGGAGATGTCATGCAGAAACAGAAAAAATGGAAAAGAACATAGCAAACGAATAGAATATTTCAAGTCAAGATTCAATATAGTCAGTCTATTTAGATTCTGCTGAGAAAGGTTTAAATTTGTAATTATCTGTTGAAGACATGTCAATACTTTGGTCAATCTTTTCTGTCTTATCAATCATTATTCCATGTTTGTTTCGAAATGTTATCAATCAATATGCATGACTGTGACAATATGTTGCAATTGGGTTGCATTGCACTGTTTCAAACATTCATGTTTGATTGTACGTAATGACTTCACTTAATTTTTTTTATATATAATAAGTCTCATAGTTAATGCATTGCGCATGTTGTTTTTTGCGTTTTGACAATTATTTTCGATAATTTTTTGAAGTGGATAACACAATGAAATTGTTATATTAACAAAACATTTTCTATTAGATGTCTAAGCATTCTTTTAAACCTTTACTGCAAATATAAAATAAAGACAAAGAAATATAAATATTGTGTTCTAATCCTCTGTGGTTTTCAAAATTTCAAAATTTTTTTTAATTTTTAGTTTGAAACAAAATTGTTGTTATCAATTATAATCGAGGGATTAGATATTAGAGAGACGTGAAAATTACTCTTAAAAATTACGTCAAAAAACAACAGAAAAAATGCAAAAATATTACACTAATTTTTAAACTTTTTTTTAAACATAAAATCAATTTAATTTGATTGAATAAAAACAATCGAGATTCGATTCTTTGGACTGAGCAGACACGCTTTAACTTTATTCGTACCACTATGGATATGAAGTGAAAAAAGAAATACAAAAAAGTAACCACATTACTATAACACCAATCAACCAAGTTGGTTGAAGTGATCAAATGTAAACATGTTAGTAGACTAAACGGTCAACATTGCTAAATCCATGCGCAATGCAATTTTTCTCATTATAAAACAAGTTACACCACAGCCAACGATTATGCAAAATAACAAATATCTCAAATCTCTCAAAGTCGTATACCGCAACTGGACACCCGTCGAAAAAATCATAGTAAAACATGTTTTGCATGTTGACAAGTGAATTCGAACAATTTTATTTTCAATTTAAACTTTTGAAAATCTGAACACAATTGAAAATTACACAATAGTATTATGAAGAATATCAGCAATTTCGAAAAGAATTTTACTTCTACTACAACTCTACTCTAATTCCTAAGCCCCTAATAAATATTTAAAGGAGCAATTTTAAGGTGTACGATTTACAACTCATTTTTAATAAAACATACATACATAATTAAAAAACGTATATGTAGTGTAAATATGAAAGCAATCATCCACTTTGTGTCCTTAAGAGATCTAGGCAATGCGACAAACATAATATTTCAAATAACATTACGTTTTATTAACTTTATTTCTAAGAGTGTTGACTTTTGAGAAAAGAGTACATATTTATTCCACATTGGTGGTAAGAAGCTGTTCAATTGGGAAATTTAACAAATCGAGTAAAAGCAAAGCAAAACGTTGTAAAAAGAAAACAAAACAAAAAAAAAAACAAAAAAAGGAAGGAGAGAAAAATGTAATACAGATTGTGTTAAGAATGATGGTAAGAAAAAAATTAAGTATTGCCTTTAAAAGCTGTTTGCAAATGTTATATTATTATTGCTGATTTGTGTCCATGGACTTAAACTTGCTGTCTCTCTTATTATTCATACATATTAGTAATTTATGTACAAACTTACACGTACATAGGTATAAATGCATTTATGTAGAGTAGGTAGTAAGTAGATGAATTTAAGTAGAAGGAATATAAAAACTACTACTAACTACTATTTACTTTAGACAGCTTGACTTTTTACATTTCTGCTGCGCGGCGCTGTCCGAGTCGCACTGTGACGTATAAATAACTAAACCACAAAATAAGATGAGATAACTGCACTTTCAAATTAAACGCATTTGACTTGTATTCTACTTAACGTTTATAATTCATAAAATCTACACATAATAATAATAGAATCGTATATCCCTACAAACATACATACATACATATATACATAAATGCATGTTTCTTTGAGAATCAACTTAATTTCTTAACAGTAATAACAAAATACATATATATATTTGTGGTATATAATATACGTATATACGCCTGTATCATACAATAAACACTATTTAATATGAGACTTTATTACAGAAATATTGTCTTTTTTTGAAACGCATTTATTGGTCTTTGTCGTACACTAATTCAAAAAGAATGATTAATTTAAATTTAAGTTTCAATGCTTTTCTTTCAAAGTAATTTTTGTAAATATCACTTTATTTTTGTTTTTGTTATCTTATAATATAATTGGGCTAAAAATCTTTTAACTACACGAAGAAGAAATAAAACCTTGAAGAAGAAATAAAATCGTTTCGAACGGAAAAGCTACATATGAGAAATGCAATATTGTGTGTTGGACACTTTAAAAATGATTTTATCCCACTTAATTTGAGATTTTATATAAGAAATCTTTAAACAAAAATTATCGAATGTGGATATTCTTTATTTTGATATCCTTTTTCTAATACATTCTATATTCTAGTTGATTAATTTTCACGTCGATACCACTTTGGCTAATGGCTCTTGTTGTGTTAATTTCCGATATGAATTTCCGATACAGTTTAAAGTCGATGATGTCGATATTTGTCAATCAGCACTGACGAAATTTAAAAAACTAGTATGTTATAATAATGTATGTTCTTTTGTTTACTAATACCATATACGATACCTATGCATATGTCCAGACATACATGAATAAAGTATCGCATTTATTAATATACGTTTGTATTACATTTTATTAGATTTTTGGTTTTAACACCGTACGTACATACTATATACGTACATACATACATATGCATATTATATATTATATATATATACATATATATATATACACCTTCTACACCTGATCTAATACCCATTAAATCAAGACCATAGAAAGTAAAATAATTTTATTACTTACTGCTACCAAACTGTAACATATAATAATTACTTAAAGAAATATAAAAACGCATTTATAATATTATCTGCAGAAAATAATAAATCATTATTTACTATAATAAGTCTCGTTTTTATTAGCTGTTACTGTTTAGTTTTGTTATAAAGATGCTGTTGTAATAACTTGACTTAATTCTTTTAGGTAATTTGTGTAGTAATTTTTACTTGCCTCAGGTAATGACTCCTAAGAATTGTTGTTGTTGCCAAACTTGGATTTTAAAATAAAGCTGAGAATAACACGAGACAATATACACATGCAGACTCTTTTGTTAAAACTTTCAAGGTTTATTAGTCAAATTGGCAACTCAAATGTTAAGAACGCAAAGATATAAAACGTTAATGGTGACGAACTAAAAAATTTTTTTAATTTAATACACTACACTTACGCGATTTTCTAAAGTAGTAAAATTTTAAAACACATCATACATACATACATACGTACGTACATATTTACATACATACGTATTAAAAGAAGATATTATGTTCGTTATACAAGTTAACAAAAAGGCTTTTTAAATCAATATAAGTTAATAATTTTTTTTGTGGTATATACATACATACAAACATATACATGCGTGTACGTATAAAGCTAATGGAATACATGTGCACTATGAAAACATTCATCAATCTTAATGTCTGCATGCACATAAATACATATCGTTTTTTTGTTGTTGTAAAATTGAATGTTTAAACTTAAGTCTAGCGCAAGACTTTCTAAAGAATATTTGTATAAGACGGTAAAAAAGGTGACTTTGATTTTTAAAATTTTAAACTCAGTTTTCATAAAATTCAAACAAGAATTAATCGATAAATATTAAAAGAAATCATATACATACTTTTACATATATACACATATACGTATGTGATCGAATACTTTCAATTTAAATTTTAAAACAATCAATCTCTTCTCACCCACCATCAGTTACAAATAAATACAGAAAGGAAAAAATGTTAAACAGCATTTGAAATACAACATATTCCCCTTACTTTGATTTGATTCCATAGGACCATCGACCCATCACATATTGTGCACATACAATGTTACATTTGAGAATACATAACAATTTCTGTGTTTCAATCTCTAAATAAACATGTATGTATGTATGTATGTATGTATGTATGTATGTGCTAAATGTTTTTTTTTACAAAGAAAAAAATGTATTTTGGCTTTAATTTCCCAATGCACTTCAAATGTTAAAATAAGATAAGACTACATTCGTACATATACACATACATATATATATACCTACATATACATGCCACAAACATCAAATACCACAAACATCAAATCAAAATAATAAATACAATGAAGAGAGTTCAGATATATACCAGACAGAATATCATCAAACCGATACGATTGATGTGTTGGGTTTTCTTAATTTTTTGTCTTATTCTTTTTTATTTTCATTTCGTTACTTGTTTGAAGACAATTATTTTGTATCTTCGCTTTATTAACTGACATAAAGTGGCTTTTATGGCTTAAAATATGTCAAAGTACAATGAAAATGACGGAAAGTTGTCTTTCGTTTTGTATTTCAAATGAATACTTCCGTGGATTTTTATTTGTAAACGTTGCGAAAACGATTGTCAATGTTGTTTACAAGAATTTATACAAAATCAATATAACATTCGTTTTGCAAATATTACTTGCACTTACCGTTTATAAATAATAAGCTCATGTATGAAACTATTCAGTCTTTAATTATTTGCCTATCTTAATAATAATAATAGTACTTTCACAATATTATCAATATAAAGATGAATATATTTTTGATTATGATTTGTTTTACTATTTTCTTCTTTTTTTTTTGTTAAGAATTTACTCTAATATTTTTTTTTTTTTTGTTTTACTATGAATTATTATTAACTTTAATAAAATTTTATTTTTTTTATATGTAGTATATATAGTATTTCTTCAACATTTGGTTAAGATGGTTTTAAGCGAATTGATCGGTCGATATTGTGTAAAAATATATTGTATAATTGCACTTTTCTTAAACGCGTTCTCTACCAAACTGACTTGATTAGCAGCATTCGCGAGCATTTCAAGTGAATACCGGACCACTGCCTCTCTGCCACACATTACATGGCATTGCATGTGTGCACTGTAAAACCAGCCCGTCAGCCACCATACCACACTAAACCACATACTAAATGATGAACATGATTATCGTCTTTTCATACTCGTTTAGTACTATATGAACGCATCCATGAAAACGCAGAGCTAAAAAATACAAAAAAAAAACATAAAAAATGCTGCTGAAATAAAATTAATAAAACAACAACAGCAACAACAACAATAACAATAATAACAAATGTGCTGCAACAGGTTGCAACTTAACTGCAACTTTGATCAACCACCATCACCACCACCAAACAAACAACTAATGGAGGTTGTGTATTTATCTGCAACAACAGCAAAAAAACAAAATAAAATTTGCAGCTAGAGCAGGCAACAAACAAACATCATTATTATCATCATCATCATGACCATTGAACGTAACAAGATCATTCGCCAACCAAAAAAAACAAAACAAAAATATCAAAGAGTAACAGTTTACAGTGAGAGAGAGAAAGAGAAAATATTTTTAATGAAAAACGCAAGAAAAACAAAAAAAAAACAAGTTGTAATGAATAAATTTAATAAATGTCTACTTAAAACAAAAAAAACTCGAATTTTACATTTTGTTTCACTACTGTAAGCATTGAATTAACAATAAATACTCCTCACAATTGTGTTTTATATTTGTTCTTGATTTCATTATATTTTTAACAAGGACAATAGACTTTCTGAATCAAATCGGGATAACAAAAATGAACACACTTTATATTAGGTTATTAACATACTTAAATACGTAATACATGGATGTAATAAACCCAAAATAATATTTACATTACTATCATAAACAGCGAAATAGAATATCTTTGGTACATATTTTATATAGGAATGTAAATGAAAGATATTCTGACTGTGTCATCAGTCATTAATCATTAGGCTAACGATTTAAAAATTTAATGGAGTTTCTCAGTCTCCCAGCTTAATAACTTGCTTGAATTTGACCAAATATGTACAAAAAATACCAATACCACTATGTAATTAACTCAAATAGTCCTTATACATAGATACAGTGTTAACGTTATAAAATCATTTTTTTTTTTTTGCAAGAGGTTATGAAAACAAGCATAGAAATAAAAATTAGCCTTTTTTATTTATATAATTATTTACTTACGATTTGTAAGGATAACATACGTATAAGGACCTTTAACAGTATTTATAGTCTAACAGAAAATGGAATTAAATTTCTTATTAAAAAAAAAAAACAAAACAAAACCTTACTGCTGCTCTACGTTGAACGAGTTGAATGTTTTCTGTGTCATTATAAAGGATCATTGATCTAATTATGGTTTATTTGTAATTAATTCAATTAAGCAAATAACGAATTAACGAATTATTGAATTCCATTCCAACTATACAATAATGATTTAACGTGTGTGAATTACACACAAACACCGATTACGGCTCTTCATGCAATATTGCAATTAATTGTAGAATACAAAAACAAACAAAAAAAAAAAAGAAATGTGAAAACAGAAAATAATAAATAATAATTTAAAAGATTATTTCATTCGTTTGCTAATAATGGCTCAGCTAATGTAACATGTTGCTACTGCTGCTTCGAAGGCTATCGTGGTATGCAGTGGTGTCAGTATCTGCAACAGATGAGTTGCAAAGTATTCAAATATGAATTATTTATACGTTTCTAAATCCAAATATTTGATGGATTATACATGCAATTTCAATTTTGTGTGTTTGTGTGTTTATCTGTTTGTATACTTTTATTTGGATGATGATGGTGATGATTATGTTTTGATAATCTCAAAGTAATTTACCTAACGAAGTGTAAAGTCTATTGGTTTTTTTGTATTTCCAAATAAGCAATCTATTCAACAGTACCCGTACATCTAATCCTCTTTTTGCAATGCCAATACAATATTTATTCCAAATTGTAAATATCAGTTCAAGAAGAAGAGTGCGTAATAATTCTTATCATCATTGTAGGATATATTTGAAACTCAACTGCGTGTGTCCATTGCACATTTAGCACGAATTACTAAATCAAATGGTTTCTGCTCACCAAATTAAAGCAGTTGCTTCGTTAATGGCCTTTGGTTAGTTTTCGCCGCATGCAGTTCTTGTTCATTGGACCAAAATATGCCACAGAATACAATTGTACTAATTAACGGTAATTCTGCACTTGAACCAGCAACTGCCAAAAATTTCAGGAAAAAAAAAATGAAACAAAATAATAATAAACAGGCCAAAAGAAACAAAACAACCGTCTAAAATAAGATTTTCTATATTTTTTTCATTAGTAACATAAAATCTATGTAAGACATCGCACAGTGGATCATAACAGGAAAAAGTTGGGGTTTTTTTTTTTGTTTCTATTCTCAATTTGTGTATTTATTTGCTTAAAGCATATTTTCCATTGTAGGCTAAATTAACAGTAAATATGTATGTGCTGTCACACTGTGCTTTAACACAAGTTGCGTGCCCGCAAAGAGAAGCAAATACATCAAGTAACAAAGAAATTTAGAATTTTTATGGAACTTGAAGCAGTTAAGAATGTTTTGGTTTAAAGCACAATTTGGCCATCGTATTTTAAAGTGTTAAATAATTCAGTTATAAACTGAATTCATTTAACTTGAAGGAATTTAAAGCATTTATATTTCTTATGCTCATTATTAATAATACTACATACATGCGTTTGTTAATTTCTAAAGTAAAATTAACGATTTTGGGAAAAGAAAAATTGTATTACATATTGGGTAAACGTTAGTTTGAACTTATAAATAGATTTTGTAAAAGCAGACAGGATCATGTAACAGAAGAGTCTATTCTTATGCCAAGTAAATGTTTAAAAAGCTAGAAGTTGTCTTTCTTTCTGCACAAATCTACAGAAATTTGACACAAATTTGCATTTTTCAGAGAACTTTCCGAAAACAACAAAAAAAATCTTACCATTGTTGGTTGGTGCAGTCTTAGAATTACAAAACAAACAAAAAAATTCATATTCATTAAATCCATAATTAATTGAAATCTATAATTGTTTATGAGACATTGCACCTGATAATATATCCAGACGGGAAATAGATATTTTAAAACGTAAACATTAATGGCAATAGCATTGGTGGCAATATGATGCGTAACAAAATAATTGAATATCTTCAAAGTATCAACAATTTTTACAGTTTTTGTTTTTTTTTTTTTTTTCTTGACGTAATGCAACCATTACTGGCACACACACACCCACACATACTACAAACTTAATGTAATTTTTTACCTACACTGTGGTTGCTTTGTCAGTTTTGCCTTCAGCATTTACGTGTGTATATCTTATGAATAGCCAGCCTTATTTGTTTGTTTAATTTTTTGTTAAACTATAATTTGTTAATTGCTCTTATGCAAACATATATTTCAACAAAAAAAGAATATAAAATTGTTTTTGTCTAAAAAAATTTATTGCCAAATCTTTTAAAATAATAAAACATAATTGCGTTAAATAACATTATGATTTCACACTTAAAAACCAAAAACATTACCAGACCCCCACCCCCACCCTTTTCGTTATTAATTGCCATTTATTATACAAAAAATAACAAATTATAATGTAATGTAATGTTAAATTATAATCCTATTAAATCTTCTACAAAAACAAAAAATACTTTAACATCTTCGTTCGCACCATAAGAAGTTAATTTTTTTTGATGCATAATACAAGATTTTTACGTTAATTTTTATTCATATTTGGTATGTACATATATAAAAAAATTAATTTTATAAAAACAAGAAAATCATCTTTATTTTTTACGTTTGAATGATTCTGAGTTTATCTGCATCCATGTATGAGAATTATTGAACGAATTGCAACCTAACAATCCGAGTAAATTAAGAGATTTTTAGAGAAAATCCGCAAGCAACACAGTGGTCAGACAGATTAACATCAGAACCGTTAATAATGTTTATATGTCAGAACTTTATTAAAATTTCCTACCAAGAAACTCAGGCTGGTCTCAATGGATCTGAACCCAGTAAAGGCATGTTGAGCACTACTAGGAACGTCAGGAAAGTGGTTGCAATATATCTCATTGTCTCAAAATCTTTACAATATTACTCGCAGTACAGGTAGATGCTCTCCCGGCTTTTTTTTATAGCGGACCCGCCTTCTCTCTTCCCTTTGAAGAGACATGAGACTATTTATAAAAGCCATAATAGATTCTCTGTAGCCAAGGATTCACCATATCATACCAGTTATTTCGTTTAAACTGCTTAAACTTGTATTTAAACGTATTTAAAGAAATTAGTATAATTTTATTAATTGATTCGATCAACATTTAAAATTTGTTTTAAGTCTGTATACGTAATGTAAAACAGTTTGATCGGGAAAAATGATTAAATTGCACTTGATTTTAGAAATGTTTTTTATACGTGTTGCTATTGACCACAACAACAATGTACTATCAATTTAACTTTGTATCAAAGTTATCTTTAGCCTACAGATATCAATGTCAGAATTGGTATGCCTATTTGTGGGTTTAAAATCTTAATCTAGAAATAAATACATTAAATACATATGTATATGTATGGCATACATATGTACATATGTAAAGTTATTATTTAAATTATTTTCAAGTACAAATTTCACAAACGAGGCTAAAGAGAAGTACGTGTTGAACAGAAACTTAAACTCTACAGATTCAAAAGATGAAATCTGAAAGGTAAAGTTTATTGTTTTCGTATTGCAATCATAATTGTATGGCTTGTAAAAAGTCACACCTTAAAACAAAATTTTTAATATTATGATTCGATACATTGATCAGGAAACTAAGCAAAAAATTAAACGTTTAAAAACGTTTAAATGAAAAGTGAAACTGTTCTATTGATATCAAATAGAAATAGAAATTTCTACTTATTTGAATAGTATACACATTCTTAGTATGTATGTATCTGTATCTTCATCTATATATATATATATATATATATATATGTATATTACTATATACAAAAAAATATTAATGATTAATTGTATCTTAGATGAACAAAAACAAAACAACAACAACGATTGTCTGTGTTTTTTTTTATCAATAATTTGTTTTCTACTCCAATGTTTTATGCAGCGACAGTTATTGTTGTTGTAAGAAAAGTGAATGAAAAAGGCGAGTGTTTCAGGCTTTCCACGTTTAGTCTTATTATTTAAGTAGGTATTGTTTATTTTTTGTTTTCTTGTTAAATTTTTTTTTATTATTATTATTGTTATTATTGTTGTAAATGGTGTTTGTCGAATTTCTCTAAAGCCGTTTAAACCTAAAAAGTCATAGAGAAAAACAAAAGAAAAATGAAAATAAAGAAAAGACAACCTGCCACAAGTGATATGACACTTTTGAAAGTGTTAAATAAATGAGTAAGTGATAAAATGAAGAAATTGAATGATTAACTTTCAGCAATGTTTTCTATGTTATTGATGGATGATATGACATTAAATGATATAAAATTATTTTTATGATGGCTTCAAATGACCTAGACCCAGAAATCTCGATCAAGTAGTTACATAGGCATTATTTTTATGTACATATTACCCTATATGCATTGTATTGCATGTATATGCATGTGCATATGTATGTAAAATAATGATACATAATATATTATAATATATTAGTATTATTATCCAGAACTAAACTGTCTGTAGTAACATTCCACAGTTCCCTCATAGATTACTTTCACAGTTAAAGTCCATAAAAACTTTCACACATTTTATTTGAGGCCTTATTACCATTATTATGATTTTTTTTGCATTCTTATTTTGAAATGGAAATGCAGTTTGGTATTGTAAATATATGTCACCTATACTGACGATGTCTATAACGTGTGATTCAAAACGACAATAGAAAATGAATATTTTCTTTTGAATATTGTAGATAATTTAAATTTATGATTGTATGCCTCTTAAATTCGTTGTACTTCAATTTGAGTTTTACGAACAATTTGATGGTACTTTCCCTTTTAACGGCAAGACGTCACATAGATATGTACACACATATATTGAGTATTTCTTTGTGATATATTATAGGCAGTGTAAATGATTTATATGCACATATGTTTATGTATCTTGTTTTTTTTTTTACTTACATATTTTAGAATTATCATAATGAAAATTTCCAACTTAGAAAGTTCAAAGCTAACAGTATTTATCTAAACTTAAAGTTTTCTATCTTATGCGCCCCCTATATGAAGCGATTTGTGGTACTACTTGATCAAGTTGTACAACAAATTGTAACGTTCTATGACTGATTGAAAGGAAAATTAAAACTTTTTGGTTTTCATTCTCAGTGACGATCAAATTGAGCAATCAAAATGTCGCACCATTTTCATTTTAACGCTGCAAGTGCAGCATAACAGGTAGATAATAAAAATGAGTTAAAGTGAAAAAATAAATACTTAATTTAATTGAGATAAACAAAAATATATCAAAATTATGTAATGCTAAAAGCAATCTTAATAAAAAAATTAGAAATCATTGATAGCGTAAACTTTCGAACTCATCTGAAAAGTTAATGTCATAAGAAAAATGTTTAATTAATATTTTTACGATTTTAAAATAATATTTTAAAGTAAAATCGACGGAGTACCATCGCTTGGCAACTGCTGGCTTTAAATTGCAATGGTTGCCAACCATTTAAAATATCTGAGAAGCGTTGCCAACTTTTACTTATCTCTCTGCAAAAGAAAAAACAAAAATAAACGAAATAGTGACAGACATCGAATGCTATTTCTACAAAGGTCATTGGGGAATATAGCCCGAATAAAGTTTCCTGTAGTGAATTTTCGTGGAATTAGGGATTGTCATCTATTTAGCGAAATGTCAAAGTCAGCACTCATTATTTTGGCACCCGGCGCCGAGGAAATGGAATTTGTCATATCCGCAGATGTTTTACGTAGAGCCGGTGTAAGTTGAATGCAAGATATATTTATAAATATATTTTGGTTGATAGACTTGTATTTGATGTTTTTTTTAATAATCCCATTTATTTGTTAAATGTATTTATGTATGTATAAATAAAAATATTATAAACAAATTTCTAAAAACCCTTAGTGAGAACTTAAAGAGAATTCATATTGAGTAATAATAATGTATTTTTAGAAAAATGCATTATATATATATATATATATATATGTAGTATATAGTAGCAGTGTAAAATATTTAGTTAAATATACGTATATTTTAAACCTTTAACTTTGCAAAAATATAAGAAAAGCATTGATTTTTTTGGAGCTTATTTGTGAGGAAATGAACGGTAAATTTTCAGCCTCCAAAAATTTATTTTCTCAATATTCCTTTAACAGCACAATAAATTACTTCTAATCTATGTCGAAACCAATGTCTTTAGAAAATCTTTTCTATATGTTATTTTATCTAAGAAATATACAAAAGTAAGTTTCCTAAACCTTTTTTAACAATAGTTTGTTATCTTATAATTACATTTCACGCAGTTTACTATAAAAAATTTTAAATTTTCTGAACTATTTGCGACCGAATAGTTTAATGCAGTTACTACCTACTTATTAACATAAAGATCGTTTCTTGTAAAATATTTTTTCTGCGCCTACAAATTTTTAGTTTCTACTTTCAAGGCAATCATCACTCCTAGTCTGCGTTCGATTCCTTTCGATTCTAGGTATCCTGCGTTATGTTCGTAGCTATGTTTTTCTAAGTTGTTTTTTTTAGTAACGGAGAATATTTTCATTATGTTCTACAGCAATAAATGTTGTGTTGAACATATTCTACTATTTCGGTTCGAACGTAAGTTGGAATACCAATTCTCGATCAGAGCGTAACTTGATGTGGAGACGTACTCGAAACGCAGAATGTGGGTGAATATATAAGGATGGTCTTTTTTGTTTATACTCGTAACGTAATGAATAAAACAATTCATTGTGGAATGAAGATTCCCTAGCTTACGTACATACTGTTTTCTAAACTCTATAGTGGTTCTTCTTCAAAATCACAACCTATTACATAACTTGATTAAATCCACAGATTATGAGTTTTATTTCGAAATAATAAAAATAATTTGTATTATTATTTATTGTATTATTGTTTATGTGCAATAATTTGATTCATTAGTTTTAATTCCATATTTTTATTGTCACATTCCAGATAAAAGTAACTGTTGCCGGTTTAACTGGAAAAGATCCAGTAAAGTGTTCCAGAGATGTAGTGATTGTACCAGATACATCTTTAGAAGATACTAAACCAAATAAATATGATGTGGTTATATTACCAGGCGGTTTGGGAGGATCTAAGGCAATGGCAGAATCAGCACTTGTTGGTGAAATTCTAAAGCAACAAGAAAGCGAAGGCCGTGTTGTTGCAGCTATTTGTGCAGCACCAACTGCTTTGGCAGCTCATGGTATTTGTTCTGGAAAATCGTTGACTTCATATCCATCTGTAAAATCGCAATTGGAAAGCAATTATAAGTACACCATTTACATCAGTATGACATTACACTCTTCTAATGCAAAATGTTTTTCGTTTATTTTTTAGATACGTAGATAATAAAACTGTTGTACAAGATGGTAATTTAATAACGAGTCGCGGACCAGGCACTGCCTTTGAATTCGGAATCAAAATAGCGGAAGTATTAGCTGGATCTGAAAAGGCTTCCGAGGTAGCCAAAGGCATGTTGTTGAATTAAAATTGCATACTTTCTTAATAATTTACATCATAATAAAACTAAATATTATTTAAAGTTAAAAATAGTCTTTTTCTATATGCAAGCGTTAATGACAAATTTCAAGAGTAGGAGGAAATCAGGAGACAAAAATAAATGGCTTGTTATAATAATACTGAATACCAAATAACACTGAATAAATAGGCAATTGCATAATTTTCATCAAATCTAAATTTTTAAATCTGTAACGTTTCAACGTTTAACTTCATCATTTGTATTTTTCGCTTAAAGAAATCAACAAAACAATTGTGGTTATCAATGAAATGAAATTGAGTTCATTACCAGCTGCAAACTAATTTTTTTACGTAAATATTAAAACTGGAAGTTATTCTAAATGCAAATAATAAACACATATGTTTATAGGAGTAAATTTGACAGCAGAACTTAAGAACTTAATTTATAGAACCATTTTAACAAACCTTGAGTTTTTTTTTTCGTAATTCCTTAAGCAAATATATAAATATCGTATATTTAATTCTTGTATTTTATAGCTTATGATTTATTGTATAAAGTATATAATATGTATAAATTATTACATAGATAAAATGTTATCTATATATATATTGTTAATGTTATTTTTCGCTCTGATATACTCAGCTTCGAATATTTAACATAATTTTTCAGTAATTTTTTCTTTTATTGAAATATTTAAATCGTATAATTTTCCATGAAAAACAAGTTTCTTATTATTTTTTAATTAAAATTAGATTAAAAAAATATACTAAATCAGTTCATTCTGATAAAATATACAATTGAATTCATTTTGCTACATTTTAATGCAAAAAATAAAAATTATAAAAAAAAAATATTTATAAACAAGAACTTTACAAATCTAAATTTAAAATAGTACTTAAGAAGACGAACCGACTATAATACGAAGAAAACTTTACAACGTTTGTTTAGAAAGCAGCAATGTTTAATGAACAGCAATTTTTTCATTAAAAATTAATATAAAATATTTTTGTTTGAATATGACTTACATGACTAAAAACTGCAAAACTTCATATTAAAAACGAAGAAAATCTATTATTGATTATAATTTTATCAATTTAATCTGTATTTTTATAAATAGCTCGTTATTGAACAAATAAAAGATTTCCTTTTAGTCTATAAAATTTTTTTTTATAGTTATTAGACACATTATCAAAAAAAAAAAAAGATACTAATAAACGCAATGTAAATGATTTCTAGTGCTTTTAGTAGAAAAAACTGCAAATCACTGAATTAGGATTAAAGAATATAAATTCAGACCTTTGGATAAAGAGATGAAGTTGTTGGTTGATTTCACAGTTTGTTATAATAAAAGGATTTTGCTTTTTTTCTATTCGTTATAAATAAATAAAATAATAGAAAAAATACGGAACTTATAAACTATATATTATTGGCATTGTATAAAGAAGGCAGGGTATAGGAAAAAAAAATTATGCGTAAATTGCCGTTAAATATGGGATGTGGATGACAGTTTTGTTAAATAACATTATATAGTTAAATATTGTTATGCTATAAATAAGTATCTAAACTGTTAATATAACAGCCTTTTTGTTTGTAAGCAGTGGAACATAGTTTCGTTGTTGAGTTGTTGGAGGTAATAGAAGTAAAAAAGCAAAAATCCTTTTATTTTCCTTCATTGATAAGTAATCATTAAAATGTGTAATCAATTAAACGTCTAGATGATAGCAAAGAAATCCAAAGATTAAAAAAGTTGCATGTTCGTGGCCTACCCTTCAGAAAGTAAAATGAAAATGATAATATGATGAAATTATATAAGAATTGTTACATACAAATTTGTATTTTTTATTTGAGTTGAATTAGAACTCAAGACATGTTATTCTAAGAATTATGTAATTTGCCTTAAATTATGTAAAATAGATTGTAAATAAAATTTTGAAAAATAAAAAAAAATTCATAAATAGTTTTTATTATTATACTTTCTTTTTTGACATATTCAAATTATGAAATTTGTTTTTTTTTTTAATTTAAACCAAATAGAATACATATTTCTAAATCAGTTATTTGTATTTGTGTATTTGTAAATTGCTGACTAAATGTATAACCAACCGCAAAGACATTCCTATTCGAAATGGCTACTGAGGTAAAAGCATTAAAAGTAGTATGTATATAGCGGATGACTACAGCTCTCGCTTAATTTTTCTTTTAGATTATCCAACAAACTAAATTCGCTATAAGGTATAAACTAACATTGATTTAATGTTCGAATAACATACATTTGATGTTTTACATGAAAATGTAAAAGAAAAACAAAACACGAATGCAGTAGACTGATTTTATTCTCCTATAAGAAATTTCAAAATTTTCTTATTCATTACAAAAATTAAATGGTTAGTAATTTGATGTTGAAGTTGATACACATTTTTTTTTACTAGATTTTGTCAGCAATAATGTAATGAAATATTTCTTGGTTGGTTGTTGTTTGCTTATAAATACATTATGATTTTATGTATAAATGAATTAACTTTGTGTGCATTTTGTATGTTCGTTTTTATGTATTAAATTTCATTTTTGCAAATTTAAAGTTTTAAATACATTTTATTTTATTTTAAATCATATATAATTAATATTGTTTTGTATTCGGTTCATTTGTGATTTTTTATAAATAATAATTTACTTGAAATATCACCTCAAATGTGGTTATTACTCCAACTGTTGGTTGATTTCTACGGATTAATCCGGTCTATCAATTTATATATGCATTAGAGCTTTCACACTTCTATTGTAGGGAGCCTTAGAATCGATTTAATTGCTATTAATTTATATTTCATAACACAAATTTAGTTTATAATTCTTACATAAATATAAATTATTTTGGAGTAGCAGTGCTTATTTTTTTATTGAATTATTTAATTTTTGTTAATTAATGGTAGTGGTTGTTGACTTATAGTGTTTGATGTCATTATTGTAATTTAGGATAAATACGACACAACGTTAACGAAAAACCACATCGTTGAAAATGTCCATCGTGTGTTTTAGACATATACACGGCTAACATTGTTGCTAGTATAGGCAATATGTGCTATTTCGTTATTATCAAATGCATTGCGCTCTTTTCTATTGCATCGATGCCAAACTAGCGGAATTACTAATATGTGATGATGTGCCCAATGTAGAGGCCATATCTTGGTAACTGAACTGTAAAACAAAAAAGTATCTAAATATGCAATACCATTTTTATACTGTTACAATACTGTTGACCTATACCTGTGGAAAATGTGGCTCCTCCGCTATTGAACCCAAAGGGCAAGCGGGATCAGGAGGTGTGAGTTCAACACTTTCACCAGTAAATTCTGTATCAAAATAACGTGTATCAGTATCCGACGTAACTTGAGGTTTAAATGGCGGTTCAATCTAAATAATGAAAAATTTGTGTTAATATTGTTTCTTTTATACATACATATATAGTTTTCTAAGGACTTGCCTTTTTTTGAACTAAATCCGTCCAATTAATGCTTGCAAAAAATGGATGTACTTCAATTTCTTTAACGTCACCTGGTCCGCCACCTAAACGCCTTTTTGGATCTTTAGCCAAAAGACCTGCCAGCAGACTCTTGGCTTCATCAGAAATCGTACGGGGAAATTTAACCTCTTCCATCAGAATTAACGTAAAAAGTACATCATGATCACGGTTATAGAATGGAAGACGTCCACATATCTTATAGTAAAAGAAATTGTTAATAAAATTTTACGTTAAAAATTAAGACGAGCAGAATTCTTACCATTTCATACATTACAACACCAGTACCCCACCAGTCAACGGCACGACCATAATCATTATCCTCTAATACTTCCGGAGCTAAATATTCAGGCGTGCCACAGAAGGTTTTCGTCGTACGGCCATAAGTTATATCTTCTTTGCATAAGCCAAAATCTGCAATTTTTATGTGGCCATCCTTGTCTAACAGAAGATTTTCGAGCTTAAGATCACGATATATAATGCTCTGCGAGTGTAAATATCCAAGTGCTGATATAATTTCTGCCCCATAAAATCGTGTTCGCTCCTCAGGAAAAATTCTTTCCCGGCTTAAATGAAAGAATAATTCACCACCATTCACATATTGCATCACAAAGCACAGGCGGTCATTCGTTTGGAAGGAATATTTTAAAGACTATAAGCAAAAAAGGAACTCATTCAATTGAAAAATAACAAAATAACAACAATATAACAATAATAATAATAATTTATTGTCATTACAACAAATTGCTTGTCACTATATATACATACTATTAAAAATGGGTGATTTGTTGATTGTAAAACTCGACTCTCTGTGATTGTGTGGGCAACTTCGTCCTTCTGTATTATGACTTCTTTTTTAAGAATTTTAATGGCGTATAATTTCTCAGTCGCCTTTTCACGACACAAAATCACTTTACCAAATGTTCCCTTGCCCAAAACTTTTAAAAATTCAAAATTTTCTAAAGTCTTCAAGTATGGTAAAAAGTACAAAACATAAATAAGTAATCCATTAATCGTTATTATTATTAGTTTATTAATTATGTACAACTAACCACTTTCTTTACTCCTCCACTGCTTCGGGTTGAGGTGCCCGTTACAGAAAATTTTTCACATAACTCATTTTCAGCTATAGAAGCCATATCGACATCTGTCATATCAGTATTATCTGTAGTGCACATTGCAGTTTCTCCAATTTCACTTAAGCTGCTTGCCACGGTCCTATAGAAAATGTTACAAGATTTTACGCATGATTACTTCAGAATTGAATTTATATATAAAAATATTTAGTTTATAAATTACCTTATGGCTTCTGTCCATTCCTGTCTTTCTCGTTCAGTATCAACAGAAAATGTACGTTCAACAACTGATGTCCACTGAAGACCACGTATAATAAACGTAAACGGCCTTGGCCGATCAACAGTCATAATTTGGCAACCTTTTATTGTAAAATCATTTAAAGGTCTTTCATGAGGACCATTCTCATTTGGTTTTACTCGCCATCCATGTAAAGTACCATCACTTCGCAATATAAAGTAACGAGATCGCCATGTCTTAATATGTTCTCCTCGTTTTTGTAACCATCCTTCTTTAACGATTGTAGCATTTGAATGACTACCCCCAGCTTCATTTGAAGCAGGCAAAGATCCGATATCTGACATGGCTACTTTTGGAAATTTGTGTGTATAGTTTAAGGAAATGGAGGACTGTTGAAGCTGTTGTGATAAGTTTAGGTTGCTTGCTGTATTTTGAATGTTTTGATTGCTGTTGTTACCAAAACTACTAAAAGGGCTTGTGAAAGAGAAAGCAGCAAAACTAGACCCTAATAAGCCAGCTGAGGATGAGGTAGACCCGGGGCTAGCAGCTGATGTGGCTTTTTCACCGGCTGTTGCGACCACTGTTGATCTCCTCGGATTTGCAAAAGGTAGGTAATTCGTGATGAAGCCGTACACCTATTATAACCTTAAAGTTGTTACTGTCAGATTCACAGATATAATTTTTCCTGAAAATAAAACAAAAATTATAATATTGACAACTGCCGATTAATAAATATTTGTATAAATAATGCAGTGTAGTTTGCATTAGTAAATTCATTTCGTACAAACGCATTGTAGTTTACCTGAAAACATGTAGAAAACAAAAACTTCATGGTTTATACCGGATTCAAATAAATTTTTTTGTCTTGTTTTTCAATTTTGAAAAGAATTTTCAAATTGTCGGAGAAGCTCTTCCAGTCAGAAACGTATGGGGCATAATTTTTAAGGAATGGAATAGAGAGAGATTCCTTTCACCGATATCGTATATTTTGAGTTATTTCTTCCTTGACAACTTTTTGTGTTTTCTGTTAATTACAGACCAAGTTACCCCATTGACTTTAACCTTAACTCTTTTTGTTTTTTGGTTTTTGTCTTTGCTAGTTAAATTCGAATTACATACAGTGATGTGTGTGAAGTTAGCTACGAAAATTATATATTCTCTTTTTACAGTGAATCTTAAGTTAACAGAGACTGTTAAGTTGAAAATGTGGAAAAATTAATTAAGAAAATCTTAAATAAACACGATAAAGTTGAAAAAGGTGAGGTTTTCAGATCTAGTAGACTCACTATTGGGTCAGTTTTTGTGATGTTCGCATAACTCTTGCGTCCGAAGATATAGCCGATGAAGTTAATTCATTTATTGAAATAAGCAAAAGAAACGCTCTGTGTATATCGAGCTAAATCAGATAAAAATGGACTTGTAGGATAAATAGACGTAGTCTCGGATAGCCATTGTATTAAGAATTCAAATACAGGTTTCCTTATCGTCGGGCGTTAATTGGGACCGGAGATACAGGCGAATAAGCTAACTTTATGTCAAATTTAAAAATGCTCTATATAAAGCGGTCAAAATCGGATAAAAAAATGGGCTATTAGAGGCAGTGGACCTGGTGGGCTGTATAGACATATTATTAAGGATTCCAAAACAGTTTTCCTTAGGATCGAGCTTTACTTGGAACCGTCAAAGAGTCATAATAGTATAAAAAATGAAGTTGTTTGATAATTAAGTTAATAAATCTCATTAAGTTAATATATTACAGATCCAAAAAAACGTCGTATTTTCGAATGGGCATGCTACGGGAGTGCCAATTTGATTTCAGATATGGTACTTTCTGATTATGTCTCAAAGGGACTTAGTAGGAGATGCCCCACAATAACGGTAAGCCTGGACTTTGCGAATGCCTTTGACACTGCTTGGCAAGATGCCATAATTTATAAGATGTTGTCTTTCGGGCTTGACAGGGAAACATATAGAAAAACGGCTAATTTTCTCCGAAATCACACATTTAATGTAAGGACGGGCGACATGCTATCGGAGGAGAAGGGTCTAAAGCCGCTGATGCAACCCAGTGGGATTTTTAGAAGACCCCCTTCCAGTTGATTTATGAGAGGTTAAACTTCGGGAGAATAGATGTATTTCTGATGAGGACGGCCATTACTTACCTTGAGCACTCATCTAACTTGCAGAATAGTATGCTGGGAAATTGTTTTGCACATTCCTATGACATCGAAGGGGACAGGAGCTAAAAATATTTCTCGCCGATAACCCTATTGGCCTTTGAGGGACGCTGAACTACATTACAGGGACAGCTATTATTTGACCATAGCAGAGTGAACAGTTTTAACATAATGGAACTAGTGTACAATACTGCACAGTAGGGATATTTGGTACTGGCTTAATATAGCTTAATTTATAAAAAGAATGTGATGACCTTGATTGTTACATTTATTTGTTAAATAATTTTAATCTATGTTTTAAATTAGGCTTTAGGTTAGTAAATAAGTATTGACTAGTGTTTAAGTACAAGAAAAGAGACATTATTTTATCTCCTTTTTCACCTTTTTCAGGAATTTAATTGATGTTAGCTTTTAAATGATTGTCTGCAGAATTCTGCAATTTTACTTCCTTAGTTGATACATACACCTACATACATAATTGGCCATTACAACCCTTCAATGAGGAGTACGGCCTAGCTTCTCACAACACTTATATTGTGTGTGTTAATTTTATACATGAGTGGCGGGACCTACAGTTTAAAGTTGATAAGCCTATGTAATGTACAAGTTACGTATAAGATAATTACTATTTATGAATGTAGATGTAATTTTATGGCTAATAAATATGAAATGAAATGAAAGTTGTATTTTTCGCAAATTGTATTACTTTCGCGATGACTTGCATTTTTTAGGTTGACAACTTGCATTTTTTAGATCGATGACTTGCATTTTTTGGTCTATGACTTGCTTTTTTTTTTTGGTTGTTAAATGAATTGCATTTTTTGAGTCGATGACCTGCATTTTTTTTAATGAGGAGTACGGCCTAGCTTCTCACAACACTTATATAGTGTGTGTTAATTTTATACATGAGTGGCGGGACCTACAGTTTAAAGTTGATAAGCCTATGTAATGTACAAGTTACGTATAAGATAATTACTATTTATGAATGTAGATGTAATTTTATGGCTAATAAATATGAAATGAAATGAAAGTTGTATTTTTCGCAAATTGTATTACTTTCGCGATGACTTGCATTTTTTAGGTTGACAACTTGCATTTTTTAGATCGATGACTTGCATTTTTTGGTCTATGACTTGCTTTTTTTTTTGGTTGTTAAATGAATTGCATTTTTTGGGTCGATGACCTGCATTTTTTTGGTTGATGACATACACTTTTTATCTTTCATTTTCTATTGTCACTAAACATAAATTATATACACTTGGAGTCTGAACGATAAATAATCCGAAATATTTTTTTTGTTTCACAACGATGTCAAATAATGCTATTGTAGGCCTCTAAGGCAAATTTCTTACAATTGTTAATCAACGTAGTGATGCCAAATTTTCATTGTCAACCGATTGTCCGTATATTGAAATATATGATGACAATATTTCAATATTAGAAAAGTTCAAAGCATCTTATTCATACTTATTATTTTTTATTATACTCTATAAGAACAATTCTAATAAAGAATAAAATATTGATTTGAAATTCGCATATATATTCATTCGCATAATATATTTAATATATTAATATATATACATATATAGTATAATATATATATATATATAATTATATATATATATATATATTATATATCATATATATATATGTATATATATATATATATATATATATATATATTGTATGTAGGAGATGAATAAAACATAGGAGAGTACATCGAAAAGAATTGTTTTGTGTAACTTTTATAAAACAAAAACATAGGGAAAATTCGTCAAGTAGTGTACAAACATCGAAATCGATTCACAGACGATAAAAATAAATTTTAAAACAAACGAAAATTCGAATGGTAGCAAGCAGTAAAAGTGAAAAATAAAATACATGAAATCTGCGAAAGAATGTATTTCGTCTAGACAAAAGACAACAAGAGTGTATGATCATCGTTTGCTTACGATATTTGTTATTATTCGTTTTTAACTGTGTGAAATATGTAAAAAAAAAACCTTTGATGTTTATATTGTGACAAATACTGTTACTAAATATAAAGAAATAAATTAATTTTATATATGTAAAATATAAATAAAATATACACACGCATATATATATATATATATATATACATACATATATATATATATATATATATTTTACATCAAATTAAAATATGCATAATATATAAAAATAATATATACATACAAACGTTTACATATAAATAATATATAAACATACAAATAACATAGTATGTATTATTTATTTTATATTATTTTTTATTTATTTATTTATTTTATTTAATTATTTACATATACTGATGATAGAAAAGGTGTATCTTGATTTTACACATAAGACAGTCCCTACACGTTACGATTAGTTGTACAACATGTTGAATCAACGGTTGGTCGTCTTCTTCACGCGTTCCGATTTTTCAACCAAATTCACTTATAAATGGTTATTGTGGCATCGGATTGGTCGTTGATTGAATGAAAATTAAAATTTTTTGATCTCCAACCAACCGATGATCGACCAACCAGAGATTCAACTTAACAATTGTTTGTACAAAGTAATAAAGTTGTACAGCCTAAAAAAGCTGCATTTAGATGCGAACTGCCAGAAAGTTCTAAAAATTAAATATCATAACAAATCGGGATACGCCTTTCTAATAAGAGCGATTACCTTCTTGACAGTGATTTATTTTACACATAAATATCTTAATCCTTGCGAAAAAGAAGCAATCATTGCAAATAAAATAAGAAACTAAGCTTTCTTTGGGAAAAGTAAGAACATTCTCTGATTTAATTTTATGAAAGTGAAACTGCCAAAAATTTTTCGCAACACATTAAAAATGCCAGACGAAGTCATAACGTTTACATATTTAAAGATATTTGATTTTACTTATTCGTTTTAGTTCAAAGAAAAAACGCAGTAAAAACGCATTAAAAACGCATTCTAGCAAACAAAAGATTGTCTAATACTAAGAAATAACTTCAAATACATAGGCTAAATAGGAAAATGGATGCAAAACAAGCGGCAGTAAATCAAAAGGCTATATTTTAAGAGGCCAAAAATAATTTGTTTGGTTCGGACAATAAACAATTTTAGCGTAGACTAAATTATACCGGAAATAATTCAAATCCACTATGAAGACTGTATGTAAACTATGTGGAAGATCTTCACATCAAAATTTAAGTCACACACTTGCTCTTAATTTTCTTTGGTCACAATATTTAAACTCAGTACACTAACCTTATTAGCAAGAATATTCGCTTCCTTGTTACCGAGCACTAGTTACTCAAGTAATGTACACCAATCCATACCCGGATTAATACTTAATAGCCTTTTTATATTCTAGAATGGATCTTAAACTAGCATTCAGTGATTGCGCTTATTGTCATCTGACTACCAGTGAAAATATTAAAATTCTTGTATATCAATACAATCCGGCTAATATAACACACACGGCAAACAGTAAAAAATTACAAATTGAAATTACAAAGATTTATGGGAAAATTTGAGTGAAAATATCCCGATGCGAATGTATTTATTGAGTTTAGAGGAAATTAATGAGTTTTTAGTGCAAACATGATGTGAAAATTTACAGAAATATGTATGTAGAACATTTTCAAAATATTGTTTATGTCTTCTAACGGACAAAAATCAAAAAAAAAAAAATTAGGAAACCTGGTAAAATATTTTAGTAAAATATTAATGTACACAGTTAATAATATTATTTATTTTAAATAAAAAAAACATATCAATATAATTTCAAAAATAAAAGGGTTGCCACTTGTCTGATTTTAGTAAAACAATTGAAACTTTTCTGCTTCTGCCAGAAATACGACTAGAAACAAAAGAGGTATATAAGAAATCAATAAAAAGTAACACTATGAATACCGTTATTTAATGGTTTTAACTTTTGTGAAAATTGTTATCGTTTTTTTTTTAAATTGATTTTCAAAAATGCGACAGTAAATGTTAGTGAAGAGACAGAAATAAGAATAATGGAGGTTTTAATCTTGGATGCACATAAGTAAAAATAAATTTTTTGGAGGCCAAAAACAGTTATCTTTATAATAGTTGTGCAAGATACAGAGCCTATGAAGCGCGATTTACACATATTTTCCAAACAAAGTTGAATTGATTTGTCTGTATGAATAACACAAAATTTGAATTTGCTATAAGAATGTCGAATGCCAGCTTTGGTTTTACGAAAAAAAAATTTTCGAACTGAAATGCGCTGAAAAAAGCTCTCAGAAACAAATGATGACAAATTAGGTGAATCCAGCTTAAAAGTAGTTTACAATAGGAAAAAGGGTACAGAGAGCCAAAAAGTAAGTGACGTGAAAGTGAAGAAAAAAAGTCAAAAGTTTAAAATTACACAAAAAATTACGTTCCGACACATGATCGATACCTTAAGGCTGTAAATAAGTTTCCAAACTATTAGGCGAAGCGCAAACTATCTTCGAGTTGGTTGGTATCGTCCTGAGAAAAACAGCTTGCATTACAAAAAAAAAAAAAGCCGCATTGCTCCATGGGAGCAAAAAATTCAAATATGCGTTCAAACACATTAAAAAATGTAAATATGAAAAAGGGGAATTACTGAAATTTATGTAAAAGAAATTATAGATATTAATATTCGGGAAATATTTATTTAAAAAAAATAAATGATTTATCACAAAAAAGTTTATTTATTTGCAAATAATAAAGTATATTCTATTTACTACGATCTAAGAGACAACAAAATTATGCTCGCTTGAGTAGTAACTCTTCTTAGAATAGAACCTACGATCCTCACTCCGATAGACTAACACTTTACCCGATAAACTGCCAGGGCTCTAATGTGCTATTTCCGTAAAATGAATGTCTTATTGTATGGAAAACACAAACAACACCACCCAATAAAATAAATCAAATAAGTTATTTTTTTAATTATGAAGTACGGCAAGGCAATCTATAGATTATAATACGAGTTCACGAATTAAAATATAAAACACAAATACTTTGTTAGTGAATATATTTTGACCGCATCTGTGTGTAAACACAAACATTTACTTCTTATGTTACTATAAATTGTTACTATAAATTTAGCATAAGGCAAACAAATTTTTTTTATTTAGGGACATGAAGACTTCTATTATCTTCCTTTATCTTTTTTCCATGCATTCAAAATAAACTTGAACCAGCTTCGGTTTTGAAAGCTATTGATTTATACCATTCTAACTTACCTCATTTACAATATTTCCAAAATGCTTCTTTCACGTTGTTGCCACTGTGTGCATTGAGTACGGATGCAAAACGTTGCAGATAACACGTTTTTTCAACACTTTCGAGCAAATCTATTTATTACACAGAAATTCTTCCCAAAAAATCTCCTTATACTTATTTATTTTCAATCGCTTTTGAATATAATGAATTTGAAAAAAAATACTCGAGGTCGCACCTGTGAGACGTTAAACTTTTTTATTTATTGAAAAAATTGAGTACTTTCTGAAATTCATTACTTTTTAAGAACTCTTTCTGTACACAACACTAATGAAATTGCATTTATTGCCATTTTTTTTCTTTATTAAGCTTATTATCTTCGGTTTTACGCACAATGTCGTATGAGACGTTTCTACGCCTTCGTTTTCGCTTTATTTTTAAATATAAAACTAAGGCGTATTCCTGTTCTTGTTTTATTTTGCCACTAAAACCAATTTAAATATTAATATTTTATGGTTTTGATTAACACTTTTTCAATTAAAATTGTTAATTCTTCACAATCTATTAGCAAATCTGAACAAACACGGCGGCTATAAAAATATTATGTCGCCATTTTTATTTTTCACCGTACTGATTAAGCAGTGCTACCAAATCATCACGATTCACACTTGCATAAAAGAGTAGACTGGAACCTAATAATCCTGGTGAGTTAAATTGTAATTTAAATACAGCGTACGCTTAAATAAATATAGCAAATAATTATTATATGTATATCTTGTATCGTTGTTAACATAAAAAATGTCGATAGGGCAAAATTATTTTTAATAGTTTATAACGACTTTTAATTTATTAATTTACAATATAATTATTTAAGCTTTGGATAATTTAAAATATGTTTTGTATGTAAAACATACGAGCTGATAGCTACTAAAGTGCTCAACGTACGTCAAAAAATAAAATGTGACCAACTTTATGCGTTGAGCTAAGGTTTCATGTTCAATATTCTATTTAAATTTTTACACATATACTATCTCTCAAAATGCTAAGAAATTGACGTATGCTACACATAATTTCTTTCAATTTCAATTTTCTTGTGCGAAATGTATTCGTCAAGAAAACAACACAACAATAACAATAATTAACAATAAGAAAATTTCAAGAATTTGTTATGAGCGATATAAAGTTTTCGATAAATGTGAAAGAGTGCAAAGTACTTTGAATATGCAAAAGGTGTTGGTTTGTATTGGTTGGGGCAATTAAATCTTATAAATTTTAGTTTTTGAGATATGTCACTATTGAGGTGGTAAGTTTTTCAGTTTTTTATCAAAGATGTATTTTTTAATAAGCATTTGAACAACAGAAATAAGTTTAACCATTCACTGTGAGTCGAAGGGAAAAAGAAGAAGCAATGAAGAAATTTATTTCGCTATTGCACCACTGCAAAGATGGACGTTTAGTCCAATCGTTCTGATATAAAATATATTTTTGCAAAAATAAAGTTGAATTTCAAAGTGCTGATCTTTAAAGTAATAAGAAAAAACAGTTTGTAAATGAAAGTAAGCGTTTGTTTATATTGTTCACCAGTAATTATTTAAATATTGTATGAAATTTAAATCGTTTACATATTTTCTGTCCTTGTTTTCTTTGTTTCTCTTCCATTTTTGTGAATATTTTCTTCTCAGTGAAAAATCGAAGTTTTGTTTCGCGTCTGCTATTGAAACCTAAAATAGTTCAACAAACAGAATAATATGAGTCTTGCAAACGCAAATAGATTCAAATAAAATCAATAAATTCTATAAAAATATAAAATTTAATAAAAAATTTTCGTTAATTATCAATTAAAGTGTAAGTGGGCGTTGTAAAAACTGAAATAAGCAAAGCTGAGAGTTTTTCCTAATTTTGTCTGACTGAGTAAAATACAAAAAATAAAACAAGAAAAACGGTAAGTCGACGTCATTTTGTTTTTTCTTCTGTAAAAAAAACTGCATTTTCTTTCTATTTTACTTGGTGCGACATTCTAAGTAAATTCCATTACATTTATGCCATAATTGAATGCAAGAAGGGGGGGGTTGAAAGTGATTTTTTTTGGCAAAATTACAATAATAGTAATAAACCACTGCTGACAAAAAGGGAGCAAAACTTAAGCATACATAAGAAAAGTTATAAATATAAACTATGTTACAAATATAATTTGTGGGTCCAGTCATGCTGTTCCCCTGTTTTCCTTGTGGACTTATTTTAAGAGTTTTTTACCGCATTATAAACCACAGTAAACTCATTTCACAAATATAAAATGTTTTGAAACACAAAATGTAAAGTTGTTTGTGTTTTAGAGCGAATATTTATGCCGTTAAATTCAATTTGGAAAGAGAGAATGATCGCGCAAAGAGAAAGAAGGAATGAGTAATTGCGCAAAAATATACGTCGATACAAAACCAGGGATGTTTTTCCCACAATGGCTGGAGTTTATAAATATGCTTTCAAAAAAAAGATGGGCATTAAACATAGCAGTGAAATTTTTCTTATAGGTGCCTAAAATTTGAATCTTGTATTTTAAGGATAAAACAGACAAAGTACAAACACATTTTATCATGCCTAATGTAATGAGTGAGGACTGTAATAACAAAGTTAAACTACACTCCTTGTAACTTCGATTATAGAAAATGGTTATAAGCTAACTTCTCGGACAGATTGGATTCCAACTCAAAAAGCCTTATTTATTCAACTCACTTTAGAAGCAGAAAATGTATATTATGTTTTTAAGTAATTGTTTGTGCTTTGTTTATTCACACATATTTCAGTTAGTTAACGAATTATAACAACAAAATAAGAGTGTCTATATTGCTGGATTTGATAGTCAATCTTTGAAGTTTCATTTGACAAATATTCCTAAGTTTAATATTCAATAAGTTTATGAACAAAACGGATAAATAGAATTCTTTTTTATTGTTTTTATGGTGTATATATCAATGTGTGATGTGATGTGAGTTCACTTAAAATCAACAAAGCATAAAACTATTAATTCTCAAAGTAATTTTGCATTTGGTCTTTAAAATTTTAAGCTTGATTGCACTTACCTAAAATTTAGCTAGTAATATATGATTTTTATGTTATGATGTGGATAGGTTCTATATAGTATATGACAGTTGAATACCAAAAATGGAATTTTTAATTTTTTTATTTTTTTTATTTTTGTATTTGTCATTTTTTTTTTTACATTTATAAATTGGATCTTGAAAATATAAAAGTAAAGAAGTAATAGCCGCGTTTCCGCAAATACAGAAAACAAGAATTAACCAAACTTAATCAATTAATATATAGACAAATTGCTAAAATGACGGAAGATACAGAATACAAAAAATTACCAGTTGAAGAGCGATGTGTCCATAAACTGTGGAAAGCACGAGTAGACGGGTACGAGGAAGCAGCGAAAATTTTCCGTGAAATAGATGATGAAAAGTCGCCGGAGTGGATGAAATTTGTTGGTCTAATCAAGAAGATGGTAGTAGATTCAAATGCTATGGCCCAAGAAAAGGGTCTTGAAGCCGCTTTAATTTTTGTTGAAAATTGTGGTCATGCTGGGAAAACGGTTGGAGACGTAATGTCAGGCATTGTGCAAAAATGTATTGCTGCCCCGAAAACAAAAACTAAAGAACTTTCGGTACAAGTCACTCTTATGTATATTGAAATAGAGAAACAAGAAGCTGTTGTAGAAGAGCTTATCAAAGGTATGGAACATAAAAATCCTAAAATCGTTGCGGCATGTATATCAGCCACTGCATTGGCGTTAAAAGAATTTGGTAGTAAAGTAATTAATGTAAAGCCGCTTGTTAAAAAACTAGCTCCTTTAATGAGCGAAAGGGATAAGGCGGTACGCGATGAAGGAAAGCAATTGGCAATAGAATTGTACAGGTGTGTACTCAAGTGCATGTTATGAGGAATAAAGACAATTGTTAACTGTGTTTATCTTTTAGATGGATTGGTCCAGCTATGAAACAGCAGCTGTCATCGCTTCCCCAAGTCACAGTTAAAGAGCTTGAAGATGAATTTGATAAACTGAAAGGAGAAAAAGCGGAACCGACCCGCTACTTAAAATCACAACAAGAAAAACAGCAACAAATGTCTGCTGCAGCAGCAGAAAACGATGATGGCACAAGTGGTAAGTTTACTTGTATATACATATTTACTACTTACTTAATTTTTTTAATAAATCAAAATGTTAAAATAGATGATTATGTTGATGCTGGTGGAGAAGAAATTGATCCAATGGATTTGATCGATCCAGTCGATATTCTATCCAAAATGCCAAAAGACTTCTACGAAAAGCTTGAAGAAAAAAAGTGGACTTTACGAAAGGAATCATTGGAAGCTTTAGAAAAACTTTTAACGGAAAATCCAAAACTAGAGAGTGGAGATTATGGACCATTGGTAACATCTTTAAAGAAAGTTATCTCCAAGGACACTAATGTAGTTTTGGTAGCGATGGCAGGCAAGTGTCTTGCAATGTTGGCCAAAGGTTTAGGAAAACGGTTTTCCCCATATGCTATTGTAAGTAGTTTTTTATTTTTGAACATATTTTAGAAATAAATTTATTTTAAAATTTTATTTATAGGCATGCGTCCCAACGTTACTAGAAAAATTTAAAGAAAAGAAGGCCAATGTCGTAACTGCATTGCGTGAGGCTATGGATGCTATTTATCCGTCTACAAATTTGGAAGCTATGCAGGAACATATTGTCGAATCTTTGGGAAATAAAAATCCCAGTGTTAAATCAGAGACAGCGTCCTTCTTAGCGAGAGCTTTTCAAAGGACTCAACCAACATCTATTAACAAAAAACTATTGAAACTTCTTATAACTTGTTTAATCAAAACTCTAAATGAACCAGATCCTACGGTTAGAGATTGTTCGGCGGAAGCTATTGGAACGCTTACCAAATTAATGGGAGAGAAACAAGTTAGTCCATTCCTTGTTGATATTGATGCTTTAAAAATGGCAAAGATAAAAGAATCTCAAGACAAAGCAGAAATAAAAGTTAAAATTTCTGGAATAAAAAAAGAGAGGCCTGTTACCGCTCCATCTACCAAACCAGTAGTTGCAGCTCCCCCAAAGAGTGGTTCTGGTGAGCCGAAACCTGCCTCTCGACCAGCCACAGCTGGTGCTAAAAAAGCTCCTATTAAAAAACCTGCCAGTAATACTGGCACCTCAAGTGGTCCTCCATTGTCAAAAAGTTCCAGTGCCAGTAAAGTCTTAACTACTGAACGTGACATGTCACCCGAAGAAGTCCAAGTGAAAGCAGATGAAATAATTCCTGCAAATATACTTTCTGGTTTAGTTGACTCCAATTGGAAAAATCGTTTGGCTGCTGTTGAAAGTTTTCAGCAACAGATCGGAGATTTTGATTCTAAAATGCCAGGTATTTCACAAGTTTTAGTTAAAAGTATAAGTTCTCGTAAGCCCGGATTAAAGGAAATGAATTTTCAAGTGTTAAAAATTAAGTTGGACATAATAAGAGTTATTTCCGAAACTTTTCCAATATCAACGACGACTATTGATGTTGTTATAAATGAGATAACAGAAAAACTAGCTGATGTTAAAAATGGAAATTCTGCTGCAGACGTTTTGACGGCATTTGCTGAAGCAACTAAACTTGATTACATAGTTGGCAAAGTGTTCGCGTTTGCATTTGAACAAAAGTCCCCCAAAGTGCAATCAGAAGCATTAAATTGGGTTAATAAAGCTATACTGGAGTTTGGTTTTCAGATTCAGCCGAAACTCCTTATTGAAGATGTCCGCAAAGCAGTACAAAGTACAAATCCAACAGTTCGCGTTGCTGCTATAGGTTTAGTAGGCACAATGTCCATGTATATGGGAAATACTCTAATGATGTTCTTTGACAATGAAAAACCGGCACTCAAGTCTCAAATACAAGCGGAGTTTGACAAGAATGTTGGCGAAAAACCTCCTAAACCTATTAGAGGTACAAAAAAATCGAATGCGAAACAGGCAGAAGAAAACTGTGATACTGACGGCGACCCATTAGATGATACAGATGATCAAGAACCAATGAATCTAGCCGATATGTTACCGAGGGTGGATATTTCTGGGCAAATTACAGAAGCGTTATTAAAGGAAATGTCGGACAAGGATTGGAAAGCAAGAAATGAAGGTCTTAACAAATTGCAAAGTATTATAAGTGAAGCAAAGCTAATAAAGCCCACCATTGGAGATTTAGCGCCTGCCTTAGCATTGCGGCTGGTAGACTCAAATGCTAAGATCGCACAAACAACAATGGCAATTTGCGAACAGTTAGCGAATGCAATGGGACCAGGCTGTAAGAATCACGTCAGGGTGTTGTTTCCTGGATTTTTGCATGCATTAGGAGATAGCAAAAGTTTCGTTAGGGCAGCGGCTTTAAGTTGTATTAATAGTTTCGGCGAAAAGGGGGGCTACAAAGAGTTTTTTGAAAATGAGATGATAGCTGATGCATTAAAGTCGGGTTCGCCCGCTTTAAAGTCTGAACTTTGGGCGTGGATAGCAGAAAGATTACCACAAATGACACCAAAAAGTATTCCTAAAGAGGAGTTAACTTCAATGATTCCACATTTATATGCCCACATATGTGATCGTAATGCCGATGTACGTAAAAATGCAAACGAAGCAGTTTTGGGTATTATGATTCATTTGGGCTTCGAGACTATGGTAAAAGCATTAGATAAACAAAAACCAGCATCAAAGAAAGATATCCAAGCAGCTCTAGACAAGGCACGACCAAATTTGCCGGTAAAACCGTTGCCTAAAGGCAAGCAGCAAGCCCCTATTTTGGAAGAACCGAAAAAGTCTATTAGAGGAGGTGGAGCTAGTGGTAGTTCAGGTATACAAAAACCAGGTGCTAACAAAAACGCCGCTAGTTCAAGAACTAGTAACACTTCATCATCCCGCAAAAAGGAGGAGGATGTTGATACCTCACCCTTATTGGCTGTCAATAATACTAAGAATCAAAGGTTAATAGACGAACAAAAAATGCGCGTTTTAAAGTGGACATTTACTACTCCGAGAGAAGAATTTATTGATTTATTACGAGAGCAGATGACTGCAGCAAATGTAAATAAAGGTTTAATGGCAAATATGTTTCATGATGATTTTAGGTAATGCCGCATTAAACTTACATAATGTATATGTTTCGATGTATTGTTTTATGTATTAATATTAATTTATATTATGTAGATATCATTTAAAAGTGATAGAATCGTTGATGGAAGATTTGCCCCAAAATCCAAAGGCATTAATTTGTAATTTGGATTTAATTTTAAAATGGCTATCCTTACGTTTTTATGATACCAACCCTTCAGTTTTAATTAAGGGTCTGGAGTATTTACAACAAGTGTTTTTGACTTTAGTTGAACACGAGTACATTCTAGCTGAAAATGAGGGAAGTGCTTTTATACCTCATTTGTTATTGAAGGTCAGTACAATGTGTAAATGAAACCGTAAAGTATGAAAATCAATTTTTTTTCTTTAGTTGGGTGATCCCAAAGATGCTGTACGAAATGGAGTTCGTGCTCTATTGAGACAGATTCTTTTGGTTTACCCATATACAAAGGTTTTTATGTATGTAATGGAAGGATTAAAATCAAAAAATGCTCGGCAACGTACTGAATGCTTAGATGAATTGGGATATTTAATTGAAAATTATGGGTTAGCAGTTTGTCAGCCATCTCAGCAAGTAGCATTAAAAGAAATTGCACGCCACATTTCTGATCGGGACAACAGTGTACGGAATGCTGCTCTCAACTGTGTCGTTCAGGCATACTTCTTAGCTGGAGATAAAATCTACAAACTAATTGGACAGCTGAACGATAAAGATCTCTCTATGCTGGATGAACGAATAAAACGCGCTAAAAAACCACAAAAGAAACCAATTGAAACCAATAATGTAGGAGCAAAACCGTCCTGTCAAATTGTACAACAAGATAGTATTGAAATTGATGACCCATCTACAAATGGGTGCGATGAACTGCCATTGCCTGAAGAACATGATCAAAGGTAATCCTTCTGGATATTCTTAAGTTTAATTTTCTTTTTAATATAACATTGATAAAAAGTTTGCTATATTATAGCTCTTTGTTGTGTATATTTGTTAAAAACTTTTATTTTTTGCTTTAGTTCTCTGTATGAAAAAAACGAAGCTAATAACGTTCCTCTGGCTGATAAAGAAGTTCGCGCTACATCGCTCATAAGACAAGCGTAAATTTTGTTTTCTTTCGTTATTTTTGTTCTGTCCTGTTATATAAAGAGTATATTGTCTATTTGTTATGCTTAATGTTTGTCATAAAATAGATTATTTCTGAAAACTTTGTTTAGACAATAGTAATGAATATCTCAGTGTTCGTTTTTTGAAAATTAGTGACCAAATATAAGGTGGTTATTATGTAATTTAAAAGAGTTCTTAAGAAAAACAAAAAACAAAATTTTTTTTAAGTGGTTGTGCACAATATTATTAAACAACATCATTTCGAAATAAGCAGCAATATTGTGTGAAATCATACACTTTTCGATTATTTTATTTGCTCACTAATATTATTGCATTTAAACATTCAGTAGAAACATATTGTACGCAGTTTGGCTTTGTTGTTCTTTGCGTCTGACTAGTTTTTAGCTACTAACGTAATCGTTACCTTTTCTCATTTAACATAGGACATTCGATCAACCTGCAGCAGCACCTGTAATTAGTATTACTCCGCAACACACACAGCCACCCAGGACTACAGGACCATTTGGTTTAGATCCTAATAAAATAGCTGAAATTGAAAAGGATTGGATAAGGGTGGATCAACTAGAACGTGTGGAAGTTCCACGAGTAGATATTTCATTGCTATTTGAACCAATAAAAGTTATAGCCACTAAGGATGGAGTAAAATATCCTCAAGAAAAGTTCGAACAGTTGCTGTCGCGATCGCGTTATATGCAACAAACACATACTACGCCACCTCCCCCATCTGCTGTAAGTGGTATGGTTAGCAACAATGGATCCCCATATCTAAGCCCCCAACAGCAACAACAGCAATTCAATACAGCTTCTCTATCAGCAAACAAGAATATTAATGATCCAAAGTATGTATATAAATTCTTGATATTTATGTATATATATATATATATATATATATATATATAATGTGTAATAATTAATTTTCAGTTTGGCAGATGTTTTGCCGAAACATGATCCCCATTTAATAAAAATTATAAAAGCCACTAGCAGCACAGATACTTTAAAAGCTCGAGCAGCTATAAATGAATTGAACGAAATAATTGATTCTCCTGAAAAGCAAGCAGTTTTAAAAGACTACGAAGAGATATTCATACAAAATGTGCTGGCACAGTTGAAGGTAAAAGCTACTTCATGAAAAGATTCCTTAACATATGTATATTAATTGGTCTTCTTTTTAGAACCTCTCACAAATTCCTATCACCGAATCTCTCGTAGTTTATCAACCATTGCTATCCATTTTATATTCATTTTTCCATTCGAAAATGTTGGGAAAAACATTGAGTGTTGCCTGTATTAAAAACCTAATGTCCGCATTACTTCATTTGTTAGCAGACCAAAAACTAAATACTGGTGACGATGGCCAATACAATAAAGTGATAAATGGAATTTGTTTAAAAGTTTTAGATAAATCAAATTTCACTAATATGAATTGGTAAGTGGTACAATTTATTACTAAATTAAATATTATTATATATAGGATATTAACTATATATAGGAAAAATTCTATCTATCGTTATATTTTTTAGCGCTTTGATTCGTTTACTGCGAGAAACATGTCCCGAGGCTGGTCTCCCTAAATTTACCGATTTATTGATGAAATGTATATGGCGTAATGTTAAGACACTGCCTGAAAGAAGCAATGAACTAAATTATGATGCTGTCATACTCGAGGTGCACGAATTTATGTTGGCTTTGCCAAGTTCTTGGTGGCAAACTAGACCGTCGGATACGCCGCTGAGAACAGTAAAAACTATTATACATAATATGGCAAAAGTAAAAGGTAATGCTATTCTGCAACACCTTAATCATATTCCTACGCATTCTGAACTGCACGCATATTTGATAAAAATTCTTAAGGTTTGTTGATAAAATGTAATATTTGGTTCGAATAAGATTTTTATTTCTAAACTTTTCGAATATAAGAATTTACAGAAAGAAGGCAATTTGCCTAGTTCTTCACCACAACGATCGGCTTCAGCCAAGGATTTGCAAACAAAACAAAGGATGTCAAATCAAGCTCACGAAACAATGTCCCAGATCTTTAAATTAATTTCTGACAAAGAAACGAAACAACAGGGTCTACAAAAGTTGTACGATTTTAAGGTATGAACGTAATATGTATGTATAATTAGTATGTATGTATATGCCTGCCAATCTGAAAATGTTTTAAACATTTTTATAACACTATTTATAAACATTTATAAAATGTTTTAGATAAAAAACCCAGAAATTGATGTATCTGCCTTTCTTAAAGGCGCCAGCCCAAGTTTTCAAAAATATATTGAAGAAGGTTTGGCAGAAATTCAACGCGCGGGTGGGACAACTGGAGATTGTATTTCCGCACAATTAGCTGATAATCGTCTTGGTAAGCAGTTAAGATTTTTCTTGTCACTTTTATAATTTTACACTTTTTATGTATATTTTCCACTCTGAAAACATTCGACTACAATTGAAAATTCCAAATATAATTTTTTAAATCGATTTCTTATTAACTAACCAACGCCCTCATTGTTACCACATGTTTACGCTGTTTCTATATACATATGTACATACATACGTGATTTCTTAATTTGTATCAAAAAATAAAGTATCACGATCTTCATATCTAACAGATGCTAATTATCAGAATCAGCACGCTTCAGCCATGGCTGACAATACAGGCGTTAAGCCAGATCCAGATTTTTGGATGGATCGATTAAATCAATTACGCGCCAAAGCTAATTTAGCTCCTCATAGAAATGCTGACGGAAGCATTGTAGCAAATTCTCATTTAATGATGATGGACAATAAAGTCATGGACGAAAATCTTAGTTTGAATACAATGAATGCCCAAAAAGTGTCTTTAATACGAAGAGAGGTGAGTAAATAAAAATAACATTGGATTACTACATATAAGTGTCAAACAAAAAAAATTTTATGTTATGCAGAAACCAGAAATGTCTCCAAATCGTCTACAACATATACAGGCCAAGTTGGCTCAGATAAAAAAGGAAAGTCATACTTAAATTTGCAAATGTTTCATATATTTTTATAGAATCCTGTTTAGTTGACTCAAATTCATCAGAAAATTGATATTATCTTTTCATTAAATTTGAATCAATGTTCCACTTACATTTTGCATTTGTCCTTAAAGAGTAGAACTGCTATTTATAATATTCATCCATTTATAACTCATTATTAATGTAAAATGAAGCAAGTACTTTATAAACACATTTATACATACAGATTTTAATGCTTACGAGAAATTCGAAAAGCAGCAAAAAAAAAACAGAAAGGGGAATAGAGTAACAGAAACCAAACAAACAAACAAAAGATAAATATGATCAAATAATGAAAACCTAATGTACATGCAAAAGTAAAGAAGAACAGTAAACATATTTATATTATTAACATGATTACATAAATGCAAACTTTATATAAAAAAAAAGTATGACATTTCAGATTAATTTAAACTAAATAATATAAAAATAAAAGCCTATTTTCTTACTTATTAGGTTCATAAACAAATAGTTACGGTACTCTTATTCTTTTTTTTTTATTATTAATATTATTATTAATTTATTATAAACAGTTTCTGCTTATCTATTTGAATTATTAACTGAAGTTAAATTTTTACCTTTTTAATGGGAGCCAAAAAGAGATATTAATATTCAATTTCTTTTTTGTGTGTTTCGCGTTTTTTTTTATGTATCATTATTTGTATGCAGCATTTGTTAACGTTATTTGCTAATTTATTAAGTTTTATTTCCATTAAAAATTCACATTATTTCTAAAAACTCGTCGTAATAGAGCATAATAATTTAGTTTTTAGTAAATATAAGTTAATTTTTCTTAAAAAAAAAGATCAATCAGTGAAACAAACTTATCCTTAAAAAATTACCAATTTCCTAAAAGTATATTTAAATAAAACATAAAAAATAAACGTAATAAAACTTCAGATGTGTTTAATTTCATTCGAATATATATATTTAACGGTTAATGATCTACAACAAATTAACAATTTGTTTGTTAACAATAAGCAAAAAGCAGTTTTATTTGTAGTAATCTACATGCATTATATTTTTGCTAATAGACGCTTTACACAAAAATATATTACGTTACGTTACGTTACGTTACGTTACGTTACATTACATTACGTTACATTACATTACGTTACAACAAGAGGTCTATATAGTAGTCAACAATTGTTCGTTTACATTTTCGTCGACAATATTGTTAAAATTTTTTTCATCATCTACGCTATCCTTTGAATCTTTTTGTTTAAGTTTTTGATGCTCTAATCGAGACGATATTGTAGCAACGCGAACAGCTGCTTTGAATCCAACCTTAGCTTTCATTTTTGCCAATTTAGTTTTCCAATTTTCATCTCTTGATGGTAGAGCACTTAGCCAGTCAACCATTGAATCATTTTTAGGATCGACAATTGCTAAAGACGACATACAGCCATCAACTGTACCCAACACTATGCAGCGACCGTCTTTTGTGCTCTTTATGGCTGTCAATTCTGCTTGTAGACGGTAATTGGCAATCATTTCCGTATCAGAAGTGCGAAACACACGAATGGTTTTTCGTCCACTGTGATAGTAGCAGACATATTCATCATTTTCCGTAAATATACAAATAACCGAGAATACTCCTTCGGCTACTTTAGGTATAAATGTTTTAACCGTAATGCCTTTACGAAGTTCTAACATTTCCAATCCACCTCTCGATGGAGCGTAAATGCCATATTTGCCATCTTTAGTGATACTGCCGCCCCACTTCGGTATTGAACGTACATGCTTCTTTGTTTTTATATCCATAATACTGCCTTTTTCGCTATTTATAACTGCTACTTGAGTGGCCTTGTGCGGCATAGGCACCAATGTTATAATTTCCTTAATAGAGCATGCTTTTAAAAGAACTTTCGAAATAAAAGTTCCGTTTGTAGCGTTGTAGACAGCGAGACAATCTTTATTTGCCTTATCGACACTGCATACAATAATATAAGTGCCGTCAGAAGATATTACAGCTTGCCGAAAAGGCAGACCGGGAATCATTCGAATAGGAAATTCAAAGCGGAATAAAGTTGAGCCCTCTGAAATGGTATTTCTTATATTTAAAACAAACAAAATTATATGTTCAGTGCAATAAATCAGTTAAATTATTTTTAAATAAATTTAAATTTAATAAATTATCAGTTAGATTAACATTACCTGGCACTGCTCTTACTATTGTTATAGCCACTAAGCGATTGACATCCTCTAGTTCTCTGATGTCTTTCTGATTTATATTTGGACACGACACTGTCATTACTTTGTAACCTGAATCAATATAAGTTATTTGTTGTATTCCAGGCTGATCTTCTCTGTATATAACTTGTTCAGAGACTCGATTCCATATTAAAAATTTTCCCGTTTCCGATGAGATTATATATCGACCGTCAGGAGTAATTTCAGCATGTGTTACAATAGCTCCCAGAGGACTGTCTGCTAATTTTGTTATTAATCGGCCTGTTCGAGTTTCCCACACTCCGACACAACTTCGTGTCACAGTTACAGCCAAATCAACTTCGGATAAGCTGAATTGGATTTAAATTTAATATTACAATATTATAATCTGCATTTAAGTACCCACCTTATACTGTCAATTTGCAATTCGTGACGGTCGATTACATGAACTTTTTCAAAAATGTTGTTAATGTTCCACACTTTAACTGAACGGTCAATCGATGAAGTGACTACATTATTCCAGTTTCCAATCGTTAATGCCTCAAGTTGTATAATTCGACCAAAATGAGCGTCTAACACTTTGGCCAATTGCAAGGACTGTAAACACCATATGTATAGATTCTTTCGGACTCCTGCAACTGCATAGTCTAATTTGGAACTTGTCATTATTGAGTTCGATTGCATTATTTTTGTTGTAATATTTCTTACGCCATGAGGTAATGCTAGATACATAGATTTATTACTTAATCTATTGCAATCCTGATCACCAAAGTCCCATATGACAAATCCCTTTCCTGCTGTACCCAATAGCATACGATCATTCTGATCTAATCGCAATTGTAATAACATTTCTTTGTCGTCGTTCTCAAAACGTGGCAGACTTTCTTCAAAAATCCATTCAATCGATGAACTATCCGTTAAATTCTCAAATCGAAAAACACTCACTTCATAATTTTCCTCATTTACACATCCATAAAGCTTGCTTCGGTCTTTATTGAAGACTAATGCACTAAAAAAATATAGTGATGGTGTACACATTTCGCCTCTATATGAATCGAATTTTAAACGAGTTTCGTTTATAGAGCCTGACCAAAAAATTTGATTGTAATCTCGTGACGTATAAAATTCAATGTTTAATATTTCCCATCCCTTGCAATTTGTTGACGTTGTACATATTTCCACTAGGTTTCCTCGCATATCAAATTGAGCCCATTTTAATTTACAACTTATAAACAGCCTAAAAATTAACAATAATTATTATTTTATTCGAAATTGTGTTGTAAAGAAATTACGAGTGATTTAGTAAATAAATACTACTAATCGGGCCATCACATTCGTCGAAAGGTGAATTTATAATAACGAACTCACTCGATAACATGTTTAAAAGAACTGTTTGGTTATTGTTCGAATACGCGGCAGCCCATTTGTTGTCTGGGCTCAGTACTAACTGTTGCATTATACCTTCAATTCCTGGATTAACGTCTCGCGTTAGATCAGACGTTGACAAATCGAATGTTATAAAATGAGTTGAAATAGAAACCATATAACGCATGTCACTGGTAAGGCAAAAAGCGAAAACAGCAAATTGGTGACCTTCCAAGGAGTACTGCAAAAAAAAAAGCGAAATTAATTGTGATGGTCAAATAGCTTAAAAATCCTAAACCTTTAAAGGGCCGCCTGGTGTGTGAAGGCAATGGTTAACGGGTACCAGTGCACAATCTTTTGGACCACATTGATCGCTAGCTCTCAATAACATTTTGATATTTCTATTTCCTCCGATTTCCGGCAATAACCTTCCTATTAACTGTGGAGCCAACATATTTGGATATACGGCCAATATTGCGCCACCTAAACGTAAAGCATCGGCCACTAGCATTAGTTCACGTTTTGCTTCTTTATCGTCTGTGTTCGACGAAGCATCTTCGAAATCAGCCAAAACTGCTTGCAGTGGACAGCTGGACAATTTCGCATGTAACCACTCGTAATTAAAAAGAACATGCTCAAACAAATCTTTAAAACGTCGCGATCGAACAAAATGAAACGGCAATTCTCCAAACTATAGTAAACGATACAAAACAAATTACTTTTTGTTTCGGAACTAAAGCGTATAAAGAAAGTTTGTTTTTTTTTGATCGGAGTAATAAACAAAAGAAATTATAAAACAATCAATTCGTTTAAAGACTTTCTCTTTTTTTTTTTAATCACGACATAAAATAATTTTACCTTTCTAAGATTGTATCTCTTTGAGCTGCCATCTTTACTTGTAAAAACCAAGGGCTGTATTGGAACTTTTCGATCTGCTGAACCCTCTTTTTCAGTTAAACCAAAGCGATGCCTTTGTATTTCAGTAAATTTGAATGGTTTGGGAACTCCACCACCCCAAATGCCAAGATAATAGTCTGCAATCATAGAATGGAAATACATTGCCATGTTCATATTTTTAAAATATCGTTCTTTTGCGGTGTCTCGAAATTGTCTGTGATACCAGTTCATAACATTAACTCCATCCGCTTCACGTTCGCTGAGATAATTGGGCAAATCATTTCGTATACGAGTCCATAGCAAAGGCGGAATTCGTCTAACGGGTGGTAGATGGTATTGATAGACATCGTCCAGGACCTTATCGTCCAATGATATTAAATCTTCTAATTCGCTTTCTGACAAGCCCGACTTCGAAGCGGTAATGTAAGCTAAGGCATGAAAGACTAAGATGCGACCATGTTGCTTTTCGATTCTTTCGAACAACATCATAATCGAGTCCATAACATTGTTAGCCAAGTGAGTTTCTTGGGGCCGGGTATAGCTACGCCAACGACATATTTCAGCGAATACTAATTTCACGAAGATTGGTAGAGAACACTTGCTGATGGCATTAGCCACCAGACGCCACTGATAATTATTAAGATCTCTGCATGCTGTTTTCATCCACATCTTAATCACATTCATCGCCAAGTCTTCACCTAAAGCTGTTACCTCGATAAAATTCTCGTCAACATCAATCATTTTGCGTAGAACATGATATTCCTGAGATACAATCGGATTGTTTTCCTCCTTTGCGCATGATATAATTATCTGACATAGAAAAGAACGTTTTGTTTTTTTAAGTAAGAAACTTTACCAGCTACTGTCTGCCTATTTATCAATAATCACACAATAAACAATTGTTTGTGTACCATTGCAGTTATAAATATAGGCACTGAGTACAAAAAGATAAAAATGGTTTACCTTACCTTGCAGTGTGCTGGCAATCGAGTGGGTATCCAAGAAACACTATTCGAGTCTTGAGTGCCAGTCAATTGATCAACGGAATCAAGATATAATGTTAATGGTTGATTCTCGTTAGCATATGTCAACAGTTGCTTAAAGTGTGCAGTTAAAGGTACTAAGTCATCGGGAATATTTTCAAAGGGCAACATATAGTTATAGGAGATCTATAATTTTGTAAGTAGCAAAGAGGCAAAGTGTTAAAACAGTAATTGCGTTTGATTTTATGTAGACTGCTTACTTGTTGACAAATGGAAATTAGCGTTGGTGTTAAGGCACTTGAGTCAGGGGTGGTTCCCAAAAATCGAATTATATTGATTGGTTTTTTGTCCGGAAACCATTCGGTTGCAACCAATGAAGCACTTTTGGCTAAAAGCGATGTTTTACCGCAACCTCCTTCGCCATAAAGGACAAGTGGTTTATCTGAATCTCCCAGCATATAACGCTTGATTTGTTCGAGACTTTCTTCGCGTCCATAAAACACCTTGACCGAATTGTTACAAGCGTGCAAATGCTGAAGGATTTCAGTGACTATCTGCCCTTGTGCACTGGAGTCTTCTTTGCGCATAGCTCTATCAACTAACTTTATAATATTTTTATAAAAGTGCGATATAAAGTGATTAAGGTATTCCTCGTGTGTTTCGATGTCAAGACCTTCGCGACCTATCCACTCTACCGTATACTTTTGTGAGTTACTCGCTTCAATCTTGGCTGGTAAACGATTATCTCTAAGATCGGCCAGAAGTTTCGCTGACTCGGTATCTAAACTTCGATTTATGATGTCAACAAAAAGCGATGCTTTTTTCAAGTTTTGCAGATTGATGTTGTTAATATAACGAACATACGAGAGGCAATGATTTTTAGTGTTCTTCACATTTAGTATTCCATTTATAACCTCGCGTTCAGTAACTAATTTCATTTAAATTAAAGTATTTTATAAATGTTATCGCCAACAAATATCGTAATAGTAATAGTATGTGCTGTCTTTATATCCTCCAGTTTTCGTATTGTTTTAATTTTTCTGACGATGTTACATGGAGGATATAAAATGATGAAATCTGTGAAAGTATTATATTAAATACTTGCCTGACATAAAATAATTATGTACAGCGTCTTTAGTCATTTTGCCATTGGCTCCTAGTGATGCAGCCGCCTTTCTTAGAAGCTTTTGCATTTTACCTAAAGTATCCCACCAGACAGCCTGGTCCTCAGCCTGTAACTTCGGTACACGTTTATTATTAAAATTTATTAAAATAGAAGAGATGGGCTGAAGAACAGAAACAGGTGGAACTGCATTGCTATCCTTCTTATACCACAAATCCAATAGAGCGCGATCCACTCCCATTGATGTTAGTTCTTCACAGATCAGTTGAAGTTCCGATGAAACAATATACGTGGGTATTGGGCGATATCCATATTTTTGACCAAGAAATACTACAAAGTTAGGGCCCATGGATAATCTTTGACAATTTTTAATTTCTCGCATACAAAGCTCCGTAGTCATGTGATCGTCTGTAGCCTCATCACGCACCCCCCAACGCATATCAACAACCTGTTTATCGAAAGCGAACTAAGTACAAATACTGTAAATCGGATATTACTTACTTGAAATTCTAAGCCGTGTTTTTCGCGACAATAGTCCTTAATACGTGGATAACATTTGGCCATTAATGAATTACGTTCCATTGTTGTATCTAAGGATTAAAAGAATTACATTGCAATTCATTTTTATTGTTGTGCATATAATATATTTTTCATATAATTTAAAATTTATTTATTTCCTTTTTTTTCTTTTTTTTTTTAATTAAAGATTAAAAACTTTTGTTTTATTAATTTCAAATGCATATTTGTACAAAAAGAAAAATCTCTTGATATTGTAGACCAGGTAAGCAGTCTCTAATTTTCCAAATTGCATAAGTAATCGCAATTACTCTTACCGGTAAATGTGGAACTCGTAAATATTCGAACAATTTTTGAGCTGACAGGAGGCAGGGCATCTAGAGATCCTGCAAATATTGAATCTATAGTTCGGTCATCCATTGTCCTTTAATTACTCTGAAAAGTGTTTATCACGTCACTCTGTCAAATTCGAATTTAACCTTATCAAATGAAATTCGTTGAAGATTTGACTGGATTTTGAGCGAAATATATTTCAATAACGCTTGACGCTTGTTTGATCGATATGCATGTATTGTACAATATTACGACAATCAAATTTACTAAATAAACGAATACATACATACATACATACAAGTATGTACACACACATATATATGCATATACGTATGCATTAAAGTAAGTTTCGAATAAAATACGCTAAAAATATAATCTCCAACTTATTTACACTTGGAAAATTATGAAAATCTGCACATCCACACAACTATTGTTGCTTCCATTCTGTTAAACCTCTAGCGTATATGAGCACTTTTTCGCAGAGAGTCATTTCTTTTGAACCATTTTATGATACATTTTGTTTTATATTTGACAACAAACAACACTGCAGTAGAGTTGAACATTAAATAAAATTGAAATAAGTGCTATTGTGCTAGAGGGTTAATAATGATAGAAAAAACCCATTTAAGTAATAGAAACCAACCTGATATTTGAATGTATTTTATGTTTGTTTTTGTTTTTCCTTTTTCTCTTAAGTGAACAATTTTAATAATGCGGTGGTAGCATTTTTATTTGTAGTGATTAAATTCTTTTAAAATTCATGATTCTTCAAATTAGAGGCATAAAATAATGTTCATTTTCTTTAAGTAGATATTTATCATTTACTTACTTCACAACCTGTCATTAGTTTAAAGAAAACTTTAGAATTTATATGCGTATGTTTGAATCCAAAAGATACGTGTTAAATAGTCTGAAAGTATTAGCCTTACTACTACTACTACTACTACTACTTAACAAATAAAGAAAACCTTAATTTCTATTTTTTTTTTTATCAAATTAGTAGAAAAATACCACTGTAATGGCACTTCTTCCAGATTTTTTACTTTTTTTTTTATCATTCCTCTACATCTCGCTATTAGATATAGGAATATCCTTTTAAATACTCAACATTTAGATAAATTTCTTTAATTTTTTTCAGGAAGGATACTCTTTCCTGTCAAGAAATCTTATTGATTTTGCCTAGTTTAGAATACGAACAAAACCAATATGCAAAACAGCAGTTAAGGTTATATTTACATTTTCTTAGTTAGTAGTAGTCAATCATTGATACCGACATAGTGTCTGATTTGGTTGTCGTAATTGTCTATGCAATTAGTTCATTAGTTATGAGAGGAGTGTCATACGGGACAGCACTATTAAGGAACTCAGTCACAATTAAATCTTTGTTGCGCTTCCCAAACAAGTCATTTTGCGTGTTATTTCATTACTAGACCCTATTTTGTGGTTGTACATATGTATGTATGTATGTATGTACATTCATATTTACAAAACAAACCAAATCACTAATCAAAATAAAAGGAAAAATAACGTAAAACAAGTTAACAGAAATTTTTTAACTTTTTTCTTTGTGTGTTTGTATTTGACTGTAATTAAAATGTATTACTTGTAATTAATTTTACTCTAAATTGCTGCCTAAAAAAAATTCAAAACAAACAATGCCAATCTAACAGTTGCCGGCTGATCGAACTATTGTATGACACCAATTTCTGATTCGAACTTGAAATTGATCATATTGGATTCTGCAGCATCCAAATCATCAACCAGATTCTGCTACATACCTCTCTGTTTAAATTTTATTCTTGCGTTTTCTCTATAAAACAAATTGTTTCATTTACAATTGAAATGAAAAACGATTTATTTTTAGTTAAAATTGTTTATTTTCATTTTCATTTTATATACGATTAATTAATAAGGATTAGCTATGAATATTATGTTATTGAATGCAATATATGTATGTATGTATTTATGTATAAAGATACAATTTATAATAAAATTTATAATGTAAATAAATTTTGAATTTGTAAAAAATTTATAATCAAAGTGATTTAATGGAACTTTAGGATTTTCACGATATAGGATTGTATGGTTGGTTGAATTAATTATTTTTAAATAATATTTATTAATCTATAATTTTCAGTGAAATATTTCTGTATTTATGTTTTTAATAGCAATAATTTATAAATTAATCATAACTATTACTTATTTGTATTTATTAATAATATATCAATAACAAAATTATTAAATAAACTTATTTTTTTTTTCTATTTATTTATTTAATTCGTTTCTTATATTATTTGTTTGTTTTTTTTTCTTTGTATAATAGTTTTATTGGTGTCAAATAAATATGTTGGTTTTTATTAATGAACATAATAAAACTTTGATTGAAATTTGAAATTACTATACATTGGTAAATATATTAAAACAAAATAAAATAATACAAAAAAGACAAAAAATAAAAAAAAAATAATAAAACAATCAAAAACTATTAAAAACTATTAATTTAACTAAAGAAAAGAACATGAACTAAGCGAAGATAAACTAGATACACTTTATAAGAATTAATATAATATAGTGTTTGTGTTAACATAGAGGTTTAAAACCTTTATTTTTGTAATTAGTGTTGGAAAAATTTTTTTTTAAATTTATTGTAAAAATAACGTTGTTTACTGCAAATATGTATTTATAAATTTCTATTAAAAATTCAATTATTTTAGGTGGTGTTATTCTTCTTATTCACGTTTTTTAAGTGTAGTTTTCAAGCATAGAGCTTATGAATCTTTAATAGACATTGGCCCTACGTTAAAGATTAAAGCTTCTTGAAAACATTGCGCCTGATTTACAACAAAAAAAAAAATTACAACCAATTTATTATTACTCGTAGTTGAACTCCTAGTTTTTTAGTTTAAGAAACATCACCGTTTTTTTTTTTTTTGGGTTGTCATGTGTGCTACTGTTAATAACGNTGTGCTACTGTTAATAACGTTTATTTGGAATCATCGCCGTTCATCTTTTTGGCATGTAATGCCAATTTGTGTATATGTGGGGACGAGGGTGAAGTCAATGTTATTCTATAACAAGAAAATACTTTTGTGATGGAGTACCAAATCAAAAAAAAGGGGGATTCATTTGAAAAATATATGTTATTTGATAAACAGCAAACTGTTAAGGCAGCAGAAAATTAACTGTATTGACTTGTTAAAACAAATAAAAAACAAAAACAAAAGCAAAAACGAAAACAAAAACAAACAAAAAATCTGTTATCGAATGAAAAAAGATGTTATCTAAAATAAATGTTGCTAGTTTTACAGTTAATTGATAGTCTTAATAAAAATCCAATGGAAAAAATGCAATTGTTTTATTCAAAGACCTCTAAGTGTTGGCAACTGGCTGCTTTAAATAAATTCCAAATGAAGTTGCCCAACACCTACCTGGGGCTATTCTCAGCTTTTTCACGAACTAGAGTAGTAGTAGAGCTAACTGTTCCACCGTTTTGTTTCTGTAAGGATGATCTGCGCACTTGTATTGGTTTTAAGCGATCCTCGAGATCACTAAGAGAGCCGTCTGAACTTTGGGAATCGTCACTTAAAAAATAACAAACGCAATTATTTTTTATAATTTTTTATTTTGTAGAAGGGCAAACAATTTTACCTTTCAGTTAAGTCATCATCTCCTTCTTCCATTGCTTGCTGTAGATCAGCAATACGTTGTAAAGCTAAACGCAAATCGTTTTTTAATGCACTGGATTCAGATTCGATTTGTTCCATTTTTTTCTCTAAATCCTTACGTTTCGTTACAGACTCTTGCTCACGACCCGATACTAAATGATATTCTTCACGTAATTCTCTTAAGTTCTTTTGCGACTTTTTGAGAGCATCCTGAGCTTGAATTTCACGTAACTTTGCCTGTGATATTTCATTTTGTAGACGCTCTAGAGATTCTTTGTGACGATTTACTTGAACTTCTAAACGTGCTCTAGTAGCCTGTTCTAGTTCTAATCGAGATTCTAACTCTTTGGTGCGCAATTCCAACCTAAATAGACAGGTAGGTTTATATTATTTTGTGTAAAAATTGGTAATAATTCTATTATTTTTTTAAATCACCTTTTTGACATCATGGCCGCTGAAGGATCTGTCAGATTTTCCATACTTTCTAGCCTATGCTGCAGTTCGGTGACCTGTTCTTTTAAGTTATTTCTTTCTGCTTCCAGTTCCGATAATTTAAATTCATACTCTGAAGCCGCAATCTGCTCTGTATTAAGCTGTTTTACAGTAGCACTGTACTTTTTCATTAATTCGGCTAATTCTTCTTCATTTTCCTCTATTTGAGCTTGAAGTTCAGTTCGCTCCCGTTGTGCGGCATTTGCTCGATCTTCAGCTTCGTTACGTGCTCGGTTTGATTCTTCATACATACCTTGTATCTCTGCTAAATCTGCTTCTGCTGTTTGTCTTGCCTTCATAGCTAAAGTTCGGGCTGACTCCGCGTCCTCAAGTTGGTTACGTAGTTGACGGATTAATGTTTTATTGGGCGTATCTGCTTTTAGTCGTTCCAATTGAGCGTGAGCATCTTTAAGAAGTGCTTTATATTTACGCAAGTCTCGACGCAATTTTTGATTGACCGCCTCTTCTGCTTGTCGATCGACTCGATCTTGATCTTCAACCGATGCAAGTCGTCGCTCTAATTCATGTTTCTCACGTAGCAATAATGTTCTTTCCTCGTGTTCTGTTTCAAGTTGGCATTCTAAAGCTAAAATGAAAATTTTTTTATTTTTTTATATTGTTTGTAGCTATTAAGTATGTATTTATTAATACAAACCTTTGATCTTCTTATATGCACTTCCACGGGCTTCCTCCAATTCCTCGTCTCTTTGTTGAGCCTCCCTACGCGCTTCCTTACGCATAGTTTCTAAAGTCATTTCCAAACGTAATTTCGCTTGTTCTAACAATTGCACTTGACCTGCCATTTCGTCCAGTTCTTCTTCTTGCTCCTTAACACGTCTATCCAATTCATTTTTAGAACGACGTAATTGTGCAATTTCCTCTTCTGAGCTGCCTCCAAACGTCATTTCTTCTAATTCTCTTTGCAGTGATGCCAACTTCTCCTCTTTCAGCTCTAATTCCAGTCGAGTGTCCTATTAAGCATATATCAAAATATAACACATTATAAAATACATATGTATTCCAAATAATAAATATTCCAAATGATAAAATAACATGAAGAAGACTTTTTTAAATTCATTATGCCGCAATGTATTTGGAACAAAAATTTTTTTCTATGATTTCATTAATTTTGTATTTTTATATGTGTAGATACTTGGGCATGTTAAAATAATCAAAGCAATATAAAGAATAAGAAACTAAAAATTATAATACAAAATTTTTCTTTTTTATTTAAAAAAAATTCTTTTACACAGTTCCTTGAGATTAATTCAATAGAATTTGTATTTTGAGTACAAACTCTTAAAACACATTACTATTAACTTCTTAAGAAACTTGGCCCTCGTCAAGTAAAAAAATTTAAGATTTTAAGTCGTGTTATGTTATATTATGTTGTATTAAAAATGGATCAAAATATAATTTTGGATTTACAAAATAGCGTAGCTTTATCAGGAATCTAATGAATACGTATACTCCGTACTTGAGTTGTATACTTTTGCATAGTACTGTAACGAAGATATAAGCAAGAAAACATAAAATGATGGAATATAGAACAGTAAACAATGGAACGTACTTGCAACAGTGAAGCACATGAAGTATAACGTAAACTCATTTTAAGAATAAGTAAAAAAAAAATTAAACCTTAACACAATGTTAATTTATATCACTATAAACGAAAATAAAACGTATAAAAAAAATTCACTTTAGATTGTTTGAATAATCAGAATTTATATTTGGATAGCACCGGTATTTTTTTTTTACATAAATTTTGATAAAACACGCGTTTAGTTCAGACTTTTTTTTACTTAATTTTACAATTGAATTGTTCTTTAATTCTTTACGATTGCGACATTTAATACACAGTTATGTGTTTAAAACAAGAAGAGCGCTTAATGAGTAATGAGAATATTAAAACTTAAACAGAAATTCCAAGGCAATTATTTTTTAACAGTAGAATGAAAAAGAAAAGACAAACAGACGAGAAACAACAAACTATGGATACGCAATGGCAACTTGATATAAACAAAAATCACAACTAGATATCACAATACATACGCATGCGTACATACATACATACATACATATGTATATCCACATACAATGTATGTATACATGCATACATATGTATGTATGTATGTATATTTACAGTAGACGCAAATACAACTAGATAAAGTCTGACTGCGTTTGAAAATACTGTATACTAATCGTTGTAATCATTGTAATCGTTGTACCCCAGTTTGTGCTTCTTGATTAAGAATTTTGTTTTAAAATAAAATTAAAATTAGTTTAGCGAAGAAACAAAAAAAAAGTACAAAATAAATCATCTTTTTTTTTTAAATATGTTTTAGTTCAACTAAGAAAACGGTCACTGTTTGCGAGAGTGATATCAAAAGATACGAAGAAGAGATGTTTTCACAGTAAGCGAACAATTAATAATGATAGTAGAATACAACACAACATTAAAATGTTGTAAATGGATTTTTATGCAGGCAACATTGTGTTATCTGTTCAAACGAATTTAATAAAACCTAAAATATATATTTATGTTGCATGCGACATGTATGATCAAATATGTTTGTATCGAACATTTTTTATGTTTATTATGTGATACAATTTTAATCATACTTACTGCTAATGATTGTTCCAGAGTAAACTTTTCAGCGATTAGTACATCATTTTCTCGTGATAAGCGCTCTTTCGATTGGCGTTCTTGGCGTGCCGTATCCTGAAATGAAAACAAGGAATCACTCGATTAAAGATATTTTTCTAACAAAACAAAAAGACTATATCATCTGGTCCGTAAATAAATGTCAGTTATAGCAAAGAAAAAATCTTTTAAATAATTTGATGAGGAAAATCTATTCAGAAATAACTAATAACGTTTAGGATAAGCTCCTAAATATATAGCGAATGGGACTTTCATTATCGTTTTGATCTTAAGAAAAGACGTATCCATGAAAAATTCCCTTTTCCACTTAATCACTGTGTGAGCTATTCCAGAGAACTAATATGCGACATTTAAAAATTAATTTAAATTATTTAATTTTTATTTACAATTTATAATTTTTAGTTCTGATCAGTATTTGATAAATTCAAAAGGAATTCTAAACTATTCAGTTTTTTTTTTGTTTAGACATACAATATATATGTTCATATATGTATGTATGTGCGAAAATATAAATAGTGCTACTTAATGTAAAAATTTTAATAACATTACTGAAACAGAATAATATGTATAATATTACCTGTAATGCTTGGCATTCAGAATCAAATTTTCTTTGTTTTTTCTCCAAAAGATTATTACGGACATTTTGTTCCTCTAAGAGCATTCTCAAATCATTCATTTCATTAGTCATTTTTTGAGCCTTACGTTTCCACTGCCCGACAACTTGGCGTTGTTCTTCAACTTCTTCGTAAGCATCATTTAACTAATAGACAGATTGTAAAGATAAATTTGCAATTAAATTATTAATATTATAATATATGTATGTATGCATATATGTATGTATGTATCTTTGTACCTTCTTTTCTAATTGTTTCTTTAAGCCAATCAGCTGTTCAAGGTCGTGCTCGTGTTGTGTTTGCAAACGTCTTTTGGTAAATTCCAGTTCCTTGGCAACACGTTCATATTTGAGTTTATATACTCCTCCGGCATTGCCACTTTCCTCATTGTCTAGTTCTTCTTCTTCTTCTGAAATACCATTCAAATCGGATTTGGCACAAATTAGCTCCATTTCAAGCTTCTCCGTTGATTCTTGTAACGTCTTTACTTTATTTTCCTTTTCGCCTAGTTCTTTTTCCAAACGAAGCCGTTCCGCGGTTTCCGCTTCCAAGCGTTCTGTTGCTATATTAGCTGTCGAACGTTCTTCCGCTAAGTCGACTGTCATTTCCGATAACTATAAATCAATAAAAAAAAAAATACAATTACAATTAAAATGATTAGTTAACCGTATCATCGTATCAATAAATAAATAATTCAATATTCAAATATTAAATTATTCGTATGCATATGTATCACATACTATCAACACACAAACATTTATGAATCATTTTTGGATATTTAGGTATTTTGGATATTTAAAAATAAACATATCATCTATATACACTACATACATATATATTTTAGCTAAAACAAGAATAAATATGTATATACATGCATATGTATGTATGTATGTATGTGTACATTTTGTTTATTCAATGTCAGATATGTAACATATACAAAACCATACATACATGAGATGCCAAAGAATTTATAAATTTGACACAATTTTGGCCTCCAAGGCCAATTCTGTAGAAATTTACGGATTTATTTTACAGAAAAACATGATGGAAAATTTTTTTAAGGAAAATAACAATTCCATTTATACACAGTTTAGACTGTTTTAAGTCTACACATACTTAGATTAAACACCATACCTCGTCTAAATCGTTATCGTCTTCTTGAATAGTACGGTCGTCATCATCGTCGTCGTTTAAGTCCAATATATCTCTGGCTAAAGAGTTTGACCTTGATGTAGGAGTTTTTGGTAAAATTTTTGAAAGTTGAAAAGCTTTTGTTAAAATGTTTTGTGATGATTGAGTACGACGCACAGAGGTACATCGCTCCATACTGTTGCGTTCCCGTTGTCTCTCTATAAGACTGATTGTCTCTGACAATGGATCATTATCATCATACATAGAATTTGTGGGTGTTGTTCCTCTGCTATTGATGCTAGTTTTCGTAGAGTGATTACGATTTCGTTTTCCCATTGCACTCCATTCCTCCTGAACATGGTCCGTTCTTTTCAAAAAATTTTGTATTTTTTCACTTAGAAATGCTGATGCTGTTCGGGGATCTTCATATGATGGTGAAGGCCGAAAGGATTGATGAACAGGTTGCTTACGGCATCCCAAGACAAATGATAGATTTGCATCAAATACTACCGGCGACTGTTCTAAATTTCTCATTTCATATGAGTTAAATTGATCGCCTGGGATATAAGTTTGCGGAAATACACGTCTTGGTGGTGTCTGCAACCGAGATAGAGAGGAACGCGATGTGGGTATGCTAGAGCCTACTGAAGATGTTCTGGACGATGTACTTTTAATCGATAAAGCTGGACTAGGCGAACGAGTTAATAAACGTATGCGTTCAGACGATGACCGAGTACAGTTGTCATTAAATGAATATGATGATGTCGTGTTCCCCAACGATGCATCTAATTTAGGGAGAGGCAGTTTTAGTTTAACTTCTACAGGGACTGTTGATAAATCACTGTGATTGCTATCAACAGTCTCTGATTGAGGCGTTAACTCATTATTACTTTTAGATATTTTTGGCGCAAGTTGCGTTGTATGTAAACCATCATCCGATTCGTAATTTTTGGAACGAAAAGACATTGGACTTCGCTCTCGTTGTTTAGGAATCAACTTTATTTGTTTTCGCAATCGATTGGGATCTTTAGGTGGTAAGGGTGGCCGGGGTGAAGGAGTGGATGGAGGCGATGTAATTCCAGATAAACTGGTTGCATTTGAGGATATTGAAGAATTACTATCTTCTTTGCATAGTGTTGTGTCCGAAACCCTTCCAACCAAAGCTGATGCTGGTGTAGATGTTTTTGAACTACGCATAGCTAGACGCACTCGCTCTAAAAATGTTAAGTTCGATATATCATGTTTATTGGTTTGGGAATTTTTGTTTGTGTTTTTGTATTGACAGTTACTATTGTTGCTGCTCTGAATTGAATGTGAACAGTTATTTTTATTATTGGTGTATATGCGAGTGTCATTAAAATCGTCTGTAGTGGGTGTATGTGCATTTGTTTCAGGTGATTCTGCGGGGGCTCTTTCATTTGGCCCATTAGATTCCTTTGAAACCACTAAAGCTTCCTGTAGTGGTGACATAGGAACTTTTTATTTTATTTTTTTTTTTTGTCAAAGTATACAATAATTACAAACAAATATACATAAGAAGGATTAATTGGGAAGAAGCCAATATTGTCGTTTTCTGTTTCGTTGCGTTCGTTAATTTTGTTAACAGTCGGAAATTTTGAATTTTATTCTGTGTTCGTGTAAAGCCTTTAAAAATAAATATCGATTACGAAAATAAACGAGAATATGTAACAGAATAACAGTATTATTAAATCATTTCAATTTTATATATTTTTTTTATCTAATTCAACACGTCACGCATTTTTCTTTTATTTTTTGCACTGATCACTTGTTGTCTGCAAAATTCTTTATTTATATGCTTTTACTTTTTTATCTTATATTTTTTCAATTAATGCCCGGAATAAAACAAAAGCGTTCACAATGGCATTTAAAGGTTCTTCTTCTCCCACTGCTTCACAATGACTGATTCTGCTGATTTGAATTTGTTTAGCGAAATTTCTTTCGCTAGATAACAAATGTAGTTGAATTCAGCAAAATCAAATGAGTTTTAATGCCACTTTTCGTGCGTTTTTCTTTTTTTTTTTTTTTACTGTTTCTGTATAATATTAACATAAAGAGAACACCAAGTGTTACATTTTGTTTAAGAAAATTGAAAAAAAAAGAAAATAAAGCACACATGATATTTAATAAATGTTGTGAGTATATTTTGTATGTATAGAACAAGAACACACGGTTATACTTTTTTGTGTAATTAAAGACAAAATGTACCAATTATTATATATTTACATTATTTATATTGTAATATAATTTAATATATAGTTTAATGTAGTTTAATTTACATATATACATAATATATATATATATATATATATAGTATATTACATATATATATATATATATACATATATGCGGCCAGATATGCGGTATATACATTACAGTGCGCACTCGATATTCGCTACTAATTAAAAACCAGACCTATCACAAAAATTCATTTCAATTCAGAACCCAAACTAAAAGTTCGCAAGCCAAAGACTGGAAGAAACCAGAGATATTACAACTCATCAAACACAGTCGTAAACATAAGAACTCGAAATACAAACTGTTCGGGGAACTGAACTGACCAATGCAAATACAGTCTAGATAATTGCAAAATTGCAATTAATTTATATTGTAAGACCTATCACAAACACGTACTCTTGTTAAGTTCCACCCAGTATACTGAAAAGATTTTTTTAAAGATATTTTCTGCCATTGCATACGTAAATGATTAACTGCACAAAAGTTTTAAGAGGCCACTTTTGTTTTAGATTATAGGTTAATCAAATAAATTTCTAAATATTAACTGTAAACAAAATAGTACAAATAGTATATTTATGTATTTAAAACACATGTGTATGTATTAAAAATTTTATTTTAAACACTTCGCTAATGTACTTTTCCACAGTGGAAGAAAGAAAATCGAGCATCAACATTTGTGAATATATCGTAAGTATATATTACATACATATGTACATATGAATATTTTTACTTATGAATGAAAATAAATGACAGAAATTAAAAAAAAAGAAAACAAAAGTAAACAATAATATGCGTTAATTAGATTGGAATTAAAAATTGCTAAAACTTTTGTAATATTTTGCAACTGTTATCTTCTGTAAATTTCTTTTGTTATAATTACAGGATAACAACTTTAATATTATTGTCAAATTTTGCAATATATATAAATGACGTACAACAACTTAGTTTTTTTAATATACACACATTACAAAGCGTAAAGTATTGACCAGAATAATTAAATTGTTATACAGAATTTTGTGTGATTTCTAGAAATTCTAATATTTCTTTCTGTGTTTTCATTCTAGTCACATTTTTATGTTTCAAATACGATTTAATATATTTTTTAAATTAACTTTCAAAATAAAATTAGTATATAGTATTATACATACACACATAAGTATGTACATATACAAAATATTTTTCAATACAACGCATTTTTATTTTCTTATGAAATTGTAAAACAATGAAAAAATTCATTAATCATACATACCTTTGCTTCTAGTTTTTGATTTTCAGTCTTAAGTTCGTTGCGATCATTTTCAATTCTTTCTAATTTTGCCCGCAGACAGAGTAATTCTTCATTTGCGATTTTAAGCTGTTCCTCGGTGCGATGTACATTTAAGAGAGGCATGACACGCACTAAGAGCCTCCACCATGGCCAATCTCTCACGACTAGGAATGCTTTTACATTACGCTGAATACATCTTACAGCCAGTTCCTAGGGGAATAAATAAATACGTATACGTATACAGAAATCAGTACAGTTTAGAACGCAATCATTTATTTGTTTTAAGTTAATGTATTGTATCCAGTGTATTGTATCTAATGTTAAGTATCTAGAAATGTCTTTGGAAATACTTACTTGAACTCTTCTCTGTGCCATCGCCTTACGTGCCAAATAGCCACGACAATATGCCTGCAGTTGAACAATACGATCTGACAGTAATTCATCGCGCTTTGCTTCCAGTTCACTTAAAACGCCTGAACGAAATAGAATCTGTAAATAACAATATAATATACATAATGAAATATATTTCATTAAATTATTTAATTATAATAACATGGATACTATTTATTTTATTTTATGTTAGTACGTTCGTCCTCCCTGTTTGAAATTATCTCATTTTTTATTTGATTCCTAGTGGTGATTTTTTGCAAAAAATTATGTTCAGTTCAATAAGTCTCAGTTCTCTGAGCAAAATGTTTGTAAATCAAATAAAAACATCTTTTCATCACTTCAACAATGCTCAACTTTTTAATTTGGGGTAGTCCCGCTATAAAATTAAATAGCCAAGTTACAGTAATATTTTTTGCTTAAGTGCATTGACATTGTATTGTGATTCATAACGTTTATTATCAACAATAACTTTAACTTGAAAGAGAAAAATAGAGAACAGAGTCTAAAAATTATAAAATTTTTTAACTTTAATCTGCGGTAAGTGTTGGACCAAAATAAAAAAGTTTGTTTTGAATATAGAAAATAAGTTTAATAGACTTAAGAGAAAAAAAAAAACGTCACTTAATTGCTAAAGTTAACATAAAACGTAGTTTATATACATAAGTGCATACACTAACCAATTTGGCTTATTGGACGTTAAAACATTAATTTCACTTCACTTATGTGTCTTATTCATAAAGAAAATGTGAAAAGCAAAAATCGAAAATTTTTAAGTGTAAACCAAAACATTTCCGCATTTTACAATTTTAATAAAAAGTGAGACAACTTTTTCCTGTTGTAATGAATTACACTTAAATCTTAATAATCGCAATTATTACTGCTATTATTACATTATTACCCTTTGTCATTTTCAAAATGAAACTCAGTTGTAAACTAATTGAATAATTATAGGGCGTACTATTATATTAGTTCCCAAATTTCTAAAGAAAATATAAATTTTTGTTTAGAGAAAGTAATTCTAAAACATTCCATATAATTAAAGATTGTTTAACTCCTAATATTATATACATTATCAGCCGTATTTCAACGCCAGAAAAAAGTAAAACTACTTTAATTACACCCACCCATAATGTGTGTGTTATTTTAGCGCATGAGTGACGGGGGACTACAGTTTAAAGTCGACTTCGAACGACTCTTTTTAGAAACTCTTAGAACTTTTGTTTACTCTTAGAATTTTGCCAGAAGACTGCTGAGAGTAAGTCGCCGAAAGAAATATTATTTTCATGTTCACGATGTTTATACTCGGGCTTGAATAAGACTACGAAGGCTTAAAGTACTTCACACTATATCGTTTAATTTTTCCTTACTAAACGTTTCCTTACAAACGCATAACAAACAAATTTGGTAATCAAAATAAACTCAAAAAGATCTGTTCGAGGACAGAAATGCACTTGATGTCAGACCAACTAAAAAAACTTTGGTTAGCTAACTACGACAATAGAAAATCGGCCTTAAATTAAATCTAAATTAAAATAAACATTTAAAAAACTATAGATTAATAAATAAATATTTTAACGATGGAAAATTATTGAATATTTAATTTTTCGTAAATGCATTTGGCCAATTTATGTCAAATATATTGTAATAAATATTTCATCGTACGAAATTTAAAAGCCCGTATCCAAATTTAAATTTCACTTTCATCGTCTTGAGGCAAGAAAGTTTAGTTTCTTTAAAATAAACAAATGAAAAATAAATACGTGAATAGCATACAAATACAACTATGATTACATTTGTTAATAATAAAAAATTTACTAGAAATAAAAAGCCATTATATACATACATACATACATATATATGTATGTATGCAGATATTTTTACAAATTAAAAAAGCAACAATAAATCAAATGAACAATATTAATTATATGTATGCACACACATATATACATACATACATATGTATATATATATGCATTATTTAAATATGCAATGTTAGTAGCCATTCACGTTAAAAAAATGTTACATTTAAAAATAATTTGTTAAGGGTAACATATACTCTAAGACAAAGCAAGATTTTGGAATATTAAAAGAATTCGGATATAATTATTGTATTTTATGCATGTTAATTGTTAAATTTATTTGGTTACTGCACTACCAAACTAATTATTATAATGAATTTTTTGAACCCTAGAAGTTAACTAATACAGAGCTTTTTGAGTTTTTTTAGATTACAAAATAAGAAATAAATTCTTGTACACTTAGCTCATAATTATTATGAATTTATTTTATTAAAAAAAAAATGAAAATAAAATAAAGTTTTAAATGATAATTTAATAAAGTCAACTAAGTTTAGCAACAGTGATATGTATGATAATTATCTACTTAATTATTGAATTTCATCTTTTACGGGCCGCCTCAACTATATGTAGAAAAGCTTTGTCTGGCATATTTTAAAGAATTTTCATTCTAACTTAATTTGTTTTTGGTTTAAACAAGATAAAAAAACTAATCTTTACATAGCTAACATCAAGATTTCTAATGTTAACTAACAGTTCTTTAATTTCGAGTACAGAAAACAGTTATTAATTAAAAACTTTTAATGTAGTTGGTATAATTTAGAAAATAAAATAATATTTATAATAAAAAGAGATCTCATGAAAAAGTAGGTTCGACGTCAAAGAGATGTTAAGGTGATTTCTAAATAAATTGTTGTATTTATTAAACGTGTACTAAATAAAGTTACAAACCAATGCTAAAAATGGAAGCATTTGAAAAATATAAGACATTAAAGACACCATTATGAGTTAAAGTTATATAAAATATAGATTTATTTAAATGAAAAATATATACATTCGTAATTATACATACATACGTTGTTCATATACTATGTGTGTATGCAAATTGAATACAAAACATTATATTAGAAGAATTAGAAAGTAAATGTTTTTAACATAAAATTCCTTTTCGTATTCCTTTAAGGACTATCTATGGTAACTATAACTTCATTTTCAATGAAGTCTCAGAGTTACCTCTTTGGTATAATTGGGAAAAATTTCAACGTGATTTCTTATGACACTAAAAGGTTCAATTTCTGCTATTTTATATGTTGTGCAAAATCGATAACCGGAAACATTTTTCCTTAAACGTTGCTCCGTTTCATATTTAACAATCGGATCTGAGCTTAAGTCAATTTTTTTCGATGAGTAGGTACGCTTTTCTGGCGACTTAGATATTATTGAAGATTGTTGCTGTACTATGCTCTCAAAAGTTTCTAAAACCTCAGATATTTTTTGTGATTTCGCATTATGTAAATTGTCGTATGGCGATGTTAAAGATGGAGATGAGGTAATAATATTCTCGCTTAAATTCGTCGGTAATAATGAAGACGATATTGAAGTTGTTGTGTGATTAATGACAATGTCCATATTTTCATTTGAAATATGACCAGAATCCTCAGAATCGGAATCGTGGCATTTGGTAAAAGGTTCCACATCAGAACTCAAAATAGGTTGTAATTGGACTGCTTTAGCTCCTTCAAAAGTATTTCGTTGCTTAAGGCTGGCGAGTCTCACAGAGTTTATTACTTGTACTAGGAGACCTCTATTTTTGTCAGATGTTTCTCCAAAGATAGGTGGTATTACCTTACACGATTCCAGAGTTGGTGTTGAAATCTTATCTTCATTTGCGTAGTTAAGTTTATGTAACCGTTGATTATGCTCAATTGTCGGATTATTTTTGGTAATTTTTTTATTTGAATTTGATTTCGTTTGCATCAAGGACTTTGTGACATGTTGATCTTTATGGTTTCCTTGTATATTGATTGATTCAACTTTACGTAAGATTTGTTGTCCCTTTTCTAAACACTTGTCAAGTAATTCATCACTCTTTTTATTCTTTCTCGCACTGTATGAAGCATTCTGAGAGCCGCGATTTATGCTTACTTTAGTTGACGGTTTTTTTTTATTAGACAAGCTTTCATATCCTGGCGGTACTTTAGTTGGCGATCCTTCAATTTTTTTGTTTTTTGCCGAAAATTCTTTTGATTTCTTATTTTTATTGTTGTACATCGTACTGGTTAAACAAGGCTTGGATGGCTTCCACATCTTTCGATATGATTCCAATTGCATACTACTACTATTAAATTCATCAGAAGTGTAATAACAAAAGCTTTTACTTCTCGTTTTCAAAGGCATAGCTTTCAGAATTGGAATTTTAGTGTCGCTTGAAAGTTCCCAAACAGATTTACTCCTTTCTTGTTTTTCAAAAGCACGACGCATTTGCCTAAGACATGGTGAATCCGGAGATTGGTAACATTTTCTACGAGTCAAAGAGAGTGGCGAAGAAGACTTCTCTAGTATTTTCTGCGGTTTAGCATTAGAATTTATTAAATGACAACTACGGTTTTGTTCGTCTAAATTTGAGCAATTCAACTGACGATCAATATCTGACACTGTATTATTAACGCTCCCCTTCGCAGTTTCCTCCTTGATAGTATTTTCTACCTTTGGGGATTCACAAAAAGATTCAGAACTGATATTTTCCATTGGATGTGATTTCGTTTGTAGCTGAGGATCATTATAATCGAATATTATTTTATCAAAAGTTTTTAATACCGCGTCCAATTTATTCTCATCATGAGCAGCCTTTTCCAATTCCTCAAATATTTCGTCTTCTAATGAAGTCTTTACAAAATTTAAACTTAACTGAGACTCATCTTCCTCACTGTCGATATAAGAGGATAATGATTTCGAAAAATAGGGGGAGACTGTAGAAGTATTGTAGCATTCAGCATACGGATTTTGTTGTATATCCTCAGAGCAATTATTATGATTATTACCGTCATTTAATTTTAATTTTCCATTTAGAACATCAACAATTTGGGGTTCTCTTTCAATACATGATTTATTTTTATCTTTTAAAGTATATTTTCCAGTTGTTGCTCCAATCGAACTCAATGCTGTCAATGACTTTGAATGTTTTCCGGTTTTATAAATTTTAACGCTGATTTTAGGTGCCAAATTATCCTCAAATTTGTGCCGTATTTTTGAGCAAATATTGCCAACTCCTAAACGTTTTGTATTGGAAGATATTTGAAATATTTCTTCCGAAGTTCTGGAAACAGCAGAGGCCGTAGTCGAAGCCTTTGCTTTAGATGTGGAGTTATTATTTCTTTTGGATTTAACATAGAATTTATCCATTCTTGTATATACAATATAATATTCAAGTTATTGCTGAAATCTATTAAATCCGTTCCAATAACGAAAGGAATATACCATAAAATGTCGTCGTTTTTAAAGGATTTTTAAGTTGATTTAATATGTACATATGTACGTATATATATATAATTAAATTATTTGGTTTAATGCTTTTAGGTTTTCTATTTGTTGGTATATCGTTTTTAACATAAAATTTTTATTGTTATTATTATGAAAAGGCCGCTATAATCCATTGTTATGGTATCACGTTTTGTGTTTGACTGAAGTAAAGTTTCTTCAATTTTCAACTTATTTGTCCGACAATTATTGAACAGGCTAATGCACCGAAAAGAGTGACATACTGTAATTGTTAAACTGAAGACGCACATACAAATAAATTTTATGTTTAATTATAAACTACAGCAAGAGAAATGAAACAAATATTATACAGTATTCTCTACATATATGTACACACATATGTATGCGCGATGAAAGTCAAATCAAACTATAACCATCGTTTTGTTTTCAATTTCTTTTTATGTTCACAGACACAAATGTCTGTATATGTATGTAATACACATTACGAGCTTATAAATACAGGTAGCACTCTTTCTTATGCTTTGGAACTAAAATAATATAAGAAGACTTGCGTGGGGATCACAAAGTTGCACTAACCAAGTTAAAAAGCATTAATTCATATTTTAAGCATATATTGGTTTTTTATTTTGCAAAAGGTTATATTACAGTAAACTTCGGTTACAACGAACTCCGCGAAGATTTGCAATCGTGAACAGACAATATTTTCCATTACATTACATATTGTAATCAACATATTAATGCAATATATTAGATACGTAGCAATTTATGTATACATATGTATCAATCAATAGATTACAAAATTAATTTTATGTAATTTTGGCATCAAGTATTTGATACTTATGATTAGATTTTTTTAATGGGAACTACTGACTGAATTATTCATTTGAGTGATTTCAAAGCACCCCATACTGGCAACAAATTTTATTGCGAAGTAATTTTATTATCTATCAGGGTTTTAAAGAGTTCTATGTAGACGCTGTAGTATAGTCTGTCGACGATCAACGATTCCTATCAGTGGACAATTCGCAGAATATTTGCTAATAAACGGTTTTAGAAATCTGTTAAACGAAGCTAAACTGTTAAGTTATAATGGGTGATATGAGAATTTAGTTAGAAATTACATTTGAATTATGCTAATAGCAAACACATTTGATTTGTTTTTAATTAAGCCATTTAGTAATAATATAACAGTAATAATTTATAGGCGTGGGTAATATTATGTCAACTTGGAATAACTTCCAGCACAATAAATGACATCAACCCCAATATCGTTCAGAGTCCTACTAACCTACGTGTTCAATATATTTTTTTGACGTTTGTATGCAACTAGTCATTCTTTTTTAATTCTTAAAATTGAAATACCTTCTACATAATTTCCATATTTTTATTGGAAATTAACGGTCTTACGTTCAAAAACAGAGAGGTGAAAGTGATTTTAAACTGACTAAAAGAGAAATAGTTAGGCCGTTTTTTCTACATTGTCAACTCAAAACAACTTTGCATTATAATTAAGAATATGTACATCGAGATGTATGTACGTATATAAAATAAAAATTAATGTACTATGTAAAGTATTGTGTTCATATACATAACTTTGTTTTTCTTTTTTCAATTTTATATTTATTTGTAAGAATCATATTTTTTTATACCAAAAGAGACTGCAACGTTAAGCACCAGCTTTCATTGATTTTTTCTAAAGTATTCTTATTTTCGTTAACATAAATAGGTTGACTATATCTATTCACAGATTTTTTAATAACAACAAACATATAGGAATACATACAGATTTGCTAACAAGAAAAGCGCTTGCCAATCCATACAAAATTACAAACAGTCGCCACATTTCATTTGCAACATTGCGTTGAGAACATATTTGTAGCAACATGTTGATATAATCGTAATGCATAATTGGCGCAATTATTGTAATATTCCAATGCTGTTCATAAAAATTCAATGGCGATGATGTTGATGGAATAGTCAATAAACAGGTTTCTTTACTATCGATTGCGTTTTTATTATTCATAAGGATAGTATAAAAAAATAAAAGTTTTTATAAAATATTTTTAGAAAGATGTTATATGAGTATTGAAATCATTTCTTCCGCGATAACACCACTTTATTATGGAAAGTTTTTCGTACTAGAAAAGTGCTTAAGTCACATATTCTATACAAATAAAATAAACCATGTGGATCTTCTAAAGCTGAACTAAACACTGCAGTTTTTTTTTAATGGATGAATTTTTGTCTTTGGTATTGTATTATTTATACTATAGATGCAGTTGAAGTAGGATGTAGTCAAGTGTGAACTCGAGATCATGACCGTGAAATAGCTTGTACATATAAAGTGACGTCAGAAATAATAAGAAAAACAATAATAAAGATGTAACCGAATATAAATATGGATAAATTTGTTACTCTTTCTTTCACTTAATTCATGGATATTTAATTTGAATAATTTAATGTCTCAAAGCAACAACTTGGTCACTAAAGCATTCAAACGGAAATAAATTTAAAAATGTCAAAATGTTATTTTTTAAAGTGAAAGTGTTAATTAAATTAATTTAATATATTTAAAGAACCTTAAATATAGAGATTTAATATTATAAAAAATGTTTTAAAAACAATCTCAAATCTTTATAGGTCTTTGTAAAGAAATATAGAGTATTTTTAAATTAATTTAAGAGTATTATTCTGGTTAGATAGCTTCTTTTCATTACAGATATTTATTTCGTATAAAATTTTTGATCTATAGTTAATTGAATTGAAAACTTTCAAATGAAAACGAAAAGGTACTCTTATTTAGTTTTTCTTTTTTTTCAATATCATTTTTTTTTACAACTGTTCATTATTTCTTAGCATCTTACACAGTATTTTTTAAATTACAAAACCTTAAAAAAGTTTGAAAGTAATTAAGTGTCATAAGTAATTAATGATAATTAAAATTCTTATGGCATACTACCGTTTTTAATGTTAAATTCCATTAACAACTACATTTGCGTTCATATATACAGCTGTATACTAAACAAAATATGTTCTTAAGTAACTTCAAAGAACGTAGTTTTTAAGAATATCTACGATATCATATCACGTTCTTTTGAAACATTGCGATTAACATATACCACGTCCAAGTAGTTACGACAACAGTCACCAACAACAAGATACCAACATTTGAATAACATCGTCTAATACGTTTAAAAATATAATTTAATAAAAACAAATCTAGTTTTTTTTAAATACTTTTGTTTTTTAGGGATTAACGGGGGAGACTGGGCAAAAACTTGCATAATATATTTAGATAAAACAAATAAACTTTAATCCATATATGTCAAAATTTAAAAACGAATTAAAACATTTCTTTTCTTTTTATTAGTAAATCATAATAGTAGCACTAAAAGTTAAAAACCGGGCGACCAGCGTGAACCTATATCACACATCAAACATACATATGTATTTATATCATATTCGTGTATATTAAAAGAAAAAAGTTTTAACAATTTGATTTAAAGTTAGTTCAAGTTATTTTACAGACCAATATTGTACTGTATAATAAATATGTTAATGACCTTATAAAGAGCATCCAAATACAAGATAAGCTATTATATTTCTAAATGCTTTTAAAATACGTTATTCTCTTAATTATTTGTAGCTTGATTAAGAACATAAAAGTGTGTTTATGTATGTGTGTATTCGATATTAAATATTTGTTGTTCTTTAAAAAGAAAAGAAACAAGTTTAAAGAATAATAATCGTATACAAAAAGTTTACTTTACAGAAATCGAAAGAACAAGAAACAAATTTATGTATGATAACTACAATCCCACGTAATTTCAAAATTTTCGCAATACAAACTACAAAAAATATTAGAAAACGACCTTAGTTGAATGGAATTGGCTATTGACTTGACTTGGTCAGTTTATTTTCGATAGCTTACAATGACCACTAAATTAATTAAACACTATCTATAGACTATCAATAGCCACTAAATTTTAATTTTTTAAATTTGACTGAGTTCAACGTGAAACAGTGGCATAATAATAACATATACTGTGAATTTTTAGTCTCATGTATGAAGTTTAATTGCATTTGTAGAATTGTTGATTATTATTTTACATACAAACATGTATAACTAGGAGCTACATGTATGTACATAGCTTGTTTTTAATACAAGTCACTTGCTTATATTGCAGAATTAGTAATTAATGTATAGAATTGGTTTTTGTGTACGCGAGTCGGTGTTTAAATGTGCGCTCGTATATTTTCATCTTAATTTTGTTTATAAGATTTGATCAAAATTGAGCGTTCATGTTTTGTATTCTTTTTGCCTTAAATGTTTACTTTGGTTTGCTAAGAAGTCTCCACAACGTTCTTTTAACTAATGGAGCATTTAGAACAAAACGCATTTGTTGTCAGAACGCGTAACGTGAAGGTTGTTGATGTGTCTTTTAACATTTTTATTCTGAGATAAAAAGTTAAATATTCAAGTTGGTTGGATTGCTACTGTTGTGTTGCATTCAAAATCAAGTTAAGGCAATGAAGCTGTTTTTTGTGCTTTTATTAGGGGCGTGTTTTAGTGGTATGTTTGTAATTGTGAGAGTTGTGCAAAAATATTAACATAAAGCCCGAATTCGTAGTGTTTTGTAATAATCAATTTAATATTGTTTTAACAACAATTTATAGTATCAATTGATGCTGATTTATCATATAGAAGAGGGCATTGCGATACTTCAATATTTAGTGTAATACAGGAAATGCTGCAAAAAGAAGTTCAGGCTTTGCTGAATCCACGCTTGCGTTCATTACGGAGTCAACGTATACATTATGATCTTTATACCCCATACAATATAAATGAACGACAAATTTTACGTACAGGCGATATAAGAGCTTTAAGGAAGTCTAAATTTAATCCAAACTGGCCTGTCAGGTAAAATTTTATCGTGAGTGTAAATGTTTGTGTAACCAAATTACTATTAAATATGTATCGTCTAGAATTTCTATACATGGATGGGCTGGCAAAAGTACTTCATGTTCAAATGCTGCTATTAAGGATGCTTATATGGCAAGAGGAAAATTTAACGTTATTTTGGTTGATTGGAGTGACATTGCTCTCGATATTAGTTATCCACGGATATCACAACAATTTTCAGAAATAGCTGCACAAATTGCAAAATTTATTCGTTTTTTGCAAAAAGAAACAAATGTGGAACTAAACAATATATATCTAATAGGCCACAGCGCTGGCAGCCACATATCGGGGTTAACAGGAAAACTTCTGAAACCACAAAAATTAGGAGCCATAATAGCATTAGATCCTGCAGGTTTGGCACAACTTGGGTTATCAGCCGATTTTCGTTTAGCTCCAGATGATGCCTCATATGTAGAATCAATACATACTGATACTTCGCATTTAGGAAATCCAAGTACTGAACTCAGCCATGCAACGTTTTTCCCCAATTGGGGTCAAGGTCAACCGCATTGTCCAAATGCCACAGCAGCAGAATTTGATTTTGCTTGTGATCACTTTGCGGCTTTATATTACTTTGTTGAATCCGTACGAAAATCAAATATGTTTGGCGCAATAAAATGTTTAAATAAACTTGACTTGAAACACAACAACTGTACGTGTAGTTCGGGCACAAAAGAATGTAATGCTGTTGCTTATATGGGTGGAGAACCAGTAGTGCCAAAAACTGGATTTTATTACTTAAGCACCAAACGTTATTTACCATACGGATTAGGTAATATTGTAAGAATTCAAAAAGTTAAACCACCAAACTTTTTAGAGAGTGCTTATCTACCACCACAACTATTGGGTGGTTTATATCATGGTACTAGCCGTTTACTTTAATTATGCAACTTCATTTTTATTTTACTCATATTAATTTACATTAGATAAATAATTTTTGACAAATAATAAAGATATTGTAATTATATTATAAATTATAATTATTGGGATTTTGCTTTGAATTAATTTATTAAAGTCCTTACACTTACCTGACTGGGTCCTATGCGATATGTGGCTGGATCTACTTCATTTGATGACAATATGTATTCCACTGTAATATCTTTATTTGATTCAGATGCCAGCAGTCCGAAACGTCTTACAAACTCTGCAAGAGGCACGGATTCTGGGAAGCCTAACCGATGTAATCTCGCGGCGTCAAGAACTTGAGATCCTCGTAACTAAAAAATGTTAAAAACCAATTAAACAAGTAATTGTTTTTATTGGAATTTTGTATACCTGGCTTCTTAATAACGGTATGTTGACTAAATCATCTTTACTATTTTGAACAGCTAATGTACTAGGTGAACCGTTAGATGAGAGTACTGAATGTTGGCCCGCATTGTGTTGTAAAAGATAACAATGAACAAAATGAGTTCCTGTCCTTCTCAGGGTGTCGATAATGCCGTCAACCGTAAATTTTACTTGCAGCATTATGGAATTCCTTTTAACTCCAGCTGATGTAAATGATCTTCTAATACTAGAAACACGTCTTAAAGACTGGGTACCTTCAAGACCAGCAAACGAACCACAAAATACTATACCGCCAGAGCTGCGAGTGAGAGATCCAATATAAAGACGATTGATCTCATCTCGAGAAGAATCTTGTAGCAATGATCCAGCATTGCGAATAGCAAGATGCTCACGACTACTACGGACCCAACCGTTTACGCTATATAACACAGGATTCGTACCCTGCAAATGTTGAAGAACAAATTGTTTTGGACCCGTGCATTTTCTTAACAACGTTTGATGTTCTCTGTCGCCATAATGGGAGAATAATCGCTCGAGGAAAGTGTCATCATTTGAGTTAGGATATATGGACTCTTCGTCTAATAACCACAGTAATCCGCGACGATCTTGTTCGCGGAGGTCTCTTTGAGATGAACGAACTACATGACTCTGTGGCGCTTTATCAATGAGAGCAACTAAAGGACCTGGATTTAAATCGCCAACGCATTCGCTATCAATTTCGACCAACTCCTGCGCATAGCGATCTCTTGGTGCAACCAAAGTATTATGATGGAACAAAAGCTGTAAACGTTCTTGTAAGTAATTATGTTTTAAGTCTGATAAAGTAGCTCCGATCTGAGAACCACAGCTGGCAGGATTTTGAAATCCAGGTGTGTCAACCAAAACAATCGATGCAATAGTATGTGCTGAAGTACATATGGCTTTATTAATTAGAGCAACTACTGCTGCCAAAGCTTCGGAATATAAACCTATTACCAAAGCGTCCAGGCTTTCCCACGCTAATTCGATGTTATCTACTGATGACTTTGCAGGACTCGTACTTCCTGAAGAGTTAACGTTGAATGCAGCACCTGATAAATCTTCTAACGATACTCCCAATAGTGTTGCAGCTTTTCTAGCAGCAGATGGGTTTAAAAATTGTGTTCTTGAGGTTTGTCCCGTTCCCACAGTAGTAACCCCAGCTAAACCCAAGTGATAGATTGAAGCTAAAATACTCCAAATACCTCTCACGGCTTTTGGGTCAATATTTAAAGTTTCAAAAGACTGAACAACTCGCATAAACTCAGCGGCAGCTCTTTGTCGGTCTTCCAGTTTTTGAGACAAGAAAACGAACGGGTGATTGTTTTCAGCGGGCAGGGTATCAATATGCAATTCTTTTTGTAATGATCCGGCAGCTCCAGCCAATAAGCGGGACATTATATGAAAACCATGCTCATTATTCAGACGTCGACCAGCTCGCTGTCGTTCAGGCAGTAAAACCTATAAATATTATTCTTATTTAACTAAAGATGGATTTTTAAGTATTTATTTAACACTTACTTGTAAAGATGCAGATGCAATTTGTCCCGATTGATCAAAGTCTAAGCTTAGCAATTGAGTTAAACGAGTAGCATTCGTATTCAGACATGTTTTTGCATTACCAAAAGCCTCCAAAATATTATTAACGGAATTAACTTTCTCAGCATTTAAAAAATTATTAACGGAACCTTTTTAAAATTAATTAAACGAATTATTATTATATTAATGTTATGTTCAAAAATATAAAAATGATTACTAATAATAATAAAAAAATTGTTTATGATAAAATATTAATTTTTAACAATAAAATATTTTTTGTTCTACCTATTCAAAATATTGAATAATAATAATAATAATAATATTGTTACATATGTATAATGACAAACATTTTATTTTATATTTATTTATATTTATATAAGCTTATTTGTAGTTAAGCAGTAATTCTTAGGTTAATACTTGTGATATGCTGATATGCTACGTTTCTCCCATACTAATAATTTTAAAATTTTCACCTACAGTCGATATGACAAGGAAATTATCTAAATAGAACAAAGTTACTTTAATACAATTAAAATTATTTTATAAATTAAACTATTTATTTCCCTTTAATTGTAGTGTATATTTCTTGTGAGATATGTTGTCCATATTAACAATCTAATACGTACAGGAATATATGTATCTACATACATACATACATATATGTACATAAATATAGAAATATATCTGTTCAATTAAAAAAATGTTCTTACTCCTATGCTATTGTAAGAATAGTTAGTATAGCATAAAAACTATATATTGTATTGTATGTGACAACTTACCAGCTGCCAACGCAAGATAATAAAGTGCGTGCTTAAAACTTGTTGTTTTCCCAGAACCAGAACGACCCATGAATATTAGACTTTGATCACGACGAGATTCTAGCATTGCCCTGTAGGCGGTTTGAGCCAATGAATATATGTGTGGGGGCATATCTTCAGTCTTACAACCACGAAACATAGATACAACCTTAAAGAAAAATTACAATTATTTAAAAATAAAACACATTAAGGTCAAAATCAATATACAGAAATACCTTTTCGGAATATAAAGATAAAGGCGCCATTGGATTGACTACTATTAATGTGGGTCCCGCTTTGGTATGAATCAGATTGCTGGCAAAACGTTGACGTAGACAATGTAATACCGACGCTTCATTTAAATGTTTTAACTCGCAAATATCTTCCACTAGATCCAATGATGGTGCATTTTGTTTTTCCACATCATCTTCATCAACGGTCATCTCTTCACCATTATGCAAGAGCTGTATGACAACTTTGTGGTTATCTAAATGTGATTTTGTCTGTGGCAAACGTTGTGCAGCACAAAATCCACCACGATGTACCAACCATACGCCATCGTTACTGCCGTTTACATCATTTGAGTTTGAAATAATATTCTGTTCTTGAAATTCATTCGTATTACGAGTCTATAAAAAATTAAATAAAGAAGAACAAATAGCAAAGCCTTTAATAAATATTTACGATAATATTTCTAATTACGTTTATAACAGTTTAAATTAATTAATCTAGTTTTAGCAACTGCCAACTAACTATAACTCGTGCCTTCATTTACAACAGCTCCCTAATATTTTCTGCGATACATTACAAATGCGCAATATGGAAACACAAACAGTCAAAAACAAATGTGATTGTCCTATTTTTAGAAATAACTTCAAATTTTATTCTCTCTGCAGTAAGCAATTTACAAAAATATACAGTATATATATACATATAAAACACATTCATTCATACTAATGAAAATGGTTGTAACTCACTAAAAACATTATGACACTTCCCCATAGCACAGTAGAGTAAGTGATGCATATTTTTTCGAAAATATTAACAAATCTGTACTAGAAAATTGCTTTAAAACAAATGTAAAATATGAACAATTGTAGAAGACGAATTAAATATGTGTGCACTTGCAAAATTCGTTTGCAGGCAAATTATATGAATTATTAAAACTTTAAAATAATTGCGTTTTTAGGCAGGTATATGCTTATATAAAACAGTTTTTCGGAAACTAGATTGATGCAGAATACAAAACAAAAGAAAATACAAAATAGTTTTAAAAATCTTAGCTAGTTTCATTTTTTTTACTTGTACCACTGTCATAAAAATAGAAAAGATGCTTTTGAGAACGTTGGAAAAACGAAGGACAAAAATGTATTAATTACATATACAGAATTATAGAAATTTTTATACTCTAATTAAATACAAATTCATGTGAAGAGAATTTGTGTTGAATAATTGCAAATAAAGAAATTAAAAGAAATTAACCATTGTTACAAGTATTTAAATAATATGCATAATTTATAGAAAATTTATACAATAGATTTACAATCGGACAATCAATAAAATATTCTCAAAAATAACAGTACTGACCTAACATATATGTACATATGTATACTAAGTACATTTAACATCCGGAAGTCTTATTAATGTTTAAAATAATACATGTTTGCTGTTTTAGGCATAGTTTCGGTATCTAATGACGTTTAATTTCTTTTTTGTTTTTAGTTTACCGTAAATAATTTATAAATTCTGTTTAAATATTAAAATTTATTTCATTTTATATGGCATTTGACAATCAAAAGAAACTTATTGTGTTTAAGAATGCGAAGTTCATTGACTAGATAAAAACCAAGCACAATATGTGGGTGACAAACATAAACAACCAAATATTATAGACAAACAGAAAATAAATATAATAATGAGAATAATTAATAAAGTTATACTTTACAACTGCCAATTTAGTCTCATAAATGTCACTATATTTAAATATTTTAACAGTTCATTAAGTTGTCTAACAATAAAAACAACAGGCGGTTAACTAACTATATGATTACATCAAGTCGAACTGTATTATTATTATTAAATTTTCAAAGAAATTTAATTATGTTATTGAAAAACTTTAAAAACTTTTCCATCAATATCGTCATATTGTCAAGCCTCTATTTTATTTGTTAATGTACTCATATTGTTTATTTTATGGCCAAAATACTGTGTTGGCCATACAGAATACAAATTAAAATAGAAAATATATAATTTGTCTCAGACATCCCAGCTCGAAACAACACCACCTCTTGGGAAAGAGCAAGATTCAATGTGCAAAATTCCTTACCGCTGCACCCAATACCTTTTAACAGAAGGCGTTGTTACTAAGCAACGATAATTGACTACAATTGTAATTGAACATAGCAATTCGAAATAAATCATAGAAATCTATACATTTTTTAAAGAAGAGTCAATCTAAGGCTTAAAAGAAAAACGATACCCAATAGAAAATAATGGAGGAATCAATAAATGGACTTTACAAACGAAAATATATGGTATAAACTCTATCCAAGATTTTATGGCACTAAAAAGTTATATCCCTGACCATATTTAATAACTGTTTGTTGTGTTTTTTAGTTAACTTTTGTTTGGGATTTATATAAAACTACAAAACCGTTTTTCTAAATGCTCCCCTAAATACTCATTGGAGTCATATCGGGTCTTTGTGAAAATGTATTAAGCATGTGAGGACTTTGGTGGACAAATTACATCTTCCCATTAGCATCAGTATGTTTAGGATCATTGAACTGTTGAAAGTAATAATCGCTACGAATTTCCAATTTTTCCCACACTTTAGTTGAAGTTCATTGCTAAATGACCACGATAATATATTCGAGAATTATCATTTAGAAAATTAATTCAAATACAAATTTGTTTTTGGAATACTTTCATAAAGTCAGATATTTTAATATCTCACGTAAAGTTAGACTTGTATAATTTGTATACGTGTATATATTATTAAAACAAGTTCATTTAATTTAAATTGAAAATTCAAACCTTTTTCTTTAAAATGTCGTCATAATTTTTTAAATAACCGGTGTTTATTGAGGAACCATAACCACGCATTTGTAATGAACGTTCCAATATCGTTTGCCATGAAACAGCTTCCTTGCGATGTCTTAAAGATGAACGAAAAGTGCGTGCGTTTAATGTAATACTTGTGATGGATGACGTTGTTTTCATTCCGGCAGCAGCACTATTCCAAGGTGGCCTAATGTTAGAGGATGGTGTTACTGTGTTTTTGTTACCATTTAATTTGTTGCTCGTGCGGAAACTTCTATATTTTTGAGTACGTTCAAAAGTTGTTAGAGGTGTATTAACTGGCGATTGACGATCACATTCTGAATTCTGTTCTCCTTCACTTCGTAGCCTTATTCGAGTACGAGAAGTACTCGAAGATCTTTTCAGCACTGGTGAATGTGATATTTTATTAATCCGGTTAGGCGGTAATGGAGATTTACTATTCAAGCCTTGTTTTAAATTTTGTGAGCTTGCTTCACCTTCTTTTGGTATATTTTTCAAAGCATACGCATCTTCTAAACTTCCGCCGACAATGCTTGAGTTGATCACATTGCATAGAGTTGAGTTATAAATTTCAGATCCACTATCACTAATGGTATCTGAACTAATACTATTTTTTCTTTGAATTTTATCGCATCGTGGGGGTGGAATAGGTTTGTTAAGCTTAGTTTTAATCGTACCGCATGCGTGAGACTTTCCAGTGCATCCTTTATGAAACGCCGGATTAAGTCCCGATCCTGGGTGAGCAGGCGTAGCCGGAATGATGGGAGAACGAAGTGTATTTTCAAATTTTTTTGGCAATATAAACATTGTTGTCAGTCATTTAATATATTTTATATTTAAAAATTTTATTCATGTAGTCACTTTTTTTTCTTAAACTTCTTCGTCTTGATGTTTACAAAAACAAACATTATTTTCCATATTTACATATTTATGTATGTATTTTTTAATTATCATCAATTATTTGCCAATCGAACTATTCACTGCTAATTTAAATACAAACACATTTTGCCCTACATAGAACAAAAAAAAATATTAACTTCTATGTGCTTAGTGCTGGAAAATTTATATTCCGTCCAATTTAAGCACAAAATCTAAACAAATTATCTAAAAAAAAAATTAAAATTGCATCACAATTATTCCAGTACATCTTGCTAAAGTAAAAGATAGCAGTTTTAAAACACATTTCATATTGTAGATAGCCATTGTATATCAGAAATATTTTAAATAATTTAGCTCAGCCCGTTTGGAGTTTTTGTAAAAATGTGGGAATTTAAAACTAATATGTCAATATGTTAATAGTCAATTATAATTTAAAGATAGTTAGAGCTATTTACATTAACAATTTATCGAAGAAGAAAAATGTGTCTAAAGAGTAAACGTTATTAGGTTTTAATACAGATGTATTGTATTCATCATGTACAGAAAAAATGTACAATGAAAATATATTATTTTATTTACTGATCTCGTATTGCATACATGTATGTATGTATATTATGGTCATTATATATATCTATTTCAATTTTCGGTTACTTGAATTGAAATCACTTCACTTAGAAAAGACTTCATATTAATCCAATCGTACTACATTCTATGAAGTCAAACGCAAATAAATTCAAGTAAAAACTTCGCAATGATCGTAACCTTGAGAAGAAGTGTGACTGTAAAGCCAACAATGAAACAACTTTAAAGTTAACCCACTGTTGCACAGACTGAGTTCTCGTTAAGATTTATAAATATTTAATGTATACATGTATGAATATGAATATGAATATTTATTACAATATCAGATTACTTTTACTGTCAACTTAACGGTTGGTACCAAAAAATAAAATAACTATTATGCCGTAATAGTCTTTATTTTTCTAATTAGAGTACACAGAAATGTGAAATAATATAATTTCAATAGGTATAACTAAATATGTAGAAATATAACTGGACGCAAACATTATGTTTGTATGCGCATAACTTTAATTTACACCTTTTAATCCGTTTAATAAGATTTCGTTTCATTTTGATTGAGTTAATGTGTCTTAATGATATTTTAAACTTTATATTTAATCTTCTCAATAGTTTCACTCATAAAATTTTCCAATACATATTGATATTTGTATATTTAATGTACATTTTTAATAAATACTTAAACTAGCCGAACTAGCGAATAACAATAGATTTTCCAAGGTGTACATATTAGCAGTATATCGTTTTAAAAAACGTAATATTTTAAGCAATAATAATATGATGAAAAGTTATGAACGATTTACGATATTTTGGAATATATCGATAGTGTTTTGTTGTCGATTAAACAACTTCTATTGACTATTTCTTTAGTCCACGACCTCAATTAAGTGTATACAATGGTCACTACGAGGAAGTATTTAAACAACGATCACTTTTGATTAATCAAGTATTATTGGATTTGCGACAACAGACTCGATGATCGTTCGTACATAGAAACGGTTTAAAACACACTGATGTCTAGACGAATGTTTTCCACACAACACAGTCGACCAAATGACTTCAGTTGCAATACCACAACCAACTACAACAACGCAAAAGTAGGAAAAACAACAAAAAGAAAACAACCTAAACAACGAGAAACAACAGTCATAGCAATAGCAATAATATATTAAGAGGGATTTTGAAAGAATTTGTTCATTCGCCTATTGTGGGTTATTTTTTTTTCTTTTCTTTTTTTGTTTTTGTAGGGAATATATGTATTTTTTTTTGCTGGTTGGTTGACTAGCTACCTTCGACTTATTGTTGCTATAGTAAACACCATATTTTGTCTAGCGTATGTTTGTTGGTATTGCTTTTAATATTTTTATTTACTTTTATCTATCCCCACACAGCCACACTACTACACAGTTACACAGCAAGTATTTACATATTGAGTTCCACAGAACAGCAGTATCAATCAATGATCTTTCCAGTATTCGTTTGAAGTTTTTCATTGCTATCTTTAGCTTTAAATGTATTAACTAGCTTAATATTATTACGTAGGCTCAAAGAGGTGTGTACACTTACATCTGTATACGTACAGTGGTTTGCGTTTTAGTTAAGTATAATAACTGTAAGTCTTCTGCAGCAGAATTAATTACATTTTATAAAAACAAAACAAAAATATTTTGGTTTCCTTCTCACATAGCAGGCATAATAAAATTTTGCAAATTTTTTTAATAACGATTTGATCTGAATGAGGTCTATCGGTTTTAATAAATTATTTTCGGCGTTTGTTACATTTTGTTAAATTAAATTTGTTTATATTCGTAATAATGATGCATAACTCTTAGTTATATATATTAAGTTATGCACTTTAGAAAAACTACACTGATAACACAGCCAGGACAACATTCTGTGATAACATTTTATGGCGGCAACAATAATGAAGTCCAAAAAGATCTTATAATATCCCTGGATATTTTACTGGTCAATTTATTCCATATCCCTAAATATTTATGTATATCGGTAATGATTCATTTGGGTATCAGTGTTCACCCAAGCGATCAAACAAGTTTAAGGTAAATATAAATGATAAATCAGGACAGCCTAGCCTAACTAGACGCCAAATCGATCAATTTACTGAACCAAGCAATACATACATACATATATCCCTTTACAGGTTTTTTTCAAAATCAGGTGATAAGGCTCTCACAAAGTATCTATTTATCTATATACTATTGTAATTCCATTGTCCCAGTCTCATTTATCAAGTTTTTCTAGATAGCAGGCCGCGCTATCTGGCGGTTTTCAGAAACGTCTCAAGCATGTATTGGGTGCAGTGTTGAGAAACTTTTTCCTTTCTCAAGAGGTGACGCCATTTGAGCTTTCTATTATATTCTTCGTTGGGGTTATCCTCTTTAGGGAGCAAACAAGTCAGGGGCTTTCTTGATGGATAAGTTTTAGTTCGAAAACCGTGATGAACATTTGTTCGCTCTGTTCGTGGTTTGAAAAAGAAGTACTTGAACCAGCCACGCTCTTTTGTGGCATTCTACCAAGTAAAATTATTTTCCACAAGACTTTCTGTTAGTTTTGCGGCACGAGGAGTTAGCTTAGCTCTTATTTTTCTTGTTATTATTATTTAGAATTATCAAAGGCTTTCTATATTGAAATATCGCGAATTCAGTAGTTTTCATAAATTTCGTTCTCATCATAACTTCGTCTCTTTTTAGTGATAAACTTTGAAATATGCAACCATTAATTATTATAATACTTTAAAACAACCGCAAAATAAAGCAAATGTTTACTTTATTTTGACGAATACAAAATGTTTATGTTTTAATAATCAATTAATTACATTTTACTAGGCCTGTATTTTTCATTTGTTTTATTATAAATTCAACCTTACTTTTAATACAGTTACTAATGGAACATTATATTTTGTAAAATATTATTTATTATTATTAGTATTAAGCTATTCGAAGATTATACACCTCTGTATATGATGTTTTTTTTTACACAGTATGCAAGTACGACAATTATTAAAAGATTAATTTTCATATCAAAATATAACTTGCAAATTATAAGATTTATATCTTTTTGATTGCAAACAATAAATTTTCTATCCCAAATACACCGTACTATATAAATAAATTTCTTCTAGGTACGTTTGACAACTATTCCAAAAACGTTGCGCTAGGTTGTTGTACCATGGATTGAAAATTGTATACGTATTTTTAATTTACATCACTTTACAATTTCTTATTACTTTATTCATATGTATGTATATTGAAATCAGTAATTTTGTTAATTATTTTCTGAAATACATTTTTATAATTTAAAAATTTTAAAGATATATTTAGAAAAGTTATATACCTGAATGTATTTAAATAATACATTTTTGTTTGATATGCCAATATTCACATAACTTGCCAATACCAATATTGTGTATTTTGCACAATCTTCTTTAACTTCTTCCAGTTCACTCTTCGGAGAGGAGTGATGTCTGCCAAAATATTGAGACAAATGCTGGCCAATGACATAATAATAATGACAGCGCCTAAAGAGTTATATTTTTAGAAAGTTAATTTTATAATCTTCAATTCTATAAAAAAAGTGCCCTAATATGCGAAAAATGTACCTCTTAAGGTTCTGTCATTTATATTTGCCAAAATATAGAACTTTGAATATTGGTATATCAAACAAGTATTCGCGGTGCACGAATTAATAGTAATTAGGGAGGGTAGTATATCTTTTTTTATATAAAAAAAAAAACGGTAACGATATTCTATGACTGTTTTTGTATATCGATATTATCAATTTCTTACAAGGGAAATTACCTTAAACTGTTGATTAAATCGTTATTCTAATGCCAATTTAAAGTTCTTTCCTTTGCGCATTAAGAATATAAATGTTTGAAATGTGTAAAAATATAAATCATTTCTTTTAAATCCTGTTTAATTAAAAAAAAATTAGAAGTTCTCTATATAATAGTAAATATTATTAGAAAAGCGGCAAAATGTTGTGATTTTATCAATCTACCTACAACTTTCATAAATACAATATGGCATTTACATTATTTGCTTATAAAATAATAGAATTTTTGTTATTCTCAAATTGTGTTGGTGTTCTTTTGCATTATATGTAATAAAAGGTCAACCTACCTTTATTCTTTTACTAGCACTTCGTTTTAAGGTGTTACAATTGCTGGCATTAAGAAGAGCCCGATCACTTTCATTGACGTCAGTAGCGCTTATTTGAGGCATACATCGGCGGCTAAGTTCAACTAATTCGGAAACTGGTTGAACCTACAACACATGCAATAAACATAGATATTTATTTAAAATTTTGTTTAATATTTTTACTTTTAATTTACTTCAACTGTAACGGACTCCCCACTGTTTTTAATCATTTCGATAATAACTTCTCGTGATAAATCGGAGACCGGTGTACCGTTAACTTTAAGCAAACGATCTCCCGGCAGTAATCCGGTAGAACTACCGCCCGCTCCGGGTTCGGCAAATATAACAGGTTTGAATACGGGATTAGTAATAGACTCGGAACGATCTAAACATATTGCTTTCCGTAGACTGAAACCAAAATCTTGTCGTGGAGACTTTTTACGATGTATTGTTAATGACCTTGCAGCTGGTAATGTAACTAGTTTAATGGGAGGTAACGGTAAATCAATATCTTCAAACGAATGTACTCTTGACCAACGCTCTATGCCTTGAGATTCTCCAATGGGGCTCAGAGAGAATGGTGGAGTGGCAAATGAGGAATTTGTAGTATCTGTAAGACTTTCAGCGCTTGGTGAAGGTGATGTCAGCACTCTTAAATTAGCATGAGGAATATGTGATGTATAACGTGCACTTGTAGGCAATGTCATAGCCCGCTGTATACATCCTTCATCACTACGCAGACTTTCTACTGAAGTAAATGATGTTCCGTGCTGACTAGAACTCGATCCAAGAGATCCAGCTCCACCAACACTCCGACTCCCATCAAATAGCATTTCATTTTGTATTGTATTTCGAATAAGTGCATCTGGAGATGCAACAGTTATTTCCTCATGAATATTGCTAATATTACTACGCGATCCTTTTAAAATACCTCTTTTTGGTGGTTTTGGCGGTACAGGTAGCATAAAACGACTCTGTATAAGAGGTAATAAAATATTTGTATTAGTAACAGTATCTCCTTTGGTAAAATATTTTTATAAATTTACCTTGGTGGAATCTCCGATAGTCCCAAGATATGCTGATTCTGAAATGGAATGAACACTTGAATTGCCGCTACCATTGTAACGGCTTTCTATAGTCGTATTTACAGATGCTACAATTTCCTCATTTCCCCGATCTAATTCATTGCTACCAGATGCATCGGCATTAAGTGCTGCAAAAAATTCAGCACTGTAATCTGCCGTAATACCACTAGGAAGCTTTTCCTTTTCCTTTCGCCGTCCTCGTATTTTTAACGAACGTCTCACCTATTTATATATGTAAGAAACCCTCTTTAAATAGTCTTAGTATTTCTTTAAATCTTACATGTATTGCCTCATCCAATCTCAAAAGCTCCTCTGTACTCATACTACCCGGTACTCCAGCCGAATTTTTTCCCTCTTTTCGCTGCTTTTTTTCACGTTTACGCTTCTCCTTTTCCTCCCTTTCAGACTTTTCTCTGTCACTAGCACTACTAGATGCTACTGATACACCTTTTTTCATAAAATTAAACATTTTCAGTTACAATTATTCTCTAGCTCAAACTAAAGCTTCTGTCTCGTCTAGAATACAAAAGTTATTTCCAACCAATATCAATCTGTTGACGGAAGTTACATTACGTGCTCTAATCGCATGCATAAGGTGTTGTCCTTAAACTGAAATTAAAAGACGGAGATATATATATATATGTATATATATACTTATAGACACATATGTATGAATGAGTGTATGTACAAAAATGTACATAATTATAGTTCCAAATTTTGCATTCATAGAATGAATATGTGTTCGCATATTTGTGGGTGTGGCTACCTTAAAAACATATTCTTTTTATTATTTCCTTTTAATTTTTATAGATAGCCATTTGCTGTTGTATTGAATTACTTTTGTTGACGTCTGCTTGCAGCCGGTCTATCCATGTCTAACGGTTTATATTATACTTATATTTCTCGCATGAGTGTGTCGCGGTAACTACATATGTATAATAGATGTTAAGTTCGTTCGCATGTTCTATTAAAATAGTTGTTTTCACTTTTTCACCATTGAATATCAAAACATTACCATTCACTGTGCATACCTAATGTATATATTTTGCTATGCAAGAAATCTGTATTTTAAGTTTAAAACAAATTTGTTTACGAAGAAAACACAACTTGAAAGTTAAACTTTGTTATTTTTATTATAGTGCTTATATTGCTTATACGGTTGTTTTTTTTATACTGGTTTCTAAAAAGAACATATGCATGTTTTATTTTGTAGTTTTAAATTCCTATTGAATTTTTTTTTTTTTCAATAAGCAGAAAGAAGTGTTTCTAGTGGATTAGGGATTTAATTCAAAAATGAACTCTTCCCAACCTAATATATACATTCCTGAAATGTTTTAGGAAACCGAAACGGATAACAAGGATGTCAAATTACTGTTAAAATCACTCCAATATTCTTTAATCTGGTATCACCGTTATTGTTCTATTTAGAGTTGCAGTATCTTTATGTGCAAAAATCAAATTTTCTTTCTATTGTTATAATTATAAGACTGTGATTTACGACAACGTCCTATCTGAGTTTTACGAATAATTTTTATTTCAGTCACGCATTTTTAAGTCTTATTGCTTAATATTTATTTGATTCTATACGTACGTGCGATAATCACTTAACTTTCTTTTCTATTTATACTTTTTATACTATAGATTGGGCTATTAAACCACGTAGAGGACACGAAGTAATAGAATAGTGGATAAGATTTATAAAACTTATAAATTTCTCATATTTTTTTTATTAATTTAGTAATGTTAACTAATTTTTATTGAATATTATTCAAAATTTTTCAATCCGGCAATGGTTTTAACTAATACCGATTTATTATCTGGATTGCATTCATAACTTAATATGGATTATTGCAATCCATGTAGAGTAATCGAAAATATAAACAAACACTCGCGCACAAACACAATTTCAAACATGTACAATGTACACACACATGGAAACACTAATTACAAATTTTATAGAAACAATAATATGAAGAAAATAAATCAATGCAAAACAAAAACAGAATTAACCGACAACCAACTCAAGAACAGCAACAACAATAACAAGTATCGCACCAAAAGATTTTCGTAATTTTATATTTACAAATTGTTTCTGTTTCATTTTATACTTGCTTTTCTTATATTCTTTTTCTTTATAATTTAATTAAAAATTGATTTCAAACAAACACAACAGTGCCTCTATTGGCTGATTTCACTTATTTTATATTTTCTTTTCTTGTATTGATTTTTAGCAGAATACGTAAAAAAACACAAAATAACTCTTTTCAACAATAACAACAAAAATCGAGTTTCACCTTTTTTGTTGTTGTTGTTAAGTCTGCAACACCTTAAAAATATTCTTTAGTGTTTGCATTGGAAATTAAAAATTAATGCTTTTACAAATTTTAAACATCACAATCGACAATTATTCACCTTTAATAAAAATTTCCTACTCTATTAACTCATAAATTTGTTAATATATAAAATATGCGGAACTAACTTTAACTACAAATAATGAAACAAGTCAACCGACTCAAGCACGACTTCTTCAAGCCGTCAATGACTTGTTTAACTAACGGCGTACAATATAATTAATTAGCATTGACAAATATGTTTCACATGTACGAGGCAGCGACTAAATAAAGCCGCTAAGTTTAAAAATTCCTGTTATTTCCAATCGATATATATTATAAAAAGTTGTGATGCCTACTGGCAACTAGAAATTTGTATTTTAAAAGTAAAATTTTTAAATTTTGATTATTAGTTACCACCTGTGATACCATTTTTGGCTATTTGAAATGCAGCTGAGATCCAGGTTTAAGTTCTAAAAGCTTTAAGTCTAAAATTTAGCTTTGGAGAACAAATCCGTAAAAGACCAAGGAATGACATTAAAAATAACAACCCAGTTTTCAACGATTATAATAAGAATAAATTGTATTATTATGCATATATAATTTCTTGCATCTTAACGAAACAGTTTAATGAGAAAAAAGAAAAACATAGATGTGCATATCTTTTTCATATGCCTATCTTGAGTTGTATGTACCAAATTCAAAACAATTTTCGTCTCTTAATCATGTACCATATTTTGTATAATATTTAATAATATAGGATTTATAAAAATGATTGTAATTGATAACAAAAATAATAATATTTACAATGGAATACAATGTATTTTGTTAATGAGCAGTTATCGCAAAAACATTAAATCCATAGGCACATTTTCAAATATTCGATTAGAGATTTCACGGAAGATTTTACCAAAACTTTTAGAGTAGCCTGTTTTTAGCTCATTGAATACAGTCTCCCAGTTGTCATTTAAGAAACGATTCATAGTTTGCGATAGAGTGGCATCGTTAAAGAGATTTTCGAAATGCATATAAACACGTTGCGGATCAAAAGTAACACGATATTCTTTTAAACGCATATACTTAACACCATCTTTTTCGAATGGTTCACCAATCAGACGATGTTCTATTTTCGAATTAACAAGTGTGATATTGGCTCGGCCATTACCTGTAATCGGTAAAAGAAGAATACGACCAGACATTTCGTAATCACCCAACATTTGAATGCGATCCGTTACGCTGTCGCAGATAATGAGATGCTTGTCCAAATCAGTTCTGTAATTAAAAACAGTACATTAAACGAATGTATTTATGTTCAAAATAAGAATAACAAACCTATATCTTTTAATTTTACTGGTCGATATCATATCAGATACTAAAACGTTTTTTAATGTTTGCCTTAGATTAATTGGCGCTGTACCAGCATCTATAACAAGCGACTTTACGGCTAACGGGTCCAAAGACGGAATACCAAATTCCTTATTTCCTACAATGTGTACATATAAAATAAAATTACATTCTCACCGATCTAGTCGTGTTAAAGGATTTTACCATCTTTTAAAATTTGTATAGCCTTGTTGACAGCGTCTACTAAACATTTATCGAAATTCGAATCTCGGTTACATTTGTCGAATGATTCAGCTGTAATAATTATAAAAAAATATTTTTTTTTTAATTTTTGTTAATTTTTTTCATAAATATTCTATGTTACGATTAGGACTTAAGGACCTTTAATTTATGTTTAATGAAAAATGTTGTATAGTTTTTTTGAACTGTGGGTACTTTTGGTAACTGCTGTCAAAGAGTTAACGTTACATAAATATCTAAGGATAATGAAAATTTTTCGATTTAAATCAAACTTTTCAATTTCAATCCTATAGAAGCTGCAAGAAACGCTTGCATTGTAAGGAATTTAACAGACAAATGTACATACATACATATGTAGTTAAAAACTTTAACATATATGGACATACGTATCCATATAAGCACGAGTATAGTTAATATTTAACATTCCAAACGCATTTTCGATTTTATTAAGATATGCAAATTTATATTGTTTATGTTTTCCGTATTTGGTTAGTGGAAAATTAATGGATCACACTGAAATTAAAACTATAAATAAATCAATCAAAAAAAATGTTTTTTTTATTTTTTCATATACTGCATACATACATACATACATGTATGTACCTATGAATAGATAAATAGTACTAAATATTACGCTAATGATGATATACTAAGAATAAATGAATATAAATTCTTTTACTGTTTGGTGAGTAAACTATTTGAAATTGTCCAAAGGAGCGCCAAAAGTATGGAACATAAATAGTAAAAGTATGGAACATAATGAGTAAATCAACAACAATCAATTACAACTGTATATGGACAATATTTTGCTTGTTCTTTCCAAAGGACAGAAAAGAAGAAATTGTATTATTTTTTATTTTGTTTGAAATTTTTTAAGTTTTTTGATTTTATATGACGATAGATGCATACATATGTACATAAATATTTTAGTTTATATAATCATTGTTATTAGCATTAATCAATTTTAAAACCAAGAAACTATGCTACATATACTGTAAATTAAAGTAATACAGAATAATTCCCTAACAAATATCAATTTGAAATTGTTGTAATTTTAAAACAACGTGGTCAATTTGCATACGCAGCTAGTTAATCAGGTTAATCGATTTTTAACGGACGCATTCCAATATGTTTGCTTCATTTAAAATGTTTGGCATAAACATACACATACATACACCCATATATATATATATATATATATATATATATATATATTGTCTAT